>CM061068.1:45619342-46199614 GCA_030762895.1 Sophora flavescens
AAAGTAATATAATTAATATTTTATAAGTATTATCTTTTAATTTTTTCAATAAAACTTGTTTATTAATATCTTTTAGTTAATTTCGGCGCCTTAGCAAGATCCACGAAGAAATAAAATAAACTAAATAGGAAAATGCCAAACCGACTCAAGAAAGTTTTTTCATGAGAGATAAAGAAGTTGCAAATTCCTGGTAGAAAAAGGGGGTTAAAAACTCAACTAATATTTCCCAGTAATATCCAATCCCTATCTCGAGAGAGAAGAGTCATTTAAGGCCGTCAAAATCACATAAAAGGATGCCAATTGCTGACACGTTTAACACCAATGCCAAGCATCCGTTACGGTGTGCGCTTGTCTATTTGTGTCCCCATACCCAACTCTCACAAATGAAACGTGAAATGTCTCATCACATACTTGCTTCTAGGTCCTTCCCCTCATAACCTGCCCACAAACAAACCACTACTCCTAACTCTTACACATTCTCTTTTGCCTGAAGATCTCCCTTTAATCTCAAGATCCATTGCTGTGGAAAAGCTGAAAAGGGGAAAATGGCTGATTGGGGCCCAGTGGTGATAGCAGTTGTGTTGTGCTGTTGAGCCTGGGGCCGTTGTTTCAGATACCAGGGAGGGAAGGGTGGTTGAGTTTGGGGAATATGCAAAACAAGTGGGGCTTCCATTCTCGTTCACGCCATCATTTATTTCCGGCCTCATCACCATATTTCTTATTGCTATTGGGGTTCATACCAATACTGCAAAACGTTGTGTACTCTGGTTTCGATTTCCCAATCGAAGGATGGATGATAATCAATGGTAGATTTGAATAGTTTTCTTTTGGTTAGGTTTTTATTTATCTGCTTTAGTTTTTACATTCCCTTGTAATTGTGTGATGTATCTGTATTTTGGTATTTTGCTATAAAGGTTTTAACATGTGATTGCGGTTGTGGTTAAACTGTATTTATCGTCATTGCAGATGAAGTAGAAATTATGTTGAAATGCAATTTTGGAGCATAAAAATGCTTATGCCATGCCATGTCTTGTTTGTGAATTCATTTTCACCCTGTTTGATACTTTCCAAAAATCCATTCCTCCCATCTCTCAAAATCAAAAAAGGAGAAAGGAAAAACTTTTATTCCCTTTGCTTTAAGCCTTGGGTTTGGTGAAAAATATTGCGATAAGGCACCTTCTTTTCAAACTTTTTACAGTATCGGGTTATGGATATCTCGATTACAATGCTTTAGTAAAATATTAAAAGAAAGCAAAAGCAAACAATACTTTTGTTCTGTATGCAAAGCAACAAAAGAGAAAAACAGGTGTATCATGAATCAGAGGATTTGTATTCGAATTGGAGATGCACTTTTAGTACACTTAAAAGCACGATAACTTAACGATCAAGGCGTGATTGGGAAGCACTTGTCCACTCTCATGGAGTCATAGAATTTCGGTTTGAGATCACATGCATCTTACTCCGTAATCGACCTATAGTTTTTTTTCCTAGCAAGCATATCCGACTGCCAAAATAACCACAAACTAATTAGAAGCAAAACTTGGTTCAAAAAAAAAAATTAGAAGCAAACCTTTTGAGAGTTTTACATTTCGTTCGAGTTATATTCTGAATATTATTACAGCTTGATAAATACAAGTCGATTGTCTGATAATGACTCCTTTGCAATCAATTTTAGACAATGGAATTCTTGTAATCGAATTATTACAATAGAATGACCCTTTTACAATGGAAGTTAACAATGGAGTATTCAGACAAAATTTACTCTATAATTTCTTAGGTATATTATGTGTGTTTCAAATGACAACAAATATATACACAATCATGTAGATACGCCATGCTTTCTGATAAATCGCTATTACGCTTATTACTGCTTTAAAATAATACTTAACGTACTTATGTAATTGTATCTACCCTTCCTATTCAATATCCACAATTAAGGTAAATATGAAAGAGAGAATTTTCGTAGGATCTATTCAGTTCTGTATTTAAGTTTAACAAGCAAATAGATACGCATATTACGATCGTTGATAAAAATGATTGGCTGAATCGACTTTGATTTCTTTATCGATCGACTTGTAATTAAGCTCCCGGTTAAGCCGATGATGTTTCTTACGCTTTCACTTTGGAAGTTGTGTTTCACGAAAATTTACTGAAATTTTCAAGCTAACGCGTGTTTATTATTTGTTGCTTTAGATTCCACGTACTTTTGAGGGTCAATCCGCTCCGCCTCAATCGCCAAACATATGGTGCCACAAAGGGAACCACGTCCGAGAGGGAAAAAAAGTGGAACGGAACATAGCTTAGGTCTGGGGCAAAATCAAATAAAAGAGTCATCTAACAGGAAAATAAATTACTTGTACATCCGTGGGAAAAGGATGACGTGGCCGAGACTATGGTTCGTGTTTGATTCAGTGATGTGAGGGAAGGGAGAGGGCCCTGGCTTGGGTTTATTTGCTCCTTTCTTTGTTTTTCTAGGTACCAAAACCAAATTGCAATTTTTGCTCTTCCTAGTTTTCTTTCCATCAGACAGTAACAGTCCCCTCTTCCACGTTTTCTCCCCATTCTTTATTCCCTTTCAGTTTCCACCTTAGCATATCCGGTAGCTTGACAATTCTTAACGCTTGTCTGCTGTAGAGAGTAAATTAAAAGAGAGAAAAATATGGGGAAATGTATTTTTCTCTGGGTTGGTGGATGATAAAAAATAATAAGAGACAACAAAATCGCCTTTACCGATACATCAAATATGGATACTCGGCTATTAGTCGGCGTGATTTTTGCCATTTTAAAAAAATTATATTTCTCTTCTTATTTTATATTCAACTAAACAAAGAGATCAGCACTTATTTTACTCCTATTCCTTCTATTTCCTCTTATCCCTTACATTACCAAATTTATAGATGCTTGGGAACGTGGATTTTTTTTTTTTTCATTTCAACTATTTTATCCCAGAAAAATTGATTTTCAAAATAATTCCACATATTTGACACATTACTGTTTTATAAAAAATGATTTGTTTTTGGAGAAAAAATTTGCTTTTATGTCATCTAGCTTATTTTAGCATAAGATTGTTAGGATTTGATTCTTTCATTCTCAAAACTTTCTTCCTTTTTTTTACCCCTACAAAATAACTTCAGAAACAAATATTATTAAATCATAAAAATAACTTCATACCATTTTTGAATTCACCATATAAAAGGGGATGCTTTTGCACCGTCCAAATAAAGTAGGATTTTAAAATCACTCTTCAGTTAGACATCTAAACAAAAATATCATTCTGATTATAATTCATTAACACAATAATTCATTATACAAAAATGGGTTATAAGATACATTTTTTCTAGCTTTCCCAAATAGTCTCTACTCTATTTATCACATTTCTCTCTTCACAACATCAAACTTAATTAGGTCTCCAACTGTACCAAACAATTTAGAGGAATTTGTTTTAACACAAAATTGGGACACTAGAGATGCTCATTTGTTTTTGGATATACCTAGACACGTACATACAAAACGATAAAATAAAAAGAAATATAAAAACATAAAGTATTATCTAAAATTTATATTCGAATAACACTTCAACAATTTAGTATCACGAATGCGAGAAAATATGTTTGTAATTGTTTAAGATTCAAATTTTTGTCCTTTTGTTGGAAGCCCAGTTCGTTTATTGGTCCAGTGCTTTCTTTATCATGTTTCGCTACCCATGTCACTTATATCACTTTCAAATTAGCAGAGTTTTCATTATTTTATTTTGTTTTCTACATATCTTTATTCTAATTCTGATTCTTTCATATAGACAGAGTGAGATACACATCCCTTAATTTTTAGTAACGTGTATGCAACTTTTGCTTGCCTCTTCCAGCTTTGTCACTTGAAAGGAAGACAAATTATTCAAAATACCAACCCGTAGTAATAGTATAAAGTTTGTTCCATTCAAAATATCTCGATGAGAGACTGTATCTGAAAGAGTCTGGAGGGGATGTTTTTGGAACGTGCTTGAAGTAATGAGATTCTTCTCCTACGTATCTAAACGTAATCAAAGCAAACGTAGCTTCCTGGGCGAAGCGGTTGACCCTATTTATGAGATGTTTAAAATCAAACCCGAAGTTATACTTGTAGATATTAGGTGTCGCTTATCATGCAGATATCGCCCCCCGATTATGCGAGAGATATCGTGCCCCCGACACGAGAGATATCGTGTCAGGGAGATATTCTTGACCGCTTATTTGATCGGATATCTCGTGGTCGAGGTATCTTCGTCGCGACCGGTGGGAATAGGCTTGTAGTTGTCCCTGGGGGCGAGCAGTATAAATCGTCTCGCTATATGGGAGTTCGGTGAATGCCCACCACGAACGAATGTCTGTCAGATTACAATCATCGCCTTTATATCTTCCACCACACACAAGCCCCCGAGCCCGAGCTTTGGGCAAGCGAAAGAGTTGATAAGTATAAACCGAGCTTATTCTTCTACCACACAAACTTCCTTGCATTCCCAGCTTGTCATTTCAATCAAATCTTTCCTCTTGTCGACGAGGCAATCATTCCCCTAATACTTCTTCGCAAGATAAGCTGGGGTAAGAAACCCTAGGGTTCCCTACCATTTAATGCGGTGAAAATCAAAAAGTCGCACCTTGGGCTTGATATAACGTGGCCGCAACCGCGGCTACAAATATCCCTTCCGACTCCACCTTCTACCTTGCTTATCCTCCTTCGCCCTTCACCTTTGTCTTCCAAGTTTCTCCCATCACTCTTGTCATTTTTCAGTTACGCCCGCCTCTTCCCCCTCGTGCTTCTAAGTTTAATTCTTTCGCTACTTGTAGAGTTCATCCATGTCTCAGTCAAATACTCGCCTACTGAGCGCGAGGTTTCCCCTTCTTCCTCCGCCTCCGTCGATTCCTTCACGAGAGTTGAACATCGGAGGAGGGGCAGCCCCTCCTCCGGGTCGTTTTCCCGGGCCTGACCTCCGGGTCTCGACTCAAGTCCGGCCCCCTCTCCCCTGTTCAAACCCGCCGCTCAGAACAACGCCCGAGGGTTCCAAAAGACTCTATTCCCGATATTACCCTTCCCGGGTATACCTGTTAAAGGCAGGCTGGCACCTTTTCTCCGACTTCCAAACTCTAGAATCAATCGATCAACCTCGCTCCCAAATTAATATTCAGATTGAGATGAGTCCGAAGTTCATTTGTTCTCCATGCCGGCACCGAGTGCGTCTTCCTCCGGCTCGCCCCTTCCGAGCCCCCTTTACTACATGACAAAACACTCTTTGATAAGCTCGCAGGTGTCTCTCCTTTTACCGAGCTTGAGAGGACGCTCTAAGAACCATGAACGCCGCACCTACTCACCCACCCTTAAACTGGGCTTTTATGAAAGCCTTTCAAATCTTATGTAAATACCTCGGATGGAGCCCACACCTAAAAAATTTTGTATTTTTTACCAAACAAGGTTTGGTGAGAAAATGGGATGGATTTCCTTAATAATGTTGAACCGAGATGACCGCTTAGTCTCGTACACATCATCGTACAAAGATTTCAAAGCGGCTTTTCGAGTTCGCCCTGGGCTCTTCACTCCCACTTTTTGACGATGATAACAAAGCAAGTTTCCTTTATACCGGGCAATCCTCCCCACAAAAATTGCTGCTTTGAGTACTAATCCTCCCTACGAGGATAGACGGGACATAGACATACTAGAAAACTTCCTCGCCCTTCCATTGTGGGACGCCTCCCGAAACTACCCTTCTCATCTACCCCGGAACGACTCCAAAGTAAGTACTCGGCTTTTAGTTTTGGAATTTTTTTCTGTATTTGTTCAACTAACAACTTTTTCTCTTTTGGCAACATATGGGAAATTTGACTTCCAAGCTTGTAAAGGGCCGCTAAAGAGGTCGGGGGTCCTCTTCAACTAAGCAGAAGAAAGACCTCCTCCCACCAAGACCTCTGCGAAGGGGAACTTCATCATCCTGCCCTCAAAAAGAAAGAGGGTAGAGGTTGTAGTTGACACCGAAGACTCTCCCCACCTCACTCCGAGTCCCCACGCCCAACTACTCAGAGACCTGGATGGGACCGCGGTGGAGAACAGCCCCTCCATCCACCGAGCATAAATGGTAACAACAGCTCAAGGGGAACTCATCCTCCTGGGTGAAGATTTCAACCCGCTCCTTCCTTTGACTTGAACTTCCTCAAACTTACACCTCCCGATTAATCAAGGCAAGTGGGCTCGGCCCAAAGATGGAGGCCCTTCTCCCACCGGATCCGAGTGCCGCTTTAGCCCGCCGCATGTGAGATTTGGTGGAGTCCGAGAGGAAATCCCGCATCCGGAAGTGAACTTGCTTCCAATGAGAAGCCGAGAGTGGGATTTTGCCCGACTTGCCAGCAGCGTAAGTCGCCAAGGCCAATAATCTCCCGACTACAACCATCACCGAATGAACCATGCATTCCGATCTCAACACCAAAGAAAATTTCCCTAAGAGGCAAAGCTCGGGACAAGAAGGTAGAGCTGCGGCCGTGAGGAGGAGCTTAAGAAGGCCTGGCTGAAATTGAGCGACTTAAAGCTGCCTTGGAGGCCGAGACCAAGGCCAAGATGGGGCTCCAGGAGGATGTAAGAGGCCACTAGTCGCATTATTATCAAGCACCAAAAGGTTTCGACAAGGCTATTGCTCAGGTTGAGGTTCTCGCCCGGGGTTGATCTTTCGGAGTCGATGTGAACAAGGAGGTGGTGAACGGGGAACTTATTCCCATAATTCCCAAGAGGAAGAGGAGGTGGAGGTGGAAGGGGGAGGAAGACTCTCCAAGGATCGCATGGAGGCCGAAGAGGGTCCTAGGGACGAGTAGCCGTTTTGTTTTTTGTTTTTTGTTCATCCCTTGTAATGGGCTTGTGCCCTTGTAATTTCGTTTTTACTTAATGAAAACTGCTTTCCATTTTGCCGACTTTCCTTTTTCCTTGGCCCCTTGTTTTGGTCGAGTGCACTTTAAGTGTTTTTTTATCTTTCGCCGCTGTGTTCTCCGCTGTTTAAACAAATCTTCGGTTAAGACCGAGGTATTCTACCGTCCATATCAAAAATGGATGGTGGTTGTCACACGTGAAACACATGTTTCACACCTTACGCATGTAGTCACACATTATATGCTTTGGAAACCGCAGTGGGTTCATGCAATTACTGCTTTTTGCTTGGTTTCGAGATTTGTTTTTCCAACAAACCTTTTCCCACGCATACTTTTTCTTTCCAATGCCTCTCCCCCCTTATAAATAGGGTTGTTTCACCGCTCCCCTTACTCATTCTTCCTTCTTTTCCCATCACCATACTCGCCTCTCTTCCACCAGTAGTTCTATGATAAGTGTTAGGGTTTACGCTCCCCCTCTCCCAGCTTAACATCCTTTTTGAGTTTCATAGCCGCCAAAAAGGATGTAAGTGGGAGACGGGATCCGCATTCTTTTTATGATTCAATCCTCCAAGAAGGATGTTAATCGGGAGAATAGCAGACTTTGAGTCGCAAAGGGGTAGGGCGGTCTACTACCCGAGCGAGCCGAGCACCCCATCATCCAGCCTGGCCGACTACTCCCGAGGGCCGAGCACCGATCAGGCACCTACCCTAATTGGGGACGACTCGGCAACCCCAAGCATCCCTATTTTCAATTTCAAATCTTTTTACGCAGTCACTGGTACTTACTAGTACTGACTGCACCTTTGTTTTTACTTTCGACCTTGTACTGGTAGTATCAATAAATATCAATGACTCGGATTCGGCCTTTAGATTACAATTTTATTCTACTCACTGCTTGTAATTTATTGCACTTAAGTAATTTCAAATGCTCGAACTCTGGATTTTAGGCTCAAACTTGGCCTTAAAACTTAATGGCTCGACTTCGACCTTTCAGGCTCAGACTTGGCCTTAAATAATTTAATTGGCTTCACCTCGGCCTTCGATCAAACTTGGCCTTAAACAATTAATGGCTCGAACTCAGCCTTCGTGCTCAAACTTGGCCTTAAATAATTTAATTGCTGCGTACTTTCTTCGGGCTCAAACTTGGCCTTTAACAATTAATGGTTCGAACTCGGCCCTTCGTGGCTCAAACTTGGCTTTATACAATTAATGGCTCGAACTCCCGATTCTGGGATCAAACTTGGCCTTAAATAATTTAATTGGCTCGAACTCGGCCTTGAGCTCAAACTTGGCCTTATACAATTAATGGCTCGAACTCGGCCTTGAGCTCAAACTTGGCCTTAAATAATTTAATTGGATCGAACTCCTGTCTTCAGGCTCAAACTTGGCCACATACATCGGCAAATTAAGAAAACAACATTCATAATAAATTCTTTTATTGGATAAAAAGGAAGTCTACTGGTGCCTCGTTAAAACCTTCTCTGGCCAAAACCCTTTTTGGGACAAAATACCGAGGTAGGAAAAAGAGTACATCACCCGACTATTTACATCAACTATAATAAAATTTTAAATGCGAAGCATTCCAAGTCCCTGGATAGGCTCCTGGACAATTCTTCTAACCTATATGTCCGCTTCCCAAGTTTTCTACTACCCGAATGGCCTCCCCGGTTGCTACCAACTTGCCTTCGGTGATCTTTCCTTGCTTCTCCTTTTATTCTCAAAGACTAACTCTCCACGCAGAAACTTCTCGGCTTCACTCTTGAATTATACCTCCTAGTTGCTCCGTTTGCGAGCTTCTTCTCCGATTTTGGCCTCCTCCGATTTCCTCTACCAAGTCAAGTTCGACCCTTAAATTGCTTTCATTATCATTCTACTCATGTTGCATACGTCTGAAAGATTCGGTTCACCAACCTCCACCGGGATCATGGCTCTGTTCCATATGTCACCCAAGGGTGTTTCTTGAGTGGTAGATTGAGGCGTGCAGGGGCCCAGAGGATACTTGGTAACTCTTCTCGCCCAAGCTCCTTTGGATCTTCCCACCCTCTTCTTCGCCTCCGAGAATGACCTTATTGGCCGCTCGCTTGCCCATTAGTGCTCGGGATGTTCAACCGATGTAACGTGGTGTTTAACATTCGAGGTTGTCATAGAATTCCCGCAATGTCTTATCTATAAACCGTCTTCCGTTGTGCCTCGAACGATTGCAAAGGGGATTCCGTGCCTACATATGAGGCTTTTCCACACAAACTTTTGTACCTTCTCACGGTAATCTTCGCCAAAGGCTCTGCTTCAATCCATTTTGTGAAGTAGTCCACCGCTACTAGGAGAAATTTGACTTGACCTTTGGCCACAGGAACGGCCCCAAGATATCCATTCCCCACATAGCAAAAGTGCCAAGGCGAAGTTTAATGTGTAAGTCATTCGGAGAGGGTACGACTTATATTGAAAAATCTTTGGCACTCATCACATTGCTTCGTCCACTCAATGCAATCTGCTCGGATGGTAGGCCAATAGTACCTGCTCGGACTACCTTGGAGGCCATTGATCCGCCCCAGCGGAGAAAACCACGCATTCCTCGGTGAACCTCTTCCATGACGTACTTTGATTGTGCCTTCGTCGGACATTTTAGCAACTGCAGAATCCCCATTTAAACAATTCTCCGGAAATGATAGCAAAGTGACTTGCTCCAGGTCTCGATCTTCCCCGGCCTCCACATGATCTCGGGGGGAGTTTCCGAGGATAAATACTCCCAAATGGGTGTCATCCATTCTCGGCCAACCGCTCATTGGCCATCACCTCTCCCAGTCGTGACACTCGGTTCATTTATGGTTTCTTGAATAATCTGTTCTATGGTGGCCCGAACTTCTTTGTATTGGCTAATTTGGACAAGCAGATCGGCCAGAGTGTTTTCTTCTCGGGAATGTGCTCAATAGCAAATTTCTCGGTTGGAGATTAATTGGTTGACCTTGCATAAATACTTGGTGAGCCGAGGCTCTTCGCTTGATACCCTCCAAAGATTTGCCCTGTGACTAATCGTGAATCGCTCCGGCATCTAATAGCCTTCGCCCCATTTCCTTTGCCAGCATTAATCCCGCAATCAAAGCTTCATATTCGCTTGATTGTTTGAGGTATTGAACTCAAACTTTAGTGACTCGCTCCAGATCGATCTCCCGGCCTTCCGAGACTCACCCCACTCCACCGCCCGACATTCGAGGATCCATCCACATACAAATTCCACCATACATCCTCGGATATCGGCTGCGGGTGGAGCTCGGCTATAAAGTCAGAGAGACATTGAGCTTTCAGAGGGCCTCTCAACTCGTATCTTAGGCCGAACTCGGATAACTCTACCGACCACGCAATCATACGTCCTGCCAATTCGGGCTTTTGAGGATCTCAATCCCGGGTGATCGGTCTTGACAATCACCTGGTGACTTTGGAAGTACGGACGCAATCGCCGAGCTGCGGTTACCAGGGCCAAAACCAGCTTTTCAATGACTTGATATCGAGTTTCGGTATCATGAAGGACCCTGCTGATGAAGTACACCGGCATTTGAACTTTCTCTATTTCTTGCACAATGACCTAACTGATGGCATTCTCGGAGGTCGACAGTATAAGTATAACTCTTTCCCCGGGATGGGTCGAGTTAATATCAGCGGTGAAGACAAAAGGCCTTGAAATCGGCGAAGGCCTTCTCGCATTCCTCGGTCCACGTGAAGGCTTGGGGCCTCTTTAGTAATCTAAAGAAAGCACGAGCTTTCTCGCAGATTTGGGTAGGAACCGAGATAATGATGCCAGCCTCCCCGCAAGTCATTGCACTTTCTTAATATTTTGTGGGCTTCGCATCTCAATCACAGCCCGACATTTATCAGGATTGGCCTCAATTCCCGTGTGTCGGCAATGAAGCCGAGGGAATTTTCCACCCTGGACAACGAAAAACACACTCCTCCTGGATTCAACCTCATATTATACTTTCTCACCCTGAAAAATTTCCACCAAATCTTTTGGGTGGTTGTGGGGGTCATCTGTTTTACGACCATGTCATCCACATAAACTTCCATAGTTCTTCCGATTTGTTTTTCAAATACCCGATCCATGAATCTTTGGTATGTAGCTCCAAAGATTTTTCAATCCAAACGGGATCACCCTTAATAGTAATTCGAGCCCTCGTAATGAAAGCTGTTTTATCCTCATCCGGGGGTACATTCGGATCGATTGTATTCCCAGTATGCGTCCAAGAAACTCAAATTCTTATCCTGAAGCTCCATCCACCATCTGTCAATACTCGGCAAAGGATAGGAATCCTTTGGGCAAGCTTTATTCAAATCGTGTAATCGGTGCACATGCGCCACTTGCCATTTGCTTTTGACCGTAACAACGCTGGCCAGCCAGGTAGGGTATTCTACTTCTGGATAAAATAGGCCTTGACCAACTTCGCTGCTTTCCTCTTCCACGACCTTTCTCCTTTCTTCCCCAAGTCTCCTTTTCCTCCGGCCCTTGGTTTCGCCTGGACAAATTGCCGCTTTATGGCATAAGAAGTCGGGATCAATTCCCGCATATCGGATGTGGTCCAGCGAACAAATCGGCGTTGCTCTCCGCACTTGCTTTATTTCCTCTTTCAAATTCGGCTCAAGGTGACCGCCGAGTTTGGTCGATCGTCCGTACGGCTGAACCGAGGCTGGAACTTTTCTAACTCCTCAATAGGTTGTGGACGTTGTTCCTGCATGTCCATTATCGGATCCAGTTCAACAGAGTTAACGAAATTCACCGACTTGTCTTTCCCCTGCCTAGGGTTTCTCGGTGTAGGTTTAAGTTTGCTCACACAGCAAACTATCGAGATAAAGACCTGTCGGCCATCTTCTTATCAGCCCGGACAGCAACTATGTCCCCCGAGTTGGAAGGAATTTCATCGTGAGGTGGGGAGTAGAGACCACAGCTCCTAGCTCGTTCAAAGATGGTCTTCCGATCAGGATATTGTATGATGTTACTGCATTAACTAACACATACGTGACCATGATAGTCTTGGATGCTTTGCCATCCCCAAAAGTAGTCAGAAGGTCAATGTATCCTCGCGTATCCACTTGTTCCCCTGCAAAGCCGGCGAGCTTCTTGTCAAATGCGGTTGGATAGATTTCTCCCAGGATACTGAAGCCAAAATGTTGAGTAATATAATATATCTCTTTGAGCTCCCACGGTCGACAAGGGTTCTTTTGACTGAGAAATTGGCCAATTGCACGTGATCACCATAGGGTCATCTTGGTTAGGATCCACCCCCACAAAGTCTTCATCAGAAAAGATAATAGGTGGGGAAATTCTCGGGGGTTTGCCGTATACCGAGTTGACAGCCCAAATAACCCGCATGTGCTTTCTCCGAGCTGAACTTGTTGTGCCTCCCCCTGCGAATCCACCTGAAATGGTGTTTATCACGCCTCGTATCACATTATCCTCCTCTCGTCTTTCATTCTGACCCTCTCTGGTTTCTGTTCTTTCATTATTTCATTGACCGCCACCCCTCCTCGGGCTTTGGTCACCTTTTCTCCTTCTGCTTCTGCCACGCCTCTCACCGTTGTTGTGGTTTCTCCGAACAAAATTATTGAGATGGACAGCTTGCACCAGCTCTTCAATCTTATCTCGTAGAGCCCAGCACTCCTCGGTGGTATGGCCATAATTACGATGATACCGACAATGTTTCTGTCGATCAGCATTCTGGGGGGTGTGGCCACGATTAGGGAGCTGCAAAATTTCCGCATTGTATGCTTCCTCAAACACCCGAGCTCGGTTTGTGTTGAGGGGAGTATAATGCTCATACTTCGATCCCCTATGCAAATGCTCGGACGGGCCTTTGAATTTCAGCCTATCACCTCCGCCCTCCTCTTCTCTCTCCTTCTCGTCCTGTCGGCATCATCGGTTCTCTCCTTTTTCTTCGACTCCTCAACCTCCTCCATATTGATGAATCCCGTAGCCTTTTCTCCTCAACTCATCCATACTGGTTGGTGGCTTACGAGCCAAGTGTGGCGAAAGGGCCAGGCCTTAACCCGGTCAAGATGGTGTGTAGTGCAACATCGGCATCGAGATTCGGATGAGGACTGTCTCCTTGCTAAATCTGCGCGATGAAATCACGCAGGGACTCATTCTTTTCTTGCCTAAAGTTTACCAACGAGGCCGAGGTTTTTTGGTGAGCCCAGGTGGTGGCAAATCGAGCATTGAACTTAGCCATGAATGTGTCGAAGGAATCAATCGACGCGGTAGGCACGGGTGTACCAGTCAACGCAAGACATCCTTCGAGTAGTCGGAAAGACTTTACACATGACGACATCGTCGTCGGTAAAAGAGGTACATACTCGAGTAGTAAAAGCGTCCAAGTGACGCTCGGGGTCCGAGGTGCCATCATATCTGTCAATGCTTATTGGTTTGTAGTTGATTGGTAGGGGAACCTCCATGATAGTGTTTGTGAAGGGATGTCTCGGCCTCGCACGCCTGGTCCTTTCATTAAATTTATTCATCTCGGAGTGATAGTTCAGGGGGCGCCTAGGAAATTCCTCCTCGTCCACTCGGTCCATATGATGAGAAGCCCGGAGTTGTGGGCCTCCTTCTCTGCCTGAAGTTTCGGATCCTTCATTCTCGGTGTCCGGCGCTCTCTCTCTCGGAGGAGAAGAGACTGACCTTTCTCTGCTCCCTGTCCCGGTTCGTGACGGCTTACTGCCGCCTAATCTCCTCATTCTCCTTTCTCGGCATGGCAATCCATGCAAGAAGTTCTGGATAAGGGGGTTGTCGATCGTCATAAGCCGGGTTTATGGACCGATTCCCCATTATCTCCGTTGTTAGCATTTTCCCGACTCCTCTCTCCTGCAGCTTCCGCTCCTTGTTCTCACCATGATTTGTGGTATGGGAAAGTTTTGCTTCGATTCCCACAGACGGTGCCAAATGTTCCGTCCAAAATATCTCAGATGAGAGATACTCGGCTGGAAAGATTTTAGAGGGGATGTTTTGGAATGTGCTTGACAGAATTGAGATTCTGCTCCTACGTATCCAAATGGGAATCAAATCAAACGTAGTTCTCAAGGAAGGGGTTGGACCCCTGTTTATAGAGATGTTTAAAATCAGGCTCCGAGTTATACGGAGAGATATTAGGATCAGGCTCTGATTATGCAGAGAGATATCAGGCTCCTGATTATGCGGAGAGATATCAGGCTCCTGATTACGCGGAGAGATATCAGGCTCAGCGAGATATTCGGACCAGTTAGTTGTGACTGGATATCTCGGGGCCGAGGTATCTTCGTTCGCGGTCTGGTGTGGAATAGGGCCGAGTAGTTGTCCTCGAGTGTTGAGTGTATTAACGGGTCTTCGGCTTTATGGGAGTTCGGGTGAATGCCCACCTACGAGAATGAGCTCGATCGTATTGACAATCATCGACCTTATATCTTCGGCCGGTACAAAGTTTATTTGGAATAATACTAATAATAATAATAATGTAAAAATCCATTTTATTTATAAATTATTTTGAATAAATTATTTCCAACCATCAATATCATTTTCAATTGTATAAGTGAAGAAGTATTCCAGACAGTCAGTAATTGAAAATGTGAGTTTATTTCTAGAGAGAAGGGGCCTATTGGGCTTCAGATACCCGATCCGTATTGAAAGCCCACAAATTGCATTCCCACTTCCGTGCACTCTCTCGTTCACTCTCCAGTCTCAAACATTCTCCAAATTTCACTGTTTCACTTTCATTTCACACCTCAATTCGTAGTCTCATGGCGACACTTGCACGATTCTCCACGACAGCCCTAAGGAGAGGGCACGCAATAGCGAAGCACCACCTGCAGCAGCAGCTGGTGGCAGCCGAACGCGCTTTCGCGACGGAGGCAGCGAAATCAATTACGCCGTCGCCGGATCGGGTGAAGTGGGACTACAGAGGGCAGAGGAAGGTAATCCCGTTGGGGCAGTGGGTCCCCAAAGTCGCCGTCGATGCTTACGTGGCACCCAACGTGGTCCTCGCCGGACAAGTCACCGTCTGGGATGGAGCCTCCGTCTGGCCCGGAGCCGTCCTCCGAGGAGATCTCAATAAGATCACAATCGGTTTCTGCTCCAACGTTCAGGAGCGTTGCGTTCTTCACGCCGCTTGGTCTTCTCCCACCGGTTAGTTACGTTTTGCCTCTTTCAATGATCGATTCGTTTTTCTGTTTCAGTTTCTTGTGGCTTTCGTCGTTTTTTTTTTTGTTGCTGTGGAAATGTGTGCACCAAAATGAGGGAAATTTTGGTTTATTCGTTGGAAATTATGAATTTATTTATTTTTGCTTATTTTTGGCTTGTCGTATGAAATTCTTAAAATTCATATTTTAGAGATGTTTTAGGTTTTGCCGCTCTGGTGTACTTTTAAGCCTTTGACTTGTAAATATGCTTAATGTCCTTTCCTGTCAAACATAAATTAGATAAGAAATGCATTTGCCAGTGTTTTTCATGGCATTGACACTTCTATTGTCAAAATGCAATAGAGGAAGTAAAACAAGTTGAGATTGGTTCATTTGATAATCAGATTTCGAATACCTTGGAGTTGGGCACTTGATCATATATTCAATAACTGCTAATCTAAATTTGCTTTCTACCAACAATTATAACTTTCTAAGATCAAATTGTTGACCAAAAGAAAAAAGTATGGATAACTGCAATTTATGTTTCTGGTATTCAACCCCCACCCACCCACCACCACCACCACCGCCACACCAATTCTATTTATTATAGGAAGGACTCATGATGTTCGGATTTGAAATTGTTGGTTGACTTTTGCAAGTCTCTTAAATAATAGTACTATCGGAACCATGGTGAATCGTTGCAAATGATATCCCAACTTTTGCTGGCTTGCCTTGGATATTGAAATATAGTTTCTTAACCATAGTTACTAGGAACATAATGTGGTATGGGTACAAGGTTCATTTTGGTATTAGTGACATTTTGAATTATTATTACAAGAATTTCTTTAAGATGAACCTGGTATGTAGTACACGGAGGGTTAATGAGCAAAACTAGTAACTTTGTAACATTCTGGCTGACCTGTGCATTGGTAGAGATGAGTTTTCTAAAATGTGAAGAGCCATATTACTCTCTTCTTCTTTTCTTTCCCTCATGCTAGGACAGAATCATTTAATAATTTTAATTATCATTTGAAGATTGGAATACCTATTATGTTCTTCAATTGTTGATCTATTTACTTTTGCTGATTGCTGTTTCCGGTGGAAGTTCAAAATTTTGTTTCATTGTTTAGCCATTTAGAAATTTGTTGTTTTTATCGTGTTGCTCATCCTCTAAATACATCATATTTAAAAGTCATGCTTCCCTTTATCAAGCATGTACTTTCTTTGATAGCTTCTTGTCGGATGGACTAGTTGATGCTATTATAGTGTTAGCTGGTAAACCATCTTGCTGATTACCTCACTTTTCGAAAGGCCTTAATCTTGAAAGACTTGGGTGGTATTATTCGAAGTTATGGTCCCATATAGCATTTTGCTCAGCAGTTAACAGGTGGTCAAGTCATAGGTGTGTTTTTGTCTTTTTTTTATCGAAGATAGTGATTTTAATTTTGTTTTGAGCTATGATACTTTCCAGCCGTTCATGTTTCAAAATTCTTTGAAGTGGTTTTTGCATGCCAAACGAATTATGAGGTAATTGCAAATCTGCATCTATTATTGGTCTGTTACACTTTTAGGTGATGGCTGACACTTCCCGTCTCTTCCAATTTGTTTAATCGTTTCTGGCTGATTTTCACATGGAAAAATATTTTTTAGGGTTCTTTCACAAAAATCAGATCAGAATGTACAGTTATAACCGAGCTGTTCACTGTTAAGTGGAAGTTAGTGATCGGCATACTTCTTTGCAGTTGTTTTCCTTTAATTGGTTTATCTAATATCAACGTGCACTGTAGTTCCTGAATTCAACTTGAGATCCTTGAATAGTTGCATGTCAGCTACTTAATTATGCTCTCTTCTGTAAATCAGGCCTCCCGGCTGAGACTTCAATAGAGAGATATGTGACAATTGGGGCATACAGCCTGTTGAGGTCCTGCACTATTGAGCCAGAGTGCATTATTGGTCAGCATTCCATCCTCATGGAAGGTTCATTGGTGGAGACACACTCAATCCTTGAAGCTGGTTCAGTACTTCCCCCGGGAAGGCGAATTCCATCTGGTGAACTTTGGGCAGGAAATCCAGCCAGGTTTGTTAGGACTTTGACCCATGAAGAAACCTTAGAAATCCCTAAGCTTGCAGTTGCAATAAATGATCTGAGCAGGGAATATTACTCAGAGTTCCTTCCCTATTCCACAGTATATTTGGAGGTTGAGAAGTTCAAGAAGTCCTTGGGTATTTCTGTTTGATGCTCTTTGTTTTCACTCTTCAATGTATCTGTTGGTTGGAATTTTGCTTGTAAGGAAATAAGAATTTGAACAGAGAGAGCGAGCTTGTGTTTCTTTGTATTCCTTGATGAAAGTATTGGTTTAAAACATCACGTCCTGTATAATTGACTGGGGTAATCTGTCAAGAGAATGAGATACATCATAGGAGCTATGGGCATTATTATTTTGCTCCCTATATGACTGGTTCGCTGTTTCTTCCTCTTGTGCCCTGGTTGTTAAACACAAATAAATCCTAAATGGCAGGGAATTGCCAACCAACATCTGCTTGGCCTGTATCTTTCATCTGAGATTGGGTGGATAATCAACCGGATTTTTACCACTTTCTTTTCGGCCATTTTTTTTTAACCTATTTCTCAAGGCATATGCTATCTGGTATCTGGATAACTCATTTCAGTTATAAGTTGTATTTTTCCTACGAAAAGTGTATGGTTTCGTTCTTTGACAAAGTAATGTTCCTAACACTCCTTCCACATATTTATATTCATACTGACATACACCATCAAGGCCAGCACATTTGGCTAGTGTTTGGTATTAGATATAACCTATTTCTCAAGGCATATGCTATCTGGTATCTGGATAACTCATTTCAGTTATAAGTTGTATTTTTCCTACGAAAAGTGTATGGTTTCGTTCTTTGACAAAGTAATGTTCCTAACACTCCTTCCACATATTTATATTCATACTGACATACACCATCAAGGCCAGCACATTTGGCTAGTGTTTGGTATTAGATATAATTTAATATTTCGAAAAAAATGAGGTGAGGAATAAAAGTTTCTTATGTTTGATATATGGATTAGAGATTCATTTCAATTTCATTTTGATACATGGTTCGCCCTCCATCCATCCCTAATCTCTTTATTTGATATTTACAAATATTTTTCATTTCAATTTCTCTTATTCTATTCTCTCTAGTCCTACTTTCCTGACCCCATTAAAGGGCGATAATATAACCTATATAGCTCTTGCATTAATAGTTGTGTGATGTACATCATTGTAGATGTCGACATGGCTCTGTTGCTGTGTCACATGAAAAGACTCTAGTAGGATAACATGCAACTCAAATAGAGCCACCTGCACTGTTGCATAATGAAAGATGAGAAGGGACTGGGAGGGCACCAAGTCTCCGGTTAGACCCTACAATTTGGGGGGTCGGTCCAAGGGCAGGACTCAAGACAAGAGGCCTTCCCCACTTGCAAATGATAGGCCCTCTATGACTCCACCGATCAGGATGGCAACATCATTTTTTTTTTTTATGAATCAAATATAAATATATATATATATATGTGTGTGTGTGTGTGTGGAAGTAAACCAAAGTACCAAAACTGGAGTACAACATCATTGGCTCATTTTCGACCAAAAAATTCCACGGGAGGTACTTTAGATGCAATTAGCTGCTAACTATCGCCATTTTTTATCGGGTCTTCCCGATGAGTGTTCTAAAGATATTGATTAAGGAACCCTCAAAAGAAAACTTTATATTGGGAAACTAAGTTTATCACTTTTCAAAATGAAAAATGCTAACAACACACTCTCTAACACACACTTTCCAACACACTCCCTCCTATTGGTTGAAATTCATGCGGGACCCACATGAATTAATGAAACCCACATGAATTTCAACAAATAGGAGGGAGTGTGTTGGAAAGTGTGTGTTGCTAGCACTCCTCTTTCAAAATATTAAATACATCATTTTCCCGTACAATTTTTTTTTATTGATTCATTAAACAATACTTTAAGGATATTCGTTAATATTCTATTTTTTTTTTAATCTATGTTTCCTTAGATGTTGATGTAATTAAATATTATTTCGATGGCAGCAGTGAACCATTTTGTGATATAATGAAATGCTACGACTCTACTTTCATATAGATTAAAGTGAGCTGGAAAGTTCCCTTCCCAATTAGTGAGAGATAAGAACATGGATGGACCTAAAGCTGTATAAATTATATATTAGTGTAAAAAATGGCCACTTAAATTGTAAAAGAAAGATGAGATAAGTATAGAGGCATTAAAACATGATGGACCCTCAAATCATCTCTACGTTTTATGGATCCTCAAATCATTAGACAAATGATTTTTTCCTTTTTCTAGTAGGAGGGAGGAAGGGAAGTAGAGATTGGTATGAATAATTTGAATTAGTTGAAACTAACAATAACAATCGGATGGTGCGTGTAAAACCATCTCGCTCTCCATCCTATGGATAAAATTCGTACGCATTGTTACCTTATATTTGCATGAATATCCATCTTCAATTTTGCCGCAAATTTAAATGGTACTTGCGGATATTCATAGTTTTTCGTTAAGTTACCAAAAAAATGCATATAGACTATAAAAAAAAAACTAGAATTTAACAATTCTAAATACTTATAGTCAAAAAAAAAAGTTGATACTATAATCAACGTATAAATAAAAAATCTAGATTTAATATATGTAGTTCCAAAAATCAAAATAAGTAGGCAGAAGTGCTTGCTACCACCGATATTCTAATACTCGCCTCGATCCCATTTAATAGGTCAATATTAAAAAACCTGTCCCACATAACCTTGGGGAAAATTGTTACCCCCAATTCCAACTCACAACGGTTTTATTCACGGATATCCATTGACACAATGTTGAAGCATTATTTAAAACGAATCCGATTGGAAAACCAGTGAGAAGAGGAAAGTAGGAAACCCTCTTTTGTGGGCTTGTCATAATAATCAGCAACCACAATGACACAATGTACTAATAGGAGGTATTGGAAAAATTATACCATCCTAATCCTAATCCTAATATAATTCAAATATTATCCTCTATATATATTAAAGGTATCCGAGCACAAGATAAGAGTTTTAGAGAATGAGCAAGAAGAGGGAAAGTGATTTACTGAATATACTTGTATGTGATTAACTAGAGAAAGCAAGATACAAGAGTATATATAGCTGTAGAGTTATCATGGAGATAGACTCTTGCTAACCTATTCTGTTATAACAAACATAGCTAACATAATCACTAATTACAGATTAACAGACTAACTAACTATTAACAGTTTTAGATAATAAGCTGTTATCTTTACATATATTCTATTTTCTGGGTATTCTCCCATAACTCCATAGGCCTTCAATACAGCCCTCATTTCAGTTATATGGTTCGTTAGTTTGGAGCAAAGCATCGCGGAAATAAATTTGAACATGCTGCAATCTCTCCCTTCCCCGTACCGTATAATCCAATTCGGATGCTACTTCTAACACGAACAATAACCTGTGCTTCTTACCGCCACGTGCAAAGAGGTAATTGTATAATTTTTTCTCTCTAGTTTTTAGATTTTGAGGATAAGTTAAATAGGTAAAATGATAACAAAAATAAATTCACAATCACTCTACAATTGGATAAATGTTTAAAAACTGTAAATATATTCCCAAATCACTTGACTCTCAACAACATTATCACAATTTGCATGTAGTGATCATAAGAATTTTTTATAAGATTAGGCACTTATGAAATATGAAGAGTCATACATGACAGTACTCCTTTTAAGGATTGAAATGATAAAATGATAATTTAAATAGTCCGAGGGAAAGAATTCATCCTAAATCAACAACCAAAGGAAGAGTCCTTTAGATAAAATAAAATTCTCTATTCCCATTGAAAGGGAAATAGTTGAGGGGCATCACTCCCTTGGGAACCATTAGAACCCATGTTATACATTGAGGAACAATGGTCACTCCCATTAGGATCCAAAACTGGCTCCACAGACTCCAAGCTGTTATCATGCAGGCTCAGGCCTAAGGGTTGCATAAGGGATGAGTGAGGCTGAATCATTTGGTTTAATCCATTTCCATGATTGTGTGGCTGTGGTGGTGATGACAGAAGAGAGAGAGCACAAGGAGAGTCTTGGACTGAACTTGTTAGGCTATCACAGAACATTTTGCACCTCACCCCTCCACTTTCTGAATAAGGGCTAGTCCTCAGAAGGGTCTGGCACACAGAAGAAGCTGGAAGATGTGTGTTTAGGTTGCTGAGTGTGGCTGTGGGATTGTCACCTTGTAAGAATGCAAGTTGCTTCACTTCTTTGTAGCTGGTGGGAGAAGATCCAAGAAAAAGGTCTTGTTTATCAATCAGATGCACTTGATGGTGCTGGTTGTGGCTGTGGAGCCTAACATCTGCACAGGAAGTAACAACTCCTCCACTCCAAGCAGGATTCATCACAGAAGTGGAAGGGTATATATGTGAACTTGAGAAGGGTAGTAACTGGGTGCCTGAAAAAAGTAGCAGTAAATTTTTACACATTGACCTTCATGTGTGTAATATTAAGGGCCCGCTTTGATGAAAAAATACTTGTATGATGTAGAAATAGAAACAGAAGTTATTATTAGAAGTATAAATTATTTTACCTTTGGATGAACTCTAACAAAGGGCTATTGTGAGATTTACTATAGGGACATTATTGTCCAATAAAACATGACTCGTCTTCCCTCTCTCTCCTTCTACTTCTTCAATTTTTAGAAGCTAGAAGTTGTACTTCTTGAAAAAGCACCAAAATGTGCTTTTGTCACTGCTTATGTTTTTCCTAAACTCCCATCCAAATACCTATATTTTTTGTAAGTACTTTTATTTTAAAAACAAGTGTTTTTTTCTTTAAAAAAAAACCATCAAAACGGGCTCTAAGTCATTTAATGAATGATTCTTTTTTGTTATGTTTGAAGTTCGACTGGGATTTTCTCATAGGCATTGTTAATTGAATAACCTTAGAAATAGGAATATTGAATATACATACAATTATGTGTGTGTATTGTCAAATAATGTCCAAACCAAGTAAGAAACTCGAGGTGTCACACATGATATTTCAGTAATAAATAACTACTTAAAATGATATACTAGCTTGTTGCACTGCCATAAAAGCAAAAGCCTTTATTTTTTTCTTTTGTGTATGTGTGTACTGACTGACCAGTTATTTTAGTGGCCACTAGATTGTCAAGAGAGTGGGCATCAATGAACCAAATCAGGGATGGTGGCAGCGCACTCAGCTAGGTGGGTGCATTGTGTAATTGTGTTACTTCTTACTCTTTTAATATTTATGTACCTATGTGGGATCTTCAGCAGATGTCTGCTCCAAATCTAGACACACATGGGTCCACTTAGATAATGTAGCTAGAACTGGAAGCTAACCTTGGTAATTGGACAAAAAACTACCAGATCGCGTGAGAGGTTCTGGTTGGGGCTTTCTTCTCCTTCGGTTGTGTCCATCTAAGCGTTTCCTGCAGCTTCTTTTGCCTTCATCAAATTCCTCCAGTGAATGGAACCTGCAGAAACGAAAAGATTCAGGACTTTATAAGAATTTCGGGCATGTAAGAAGGATGTCATGTCAATATGGCTGGAATTGAGCAAATAAAATCTAATTCACATGTATGTACAAAAAAGACACACCAAAAATCGAACTCACAGGTAACTACTTAATATGATATTTCAGTATTAGATAACTACTTAATGTAGCTAGAACTGGAAGCTAGAAGTAAAAATAGTAAGGATTTCATCAAAAACATGATTTATTAGCAAACAATACAAGCTTTCAGACAATCATTTTATCAGATTCCATGAAAGGTTTTGTAACTTTGTTCCATGCACTCTGAATGCAAAATCTAAGGGTAAGGGTTCATGAATGTATTATCCATCAAGTATAAAGCTACAAGAATTCAAGGACATGAGGGGGGATAGTCTCTAATAATTAGAATCATAGACATTGTAAACTAAATTAACCATAAACAAGTTTTTTCAGCACACTTTCCAGCTCAACAAGGAAACTACCCAGATATTCAGGTAGCTTGCAGGAGATTATGTTAATTAATCTTGTAATATTTTCATGTTAGAATATGTTTTGTTTATTGGGATTCTTTTTGGTTAAGAACTTTGCTTCCACCTCTCCTAAGGAAGCTAAACTAAGATGCTATTATTGTGTCAGAAAGCAAAATAAAGTAATTGGATCGCTTACTTGTGAAGCTAACATGAATAATGGATAAGGGTGCACATAACACAGATTAGATGTCTATTATTTACTACAATATCACAAAGATAAAAAAAATGCATCAATTAAGAGGAAACATCATAAGAAACCTAGAACATATTTAAAAAAAAAATTTATAGCAAGGCATGACACACATATGTACACATGATACACGCACCTGCTACACTGTTGGTAGAACCTTTGCTTCTGGCCACCAATTGTGTGACCTGTGGAGTCTTGGAATGGAGTTCACAGACCTTATGGCGCCTATGATAGTCCCTGCAATTGCTAAGATCAGAATTGCACCCATCCACAAGGCATGTCACTGTGTGATTCCCATTGTTAAAGGCTCTGGCTCTCTTAGAAGACCTTGAAGTTAAGGATGCCATTTTGGAGACCCCAGAAACAGTAACAGAAGCAGCATCTTTGGGCTTAGCCAGCACTGATTCTGTGCCAAAATTTCCCACCTGACCGAGCTTCAAGTCCACAGAAAAATCCCCATTTGTTTTGTAAACTCCAAATCTGCTTGACCCATCATCCACTGTTTCTATGTTGGGTAAAGTTGTTGCCTGATTCACTTCAGTTAAATCCAAAGAAGGTGATTTCAAATTCCAGTCCATAATAAAAGACTTTCCCACTTTTCAGTTCTGGTTCCTCAAAACTTTCTTATACTTGTTTGGTACACTGAGATGCTTCTCAATTGCATGAAAACCAAGAGGAGGGAATTAAAGCTGTGAGCAACACTTGACACTAATAGAAAAGAAGTTGAACCAAACTTCAAGTAAAAACTATAAAGAAAGTATATATTTCTATTTGATTACAGGGCAACAACCAAACTCCAATTCAACAAGATTTTAAAGTGACAAACAGAAATAGGCACTTATTATACAACCACACAAGACATTTTCTTTTTGTTTCTATTTTTGGGGGAAATAAAAGAATCCTACCTGCATCAAAGGGTTAAATTTATATAATTAATGAGTTACTACCTAGCAGCCAGGTTGTAACTTGTAATAGTTCCAAGGAAACAGGAAGTTACATTGATAGTTTACCAACAGCATATAATGAAGGAACTAAATGCCCAAAAATAACAATATAATAATAATAATAATAAATAAATAAATAAATACTAACTGAAAGAGAGAAAAGAGTACTACTTGCAGATAATTTCAGCAGGAGGGTGCTTACTTCTTCCTTCGCCACCACTGCCTGCCATAGATTCCATGAATACCCAATGAAGTGGATAGCCAAATTATTGAACTAGATTTTTTTTCTCTTTCTTTTTAAAAAAATAATTGATAATAACATAGACAGAAAGAGAGAGGATTTTTATGTTATGTTAAGAAGGAATCCCAACAAAGCATACCTTGTTATGCAGACAGGAGTATGGATAATGTAATGAAAGCTGAACATGAAACTTGGGGAGGACAGAGAGAGAGAACAAGAGCAATGAAACTCAAAAAGGGTCTGGTTGATATGCTCCGTTTAAGAAGTTGAACTAATAAAATAAATATTTATTTTTCCAAATATAGGGCCTCTTCTTGGTATGTATAGCTCGAGAAAGGAAAGAAAGAAGATATATATAATAAGGACAGGCTGTTGGTTGCTTTCAACTTTTATTAGTCAGTAAAAAGAAGTACAAAGAATGGATGCTCAAGACAAGGCATGTGGCATTGTGTTTCACATTTCATAGCATGTCTTTCCCTTCCCTTTCTTTATTTTCTACTTTCTATTTCTATTATTTACTTGAAATTTGGAAATTGGAACTTGAAATTTGCAACTTGCTAGTCTAGTAGGCCACACCCACTGTTATTAAAACCGGACCTGGCCGGTCCGACCGGTTGGATCGGAATCTGGACCCCTGACCGATCCAGTTAGCATGTCAGACCTGTTAGATGCATGAACTGGTGCTGACATTATCAACTCGGCTAAGAATCGGGGTGAATCGGTGCAGAAATGTCACCATACCGACTGCTAATGTCACCATAATGTCCTGCTGACGTCATCGTGCAGAAATGAAATTCACCATCCGAAATTTGTCAAAAATGCTGCTGGTAGGAGTCAAACACCGGTGGATGCGGTAGCATGGAGGTGTTGTACCATGACCCAGCATATTTAGTTGGTATATGTGCGAAAAATAATATAAACATACTTACGCTTAGTATAAAATTTTCAAATTTTATATATACCGGTTTAAATCGAGTCAACCAATGACTCCCAGTTGAACCAGTGATCCATTAACCCAGTACCATAACCGATCAATAACTGATTCGATTTTAATAACATTGGTCACACCACATCCGTTGGAGACACACCCAGGGAACAAAACAAAAAAACACTTCAAATTTGAAAATCATAACCTAAGCTCGAAACTTATTTGACATTTGTATTTTTATTTTAATAACTAAAATAAAAAATAATGATAATGCTTATTCATTAAGATATTATTGAACGTGAATATATAATATATAAAAATTAAACTAAAATATAAATATTACAAATAAGTATTTATTTAGGCCTGTTTGTGAGTTATGTTGGACGGTAGTTTATCGCCAGAAGGCTAATGATGAATCCTGTTGGTGGGCCTTTGGAGTAGATGCTTACCATTAATGTTGAGGGCTCCATGTTTAAAATACCTTGCTGATTTAAGCCACAACAAATATGAGACTCAATGCATCGTTCATGTGGCCGAACATCTCAAACACGTGATCATTTTTAAGCAAAGATATTTAAACACACAATTTAAATATCTTGTATAGATATCGTAGAGTTTATAAGTGTCTTAAAAATGATAAAATACATGATAAAAGGAAAAAAAAATAATAAATAAATGTAAATGAATACTTTTATAACTATTAAACACCATTTTTATATCCAAATATTATTACTCATCATTTTTACTCTGGTGTCTTTATTTCCATTCTAATAATATGCCACGTTGATACGACAACAATGTTGTATTGACATACATGATATATTTATAATTTATGTTCAATCATCTAAAGTTTTCAGTTATAGTTAGTTTTTATTTTATTTTAAATTTTTAATACATTTTTATATGAGCATGATAAATTATTATCATATTCGACGTTTGGTGTCTACCAGATAACCAACCGGATAATATTATCATAGGGTTCGTTTTTATTCTAAATGTTTTAATATTTTATTGGATTTATTTTTTTTATAATTTTATTTTTTTAAAATTATATAAAAAGAAAAAAAATATTCTTGTGATAAAATTATATATAATTTTAAAAATATTGTCTAACTTCAATTTTTATTTTATAATTTTAAATATTCATTTTGAGTTTTTAATTTACATATAGTTAAATTATTAGAATATTTTGTTATATTTTTCAGTTTTTTAAAATAATATAAAATAACAAAATTAGCCTTGTGATAAAATAAAAATAATTTTAAAAAACTATTAATATATTTATTATTTTAAATATTTTATATTGACTATACCTTTTTTTTAATCATGTTATATTTTATTATACTTTAAAATATTATTTTATTATATTTTAATTATTTTATTATATTTTAAATAACATTATCCTATCCTGTTGAGTTTTATCACCCCAGGATAAAATTTTAACTAGATGAACATGATATGATATGTGACATGATTGACTTTTCCTATCCTGCTGGCTCACCAAACAATAATTTCGATGGGATATGATAGTTTATCCTATCATGTTTCTTTTATCCTGACCACCAAACGAGCCATCAATATCCAACACTTATATTGGACTTCGACTAATTTGAATCAAGCTGTGTGAATCCTTTTTTTTTTTATAAGCAGCTCTGTGAATCCACGTAAAGAGTAAAAAAACCCTCCGAATGTTTATTTTTTTCATTCACAAAATTCGAATATGATTCTTTAAAAGGAAACCAAGTTCCAACCACTTTGACCACCAAACATTGATTTTATCTTTAATATATATACTCTCTTATAATGATAGAGTGATACCAATGCGATGAGTCGACTGAACATCTGTTCTTGAAGTGTAAATTTGCTTTTGAACTTTGGAATTGGTTAGCTTATGTTTTAAATGTAAAAATCGATCTCTCTACCATTGCATCTGCATTTTCTATTTGTAAGGAAAAAATGGTCATCTCAAGTTGTTGATATTATTTTATCTGCTGTTACTCATGTTTTCTGGTATATTTGGGTTGGTAGAAATAAAGTAAGATTTGACAACTATTTGCATTCAATATAATTTCTTAGACACTTGGTTTCGGCTGATGTGGTTTTGTCTGGTTCTATTTCTACGGGAACTATGTCAAATTCAATCGGAGAATTTGAAATCCTAAGGTCCTTCAACATCTCGAGCCATGTTTCCAAAGATTATACAGGTTTCTTGGTTACCTCCTTTTCGTGACTGGGTGAAGTGCGACACAGATGAAGCTTCAAGGGGAAATCCTGGACATGCCTCGGCTGCTGGAATTTTCGGAGGAAGTAGGGGAGAATTCATGGGTTATTTTGCAATGTACTTAGGAATTCAATCTTCATTGTTGGATGTTGTGATTATTGTTATAGAACTGACTGACAAAAAAGGATGGCCAATGCTTTGGTTAGAAAGCGATTCACAAATGGTTATTGCTGCATTTACCAACTCTAGTTTGGTGTATTGGAAGATTAAAAATAAATGGATCAACCGTGTTTACTTGACTAAGAAAATGAAACTTATAGTTTCTCATGTCTTTAGGAGGGTAATACATGTGCGGACAAACTAACATCTTATGGAGTTTCTAGTCGTTGCAACTCTTGGTGAGATTCTCCGCCCGATCTTATTTTGAACGATTTTAACCAGAATAAGCTTGGTTGTATTTTTTATAGATTTCATTAGGCTTGTATTCCTTTTTATTTTTTCTTCTTTTAATAAAATTGTTGAGATGATATAAATGATAGATAAAGATTGAGGTTGGGATGTCAATCTACTGTTGTGATTCCTAAAACACCTTAGTTAGTTTCAGGAGGAAAAAAAATAGATAGAGTGATATTTAATAAATAATTATTATAGTAGGATTTATGATTCTGAGAACGATTTATGATGGATACAATATACGAGTATGAGTATAAATTATTTTCAATAAAGACTAAAAAGCAAATATATATATATATATATATATATATATATATATATATATATATATATTATGTGATACGGAAGGCAGTGAGTTGCGACTAGTCATAAGTCAGTGCAGCTTTTGGACACGAAACCTCCAGCCTGCATCAACATTAGGGAGAGGCATTGGCCAGTCAATTATTGCCAATCGCCTTTGCATGGGGCCTGGTTAGCACAGTCTGCTCCTGAGCAATGTGCAATAGGCTTCAGATTCTGCACCAAATTTGTTCACAAAAAATTGATTTGGTGGTTGTAAAGACTAAAGAGAGGTTTTATAGCAATGTAACAAAATAGTATGAACTTAATGACACCGGACTGGTAGAATTATGAATCATTCTAAAATATGGTATTATTATGCATGAAACGAAGCTATCACTCCTTTCAAATAGGGCCTAATTGGCATTATTTATGTTTTTCAGAAATCAATTTTGAAAAGTTAAATGGGCAAGTTACCATAAATAAGTATAGAAGTAATATATTCACGGTAAAAACTTTAAAGTGATGTTACACAATCGTAAACCAAAAAAAAAAAAAAAGTAAAAGTGACGTTTTTTTTTTTTGATAAAAAAGTAAAAGTGATGTTACACAATAAAAAAATTAACAAAACAGAACACATATATATTGCTTATATATGTAAAAATTAGTTGGAGAAAATATTAAGAAACTTGTGAGCAGACAAAACCAAATTATAGCCTTTTTTTTTTACTATCTAGGATACATCAAATGATGTTATTGATTTTAGGAGAATATTTACCGGTGTTCTTATCCTAAGGGTATTGGTTAAGCATCTAAAAAAAAAATTGATATTAGAACTTGGTATATTTTATATTTTAAAGAGTGATAAATTTACTTTTTCAATAAGTTTTTGCATTTTTAGATTCCTTAATCAATGTACATGATTTTATCACAATTCATGTTTTTTGAAAAATATAAATTAAATTGAAGCTTTCTTTAGTCTATTTCACTTACAGTTTTTATTTGATATATTTTTATTTATCAGGGACTTCGAGTGGTCTTTCCTTCGTATGGTCAACCATCTTTTTTCTCAATCAAAACTACACCAACAGCTATTCTATTCTGTCTTTTATATATATATATATATATATATATATATATATATATCCAACACAACATACATATATATATATCCAACACAACATACGCATAGCCAAGTGTTTTTTTTTATTATTATTGTTATAAATAATAAATAAAGGCGTCACAGCAAGAAAAGATGGAAAGTGGTTTGTCTGAGGACCGAATCTCAAATATTAACATCATGGACACGTTACTCAATAATATAAATAGGTCATATGTTATAAGAAAAGAGGATAAGATAATAATTATAATAGGTTACTATTAATTTCATTTTATAGTACAAGTTCCTCATCTTAAAATGGATCTTAAAGGTATCAGAAGCATCAAGAGATGGAGAGGCTAAGTAAAGAAGATGTTATGGAAGAGTATTGAAAATGATGTGTATTCAATTGTATGTTGAATTAATACATGGAGCTCAATATATAGGATGAGCTAAGGCTAACCAACACTAACAGAATGTAACCAATTCCTAACTGTCCCTAACTGCCAACAGAATGTCAGTTAGCTTCTATATCCTTTATACCCCCTGCAAACTTATAGGTGTGGAATCAAACACACTGAGTTTGTTTCTACAGTTTGCAAATATGCTTTGTGTCACAGGTTTTGTGAGAGCATCAACAGTTTGTTCCAGAGAGGGAATGTGAGAAACGAGTAGTTCCTTGCTTTGGATCTTTTCTCTTACAAAGTACAGGTCTAGTTCAAAGTGTTTTGTCCTTGAGTGTGAGATGGGATTTGCAGCCAATAGCATTGCACTGAGGTTATCACAGTAGACTTGGGGAGGCTGAGATGGTGAGTAATGGAGCTCAGATAGCAGGGATTTTAACCAAATCAACTCACATGTGACAAAGCAGCCTAAGCTCTTATATTCACCTCGAGACTCGATCTTGACACTACATGTTGTTTCTTAGAAGACCAAGACACTGGATTTGAACCTAGGAAGACACAGTAGCCAGTTGTTGATTTTGTCATCTTGATCAGAACCCCAGTCAGCATCACAAAAGGCTGTTAGATTGAGGTTTTATGACCTGGTGAGAGTGATGCCATATGTGGAAGTGCCACTTAGATATCTTAAGATCCTCTTTACAGCTTGCCGGTGAGAGTGTTTGGGGTCATGCATGAATTGGCACACTTTGTTTACTGTAAAAGCGATATCTGGTCTTGTGACTGTAATGTACTGGAGTGCTCCTACTATCGATCTATACAGGCTGGCATCTTCAATGCGGGGGCATCAAGTGCAGAGAGTTTTAGTCCAGTCACCATAGGGGTCTTCATGGCTTTAGCATCATGCATGTTGGCCTTGTGTAGTAGATCAGTAATATATTTAGTTTGTGTTAAACAAACTGAGTTGGCAGACCTGTGTGCTTGGATTCCAAGGAAGCAATTGAGACCACCTAAATCCTTAAGAGGGAATTTGTAGTTTAGAGTAGTAACTAGATCAGTAATAGTGGCAGTTGAATTGCTTATGATCAGTATATCATCTACATAGACTAGTATTAGCACAGTGATGGCTCCTGAGACTTTGACAAATAGGGAATTGTCACACTTTGATGAGGTGAAACCAAGTTCAAGTAGAAAACTGTGAAGTTTGTGGAACCAGGCTCGAGGTGCCTGTTTTAGACCATAGAGGGCCTTGTTTAGCTTGCATACCAAACTGCCATTACCTTGGATAAATCCTTGAGGTTGTACCATGAACACCTCTTCTTCTAGATCACCATTCAAAAAGGCATTATTTATGTCAATTTGGCGAATTGGCCAATTGTTTGTTAGTGCCAAAGTAAGGATCACTCCCACTATGGTTGGTTTCACCATTGGACTAAAGGTTTCAAAGAAATCAAATCCGTGTTGTTGGTGGAAACCCTTGGCAACTAACCTTGCCTTGTACTTTTCTATAGAGCCATCAGCTTTCCTATTTATTCTAAACATCCATTTACAACCTATGGGTTCTCTGTTGGGAGGCAAGGATGTGAGAGTCCAAGTGTTTGTTTTGATGAGAGCATCAAATTCCTGTTGCATAGCCTGCTTCCAGTGGGGGCTTGACAGTGCTGTTTTGACTGATTTTGGCTCAGTCAGGGTAAGGCCTGTTACTGCTTTTGATGAGCTAGCCAAATACACTTTTGGTTTAGTGATTACAGCTTTCTTTCTAGTGATCATCGGATGAGAGTTGACTGCAGTGTCTGATGCATTGGCTGCTGGTACTGTGGTGGTGATAGTTGAATCATTGGCAGGTGGTGGTTCTGAAATGATGGGGCAAGGACCTGCAGGTGATTGTGACTCATTTCGGTGGTCAAAATCACATTGTAAAGGAATGAATCTGTTATTGCAAGGTATAGCAGGCAGTGTAACCAATACAGGAATTGATGGTGTATAAGCTACAGGACTAATATACTGAGATGCATGATTTTGGTTCAAGAAGTTTGGATTTGTTTTGAAAGGAAACTAGTTTTCATCAAACACAACATGTCTTTCAATATAGGTTTTTCCATTTGAAGCTAAACACAGATATCCTTTATGCTTACGACTATATCCTAGAAAGGTGCACTCCTCATATCTGAATTGCATTTTATGCTTGTTATAAGGTCTGGTATAAGGGAAACATAGGCAACCAAACACCTTTAAAAACTTGTAATCTGGCTTTTGGTTAAGTAGAAGTTCTACTGGACTTTTATTGGCTAGATTAGGTGTAGGCAAGCAATTGATTAAGTGGACAGCGGTGCTGAATGCCTCTCCCCATAATTGAAGAGGTAAGGAAGCATGAGCTATCAAGGAGAGACCCGTCTCAATGATGTGTCTGTGCTTTCTCTCAGCTGAACCATTTTTTTCATGAGTATAGGGACAACTGAATCTTGGTTGAATACCATTGGCATCAAGAAACTTAGAGAAGGCCACATACTTCTTTCCATTGTCTGATTGAATTGCTTTTATTGAGAAACCTGTTTGTTTTTCAATTAGGGTTTTGAAGTGTATAAAAGATTGCAAGGCTTGAGATTTGTTTTGCAAGAGATATATGCAAGTGAATTTGCTATAGGCATTGATGAGTGTGATTTCACCTCATTTTCCATGTACATTTCTGCATGCATTTGCATATAGTTAGGCCAATTTAGTGTTGATTTTGTATAGTTTTTCCTTTAGAACGGATGAGGTGGTTTCTGGTGTTGTTTTGCAGGATTTAATGGAAAAATGCCCAGAAATCAGCCTTGGTGGAGCTTGGATGAAAAAAGAGCTTAAAAGTGAAGATTATGAGCCAAGCAGAGAGTATCACGGCCTGGCCGTGATGGCCCTCATGGCCGTGAGGGAGCAGTAGCTGAAGAAAGATTGAGCCAAAAGTCAGAAGCTGTCACGGCCTGGCCGTGATGGCTATCACGGCCGTGACCTGCTAGTTGGAAAAGTCAGAAACGATCACGGCCTAGCCGTGATGGATATCACGGCCGTGATGAATAAGTGAATGAAGAGGCGCCCAAGTCGAGAGACCATCACGGCCTGGCCGTGATGGTCGTCCACGGCCGTGACGGGCGGCAGTGCCTATAAATAACAGCACAAAGCAGAGAAAAGGGGGACTAACTTCTAACCTAAAATAATCTGCACTTGGAGGCAGGCTGAGGCTGGAGGCTGGAGAGGGTTTCTACCCAAAAGGGGGGCGTTTTCTCTGCTCTTGGATGGAGAGAAGATTGGAGGAAGCTTGTCTATGAGTGTTCTTCATCTCTTCTCTTTTTTTCTTTTTTGTATTTCCTTATGATGAGTAGTTAAATCCCCATTGTTGGGGTTAGATGTAACTTTTCTGAACTTGTTGTATTTGATTTGGTGTTTAATGCAAGTTTCTATTTCGTATGAGTATGTGATTCTGTGTTTAATGCTTTCCTTGGATTAGCTACCCATAGGAATGATATGTTACTTTAATAGATGACTGAAAGGTTGGTGTTAAGGCATGCTCATGAATCATATGCCAAGTAGGTCAAGAATCTAGACATAGGTGTTGACTGCTTGCAATCTTATAAGTCTTAACTTAATGCAAAATCTCAGATTATTCCACCTAAGACATTAGGGTTTAATTTGGGGTTTTAGGCTCAATGCACCTAAGACATTAGGCTTGAGTATTTTAGAAAAGGCTTGATTGGCATAATTGAATTAGGACTTGTGTTAGAAGCCATTTCATTGCAACTAAGGGAGGATTAGTGTAGTCTAACCCTGACAATTCTAGCCACATCCCTGTTTGCATACCAAGTGTTTGACAAAATTCCAAAAAGACAAAATATTTTGTTTCTTTAGTTTCTGTTTTAATCCCTCACACTTTAGTTAAGTCTGAATAGTTGTTGAATTTGCGAATTGGTAATTGACAACCAATCCCTGTGGATACGATAACCGGTCTCACCACCGTATTACTTGATTGCGACAAGGTGCACTTGCCTTTAATTATATTTCTAAAAATACACGCATCAAGTTTTTGGCGCCGTTGCCGGGGATTGGTTTTGCCAATATCATTAGTAACAAAGGAGGCAACTAATTTAGACATTTTTATTCTTTTTTAGTTTTCTGTATATATTTGATCTTTTTGTTTTGAGTTTTGTTTGTGCAAGGTGGACTGAAAATCATGGAGACTTATTACTTTCCCACCTTGGACGGTGTCACAAAATACCACTTTGGGCCTAATGTAGTCTTGGGAGACTACGGGCTCTGGGGACGTCACTGCCCTCATGCACAAGCTTATAGTGTGATAATGAAGCATGAGGAGGAATGGGAATGGAAGGAGCAAATACCGTTGAAAGCTGCTCTAGAACAGTATTCCCAAGAGCTATCCGCCTCTAAGGCCAAGGCAAGAGCAAATTGTGAGAGTATCGAAGCTGCCAAGCAGAACTTCAAAACGCACGTTGAGGAGATTTGCCAACAGTTAGTACAAGAGTCACATGAAGCCCAATTTGAGGAAAATCTGGTTTGGGGGATAGTTCAAGATGAAGACGAAGTGGTAGGGGATTCCACCATGCTTGCTGAGCAGTTTGATTTTTCTGCATTGGACAAATATGTCGGCTTGCATGCATGTGTGGACATTGGTAAACTAGTCCCTTCCCCATGTTTTTCAAACTTCCTGGTGAAAATGCCATTTGACCCGCTAGGAAGTAAATGCATTATTATGGTTGCAAAGGTCAATGGATATTTCACCCAATGGCTGGGTGGAATTGAGAATAAAGTTATTTTACTGCTACAATCACCATCCCAATTTCCATTTGATCCGGGAGGAGGATCCAGGTAGATGCTTCTTAATAAGTCAAGCTAGTGACGTTAAAGAAGCGCTTATTGGGAGGCAACCCAACTTTTCTTAACCCTTCTCTTTAGTTAATTTTGTTTTTGCTTTAACCTCTTGAATAATTTGAGAAGCTCAAGAGGTTTGTTAACAATTTTGTTAAGTGTCTTCAGATTTTGAATAAAGGAAGGAGAAAAAGAGCAGGGAGAAACAAAGCCAACAAGCATGTGAGCCAACACCCGCTACCGCCTCGGTAAGCCGTTCCAATTTTTTGCTTTATTTTATTTTTTCTTCTCCTCTCTCCAACTTGATTGTTTACATTGGGGACAATGTAAATCTTTAAGCTTGGGGTAGGGGTAATCTTTTTGCTTGCATTGTAAATATTGCATTCATATAGACTTAAGTTTGCATGATCACATGATTCGGTTGCCCCTGCTTAGATTGAGCATCTGATTGTGAGAGCTAAGTGCCAATTTTCTGTGATAGTGAATTCTTGAACCCAATTCTGTTTATTCTTGTGATATGGTTGCAAATGAATATGCTTGAGATGATCTTGGATAGTTGATGATTAGCATATGTTCTTTAGACTTGTGTTTCTCACTGGTTTTTGAACTGATAAATGTGAGCTTTTGAGCCATTAGGGGGTACTCACTAAATCTGCCCCCATTCTTTGTGAAGAGTGTTATTCCTCTTGGTTTGTTTTCTCTAGAACTTGACTTAAAACCATTTTGAAGCTTAAAATTTTTTGGAAACATTTTTGAAAATGATTGAGGCAATAGGTATTTTTCTGGCCTTCTGAGCTTTGAATGTGTAAATGCTACCCTTAGTTGCCCAATTTTGAGCCTGAATGAATAAAATGCTTTTCTTGGTACCCTGAAAATTTTGATACATATACTTGATAAGGGACCTTCTAAAGTATTACAAAAAGGGTGAAAAAGGTAGTTGAAAGTTTGGGACAAGAATCAGAAAAAAGAAAAAAAAAACAAAATAATTCTTTTGAGTTGAAAAATCTCCCCTCTCCAATTATAATAAAAAAAAAAAAAAGAAAAGAAAAGAAAAGAAAAGAAAAATATAAAGAGATGGGGATGACAAAAAAAAAAGAGAAGTGAAAAATAAAAGAAAAAGAAAGAAAAGAAAGGTGGAAAAATGTATTGAAAACCCAAGAAGGTATTTTAGAAGGTTTCTTGTGTTGAAATGTTTGATACTTGGTTTAGCCTTTTGAGATATCCCTTTCTTGTTATCCCCACCTAAAGATTAATCCCATGGCCACGTTACAACCAAATAAAGACCTCTTGATTCTTAAGTGTTTTCATAAATAAAGTGGAGATTTGGTTGATAGTCAAGCATATGGTAGGAATCATTCCTTGAGGAAAATAGAGCGAATTGTATATATACTTGAACACTTGAGTGAGTGAGGCAAGAAAGAGAGCCAAGCAAATAAACAAGCTTGGGGTGAGCTTCAAGTGAGCAAGAGTGCCCGAATCAGTGAGAATGTGAGTCTAGGAAACTTAAGCCCCTAATTGGACTTGAATTGATTGTCTCTTGCTGAAATTGTTTGAATTGCCTGTTACTTGGATCATTTTACTCGGGTTCTTGGTTCACTATCCATGCTTTGACTGTTAATCCCTTCTGGCCTTAGTTTTTGCTTGAGGACAAGCAAAGTCTTAAGCTTGGGGTGATTTGATGAGTGTGATTTCACCTCATTTTCCATGTACATTTCTGCATGCATTTGCATATAGTTAGGCCAATTTAGTGTTGATTTTGTATAGTTTTTCCTTTAGAACGGATGAGGTGGTTTCTGGTGTTGTTTTGCAGGATTTAATGGAAAAATGCCCAGAAATCAGCCTTGGTGGAGCTTGGATGAAAAAAGAGCTTAAAAGTGAAGATTATGAGCCAAGCAGAGAGTATCACGGCCTGGCCGTGATGGCCCTCATGGCCGTGAGGGAGCAGTAGCTGAAGAAAGATTGAGCCAAAAGTCAGAAGCTGTCACGGCCTGGCCGTGATGGCTATCACGGCCGTGACCTGCTAGTTGGAAAAGTCAGAAACGATCACGGCCTAGCCGTGATGGATATCACGGCCGTGATGAATAAGTGAATGAAGAGGCGCCCAAGTCAGAGACCATCACGGCCTGGCCGTGATGGGCATGCCACGGTGTGACGGCGGCATGAGCCTATAAATAACAAGACACAGAGACAGAAAAAGGGGACTAACTTCTAACCTAAAATAATCTGCACTTGGAGGCAGGCTGAGGCTGGAGGCTGGAGAGGGTTTCTACCCAAAAGGGGGGCGTTTTCTCTGCTCTTGGATGGAGAGAAGATTGGAGGAAGCTTGTCTATGAGTGTTCTTCATCTCTTCTCTTTTTTTCTTTTTTGTATTTCCTTATGATGAGTAGTTAAATCCCCATTGTTGGGGTTAGATGTAACTTTTCTGAACTTGTTGTATTTGATTTGGTGTTTAATGCAAGTTTCTATTTCGTATGAGTATGTGATTCTGTGTTTAATGCTTTCCTTGGATTAGCTACCCATAGGAATGATATGTTACTTTAATAGATGACTGAAAGGTTGGTGTTAAGGCATGCTCATGAATCATATGCCAAGTAGGTCAAGAATCTAGACATAGGTGTTGACTGCTTGCAATCTTATAAGTCTTAACTTAATGCAAAATCTCAGATTATTCCACCTAAGACATTAGGGTTTAATTTGGGGTTTTAGGCTCAATGCACCTAAGACATTAGGCTTGAGTATTTTAGAAAAGGCTTGATTGGCATAATTGAATTAGGACTTGTGTTAGAAGCCATTTCATTGCAACTAAGGGAGGATTAGTGTAGTCTAACCCTGACAATTCTAGCCACATCCCTGTTTGCATACCAAGTGTTTGACAAAATTCCAAAAAGACAAAAATATTTTGTTTCTTTAGTTTCTGTTTTAATCCCTCACACTTTAGTTAAGTCTGAATAGTTGTTGAATTTGCGAATTGGTAATTGACAACCAATCCATGTGGATACGATAACCGGTCTCACCACCGTATTACTTGATTGCGACAAGGTGCACTTGCCTTTAATTATATTTCTAAAAATACACGCATCAGGCATCGATGAAGTGAATGTAATATCTGCTGCCATTTGAAGAGGGTAAAGGGGCAGGACCCCATATGTCTGTGTGGATTAATTGCAAAGGTGTGTTATAAACAGTTGTGGAATCATGGAAAGGTAACTTGTGATACTTGCCAAGGCTACAAGCTTTACAAACATCAGGAATTTTATTGATATCAAGAACAAGATTACAACTTTGGAGTACAAGTTTGACTATTTTGGGGGAGGGATGTCCCAGCCTAGCATGCCAATTGGTCATGTCACTGGCTGAAACAGAAGAATTACAAGTAGTGACTAGATTACACAGTTTATTGCAGATCTTATTCACGGAATTAGGGATGTGGATGCTGTCAAAAGCATAAAGTCCATGTCTTAGCTTCCCTTCAAGAATGGTTTGATTAGTTTCCTGGCATTTCACATAGCACACATCAGGGTGGAATTCGAAAAATACTTTGTTATCTCTAGCAAATTGAGATACACTTAACAGATTTTTGGAAATATGAGAAGCATGCATTAAGTTATTCAAGAATAAAGGTTTAATAGACTTTTGAGAGAAGAAGATTGAGTTACCAATATGTTCTATAGGAGTGGAGTTTCCATCTGCCATTTTGATTCTTGTATCACCACCATAGACTATTTTGTGCATCAAGTTTGCATCATTGGGAGTAAGGTGATTTGTTGCACCCGAATCTGGGTACCAAGCAAGATCATACGAGGTTTTGAATCTTGCTAGCATACAAGAACTGTCACCATTTGCATTTTCAGCCAACATGGCTCTTCCTTGATTGTTTCCACTGGAATCTTGGTTATTCTTTTCATATCTGTACCAGCAATTTGAGGCAAGATGGCCATATTTATCACATATTTGACATTGAGGTTTATCGAAGGATTGTCTTCCTCCACCTCTTGAGGAATGAGAATTTCTGCCTCTACCTCTGTAGTTGCCTCTGGAATTTGAGGATCTGCCACGGTTTAAATTGTAATTGGGAGCTCTATTGTTGGACTCTCTTCCATAATTCTGGTTTTGAACCAAATTAGCTTGTAATTGTTGCATTGAAAAGGCATCAGCAGAGCTTGATTTTTGTCTTTCTACTCTTTCTTCCACCTTGTCGTGATAATGCTTCTATTTCTGAAATGGAGTAAGCATCTGTTCTTGAAATGATTGAGGTAACTATAGAGTCATATTCTGAGGGTAAGCCATCGAGCATTATTTGCACATGTTCCTCATCATTGATTGGTGACACTACTGCAATTAAGGTGTCAACCACCTTCTTGATGCCCATCAGAAATTCATTCATACTGTTTGTCTTCTTGATGTTCCTGAGTTGTGTTTTCAGCCGGCTTACTCTTGCTTGTGTCTGAGTAGCGAAATGGACTTGCAATTTCTTCCATATTTGGAATGCATACTCACAACCTACCATTCTTGTGTGGAGGTTTTGGGACATCGATGCAAGAAGCCATGTGAAAACATACGAATCTTGTTGTTCCCAAGTTTCATAATCTGGACTCACTTTACCAAGAACTCGATCTTCATCATTCAAGAATTTTCGTGGCATGCCTCCTGATTCTACTTCTAAGACATACTTTTGAAGTTTATGGGCTTTGATTGTACCCATCGCCTGCATTTTCCAGGTTAAAAAGTTGTCATCATCCAACTTCACTGAGATTGGAATCATGGACATGGAGCTAGGAAGTGAGGGGGGGTTGAGCGGAAGCCATTTCAGGATCTTGATCTTTGATACCATAAAGGTATCGGAAGCATCAAGAGATGGAGAGGCTAAGTACAGAAGATGTTATGGAAGAGTATTGAAAATGATGTGTATTCAATTGTGTGTAGAACTGATACATGGAGCTCAATATATAGGATGAGATATGGCTAACCAACACTAACAAAATGTAACCAATTCCTAACTGCCCCTAACTGCCAACAGAATGTCAGTTAGCTTCTATATCCTTTACAGATCTTGACCCTCATATTCAGTCTTTTAAAAATCGGTCCGGTGTTTTAAAAACGGGTCCAATCGGACCGGTTCAACCGGACCCCTCTCCGATCCTGGTCGAACTACGGAATCAGAAAAGATGTTCAACCGCTAAAAAAAACAAAAAATCGGTTGAACCGGGCCAAAACCGGAAAACCGGAATCGAAAATCGGTCGGTTCATTAAAAAAAATCAAAAATAAAAAAAAGGATTTTTTTAAATAAAAAAAAGGTTAGAACATCATAAATTGAATGACCTACTCCAATTTGTGCTTGTTTAAGTATTAAATAACTTGGACTTAATATGAAAATTAGAACTTGAATTGAAATTATACTTATTATTTGATCTATTTATTAATGTTTGTGTGTGTGTATGTATATGTGTGTATATATATATATATACCGATTCAACCATCGGTTGAATCGGTAGGACCTTGAACTATTCTTCTTTTTGGTTCTCCGATTCAATTGGTTTTTAAAACATTGCTGATATTACATTTAAATTTTAAAGATTTAGAAAAGTGTCAATTGAAGTACAAGTGACCATTGATTATATAAGTCAATATTCTTTATAGTACAGGTGACCCTAATTCACATTTTTTTAGAGAGTTGAGAAAGATAAAAGTATTAGCTGATGCCTAAAATAAGCTCATAACAAAATTTATAAAGATGAAAATCGAGAAATCAGTCCAGCTTTATCAAATAAAAAAATAACCTTGTGAATTTTGGGGACTTCTTTTGCTATTTGTTGTTTGTCCTTTAATTCAATCAGATCGGTGGTTGAAGTCTCAAATATCTGACTGAAATTTTCAGTCCAATTTTTACAATTATGGTTATGTTATGGAAGTGGGGGAGTGAGAAGTTCAGAGCGCGCCAGAGGAGAGGTTAGTAATAATAGTAGGACTAGAATGGTAACCAATGTCATTTGGTTAAGAAATTAAAAAAAAAGATTTTTTAAAGTGTAATACATTTAGATTTTTAATAAAATATTATCCTTTTGAGAATGTAAAGGAGTGTCTGTAAGGTATTTGTTAAAAAATCAAAAGAAAAAAATATATTGAAAAGTGGTGTATTTAATATCTTGAGAAGATAATGGTATGTTTGCTTTGTTTCCATATTCCAGTTTCTTATTTTCAGAAATAATTACAAAACTGACACTTTGTTTTCATTCTGCTTCATGTTTCCAAAGATTTATACAGGAAACAGTGAAAACAAAAAAAGTTGTTTTCGAGTGTTTCCTGTACAAATTTCTAAAGACAGGAAACAAAATGAAGATAGGACGATAGTTTTATAATTATTTCTGAAAACATAAAACAAGAAACAAACTAAACAAGCCTGTTTTCATTTCCTAATTTAAGCAATAATTATAAAACTGACACGTTGTTTTCATTTTGTTTCTTGTTTTTAAATATTTGTACGTGAACACTGAAAACAACTTTTTGTTTGTTTCCACTGTTTCCTAAATATATGGAAACTGAAAACATAATAAAAACAATGTAATAATTTTATAATTATTTTTATTATAATTATCTTTAAAATCAAGAAATAAAAATAAAAAACTATAAATAAATCAAACAACCTCTCGATGTTTCAAGAAAAATTTATTTATTATGAATTCTTTAATGAATGTAGTTTATAGATTTCTTAATCAGTAGTATCTGTATGCATTAACATGACCCATAGTACAATAGAGAAAGTGGATTCTCTCCAGCGTGTTGTAGTCATTAATGCATGTTTTTATGACCCGTGGAAAATTAGTTACCATTGATATAAGTTTTATTTTAATATTTTTGAAAATGTGAGAAAGTCAATAAAACTTTATTATGTTTGGTGTAAGTTTTAAAAATTATTCTAAGGTATAAAAAATGTTCAGTGATAAAATTAGTGAATGAAAGTGAAAAACTCTATTCACATATATGAAGATGAAAAAAAAAACATTCTTGATAATGAGATACCAAGAATATAATTTTCTGACAATAAAACATTTCAGGAATCAAACGTCATCTTAATGACTTAAAAGCATTTGGTAAAAGCACTTCCGGAATCCGTGTGTACGGAAAAACGTCATTGGGAGGGATCGCCCACTTAGGTGCGTTACAGTATCCGAGAGATTAGTCTCTCACCTATCGGATGAGATGACACTCCGGGAAACCAAAAAAAAAGTATTTGGTAAAAAATTTAAAAGAATAAATCAATTGAAAATTTAAATATAATATTTTTATATTGAATACATATTTTTTAATATAAAATTATTTTTAACTTTTTCATCAATGTTTTTAATTAGTATACTAATTAGCATTTACTATCTTTAGGGTACAACAAAAAAATAACTAGTACACCAAAAAAATTGATATCTCTAAAATATATCATTATAAAATACATCATTAATAATAGTTAATGAAAAATAATATTTAAAATTTTATATAATATAATGACGGGTATAATAAATGACTAATACTCGAGATTTTATTCCTTCGGTTTTTTTGTTAAGTTACTGAATGAAAATACAAATACATTCCATTTTGATTGTAATTTTGGGGACGAGGGTGCAAGGGTAATAAGAAAGAGTTGGGAGGGGGTAAATTAGTGTTGGTAGAGGAAAAGGAGACAAAGCCTTGTAAGTTGTAAAGGCAATAAGACTATAAGAGTGTGGCAGCTGTGACCGTAATCGCCATTGCAATTGCTAATAGTAGTGGGACCGAGCTCGTAAGTATTTGTCGGTACTGAAGACCCTTCCCTCTTTCTCTCTCTCTCTGCACTGTGCTTCTCAATTATTAGCCACGTGTACCCTTCCACACCCACAGCCCCCTCACTCCATTACTGTGCCTGCCAGGGACAAAATTCCCAGGGTTTATTCTAGCATGTAAGCGGATGCAATCTGATGAATCCGATAGATCTGAATCCATTTTGGTGGATTGATTCGGATCATCGAATTGAATTTAAGAAACACAAATCCGAATAAATTCGATTTGGGTTTCGGATCTTATAAATCTAATATGATCCGAACTAAATTGAATCTAATCTTATAAATATTTATTTTTTAATTATTTTATATACATATATATTATGTTAATATATTATTATATATTTAATAATTAAATATGTATATTTTATTTTTCTGTTTTTTCTATTTTTTTATTAATTTCTGAAGTTTAAATAAAAAATAAAAATAATGGGTAATCCGATGATCCGATCCGATTGTGATCGGTTCGATTCAGCTCGAATCCATAACTAAAAAGTGATGAAATCCGAACCGATCAAATTTGATCGATTCGAATATTGAAATCTTCAAAACTCGATCCGATCCGACTCGATTACACCCCTAATTTATTCATCTTCAACAATCTCCAATATCAGAAAACACAACATTTTGATTATATATATTTTGTGTTTATGGTGTTACTTTTTAATATATATATATATATATATATATATATATATATATATATATAATGAATTATGATATTTTGACAACGGAAAGTTGTCCAACACCATATATCTATACGATGGAACCTTTAAAATAATAGTTTGCACTTTTTTCTTTTAATTCATTGGTCACAATTTGTATATGTATATAATGTTTTGTATTATTGTCCAATTTAATTATCAAAATATCATTTCTCATATATAATATTGTGTTTATCACGTTTCTTTTTAATATAAATATATGTTTCAAAAATATTAATTAAGGAATTGATATGTCAAAAAAATTTACAAGGATTTATAATTGTTCAATTTTAATATTTTAAAAGACTTAATTACATGTTTATTAAAGAGAAATGATAAATTGACAACTCAAAACAATAATTGACAACCGTATAAATATCACTAAGAATAGAGAAAAGAAAAAATGATAATATAATAATATAAAATATCATAAAAATGTGTTTATAAAAAGTTGTCCCGATATAGCTGTCTATACTTGTTATTAAAAGTATACGTTATGTCATATGTGTGATGTTCGTTTTCATTCAGATTTTTTTATCTTTAAAATTGTGCAACGTTAGTCCTTTCTTCGTAATTCCGTCAAGATTTTACCACATATTTTGAAATAAAACATTAATTTATTTAGTTATACTATTATTTTCTTTAATTAAGTTATTAATTCATTTAATTAAGAGAGGATAATATATATCTTGTGAGGTGGTCATGTGCTATATGCCTTCACCTTCCTCCTCCTAATCCACCCTTCACCTTTCCCCTTTCCCCTCATTCTCTCGGTAGCAGCAAAAACTTTTTAGTGGGATTCACATAAATGTTTTTCCTTCTCCCCTTTCTTTCTTGTGTTCCAAAAAGATGAAAACCAACTTTTCATATCCAAAATTGATCGTCCTTTTTTCTTTCCTCTCAGGACCTGTATGGTGGTCAGAATAAGAGAGATAGGATAGGATAAGCTATCATATCCTGTTTGAAATTGTTGTTTGGTGAGCCAGTAGGATAGGATAAGGCAATCCTGTCACTTATCCTATCATGTCCATCTAGTTAAAATTCTATTCTGAGGGGAGGGTTGGGTTAGCACTCAACAAGATAAGATAAAGTATTTTTTCTAGTAACAAGTAGGATAGGGTGATTTAAAGTATAATAAAATATAAAAATATATAATATATAATATATAAAATAATTAAAGTATAATAAAATAATAATTTAAAGTATAATAAAATTTAACATGATTACCAAAAAAAATATAATAAAATATAAAATATTTAAAATAATAAAAATATTAATAATTAATTTTAAAATTTATTTATTTTTATCACAATGCTAATTTTATTATCTTATATTATTTTAAAAACTGTAAAATATAAAAAAATTATTCTAATAATTTAACTATATATAAATTAAAAACAAAAAATGAATATTTAAAAATATAAAAAATTAATTTTAGTTAGACAATATTTAAAAAATTTAAAACATTATATGTAATTTTATCACAAGGATAATTTTGTCTTTTTATATAAATTTAAATAATGAAAATTATAAAAAAAAAAACTAAATCTAATAAAAGATTAAAACATTTAGAATAAAAACGAAAAATTTTAAAATTCATACTTAAATTATAATGCTGTCCAGTTGGTTATCTGGTGGACACCAAACGTCGGATATGATAACAGCTTATCCTGTTCATATCCTATCCTACTCCTATCCTGTTCTCTTATCATATCCGCCCTTATCCTATCCTGACCACCAAACGAGCCCTTAAACTCTCCAGAAACAAATGGTGAGGGAGCGCGTTGTAATCTGCAAGGTGTTCACCGAACATCGTGGCCAATCTGAGGTCTTTATTTTCCCCGACGGAAACATATCAGAGAACCGCGATATTTGGGTGCAAGGTTTTACCTCAAGTGTGTCTATCTACATGTCTTTGTTTGACTAAACTAGGATAGAAGACGGGAAGAGGTGATTTAGGTTTTCTGCAAAGGACCATATATTGGAGGGAAATGCCAGATTTTACACTCCCTTAAGCTTAGCAGTCTTGAAAAGCAACTCACGCGCAACCACCTCCCCTTCCGAGATAGAGTGATACTAATGAGTGTCCTTAGATATTCTTTGAATCATGAGAATCAAGTCTTTACTAAAAAATTAAGTATTTCATTTCTTCAAATATTAAATATACTATCAATTTTCAATGTAAAGTTTATTTTCTCGATTTTTTAAAGAGTGTCCAAGACACTCAACATTTTAACTCCCTTAACCTTAGCAGGTCTTCAAAAGCAACTCATGAGCAACCACCTTCCCTTTCGAGATAAAGATTCCCTGTCTCTATTTCTAATGTGTTTGGAGCTGTGTCTGAAAATTGCATCTAAGGTGTAATCATGGTGAAAATGATAAATATGTAATTAAAATTGAATCAAAAGCAGTAACAACTATTTCTTATTTTTGCATCACGTCCAACTTGGACGTGACTCCAAACATATATTTTTTATATCACTTCCTATCTCATCCAATTAAAATATGAAAAGTATATATTATTTTTATTTTTAAACTATTTTTTTTAGAAAAGACATTTACATTTTTTATTTTTTATCTATGGGAAAGGAAATAGGACAAGAAATCGAGACAAATGATTTTATCCTCCCTTCGGATGCAATTCCCAAGCAACAAGAACGATCACCACGGTTGTGATTAGTGTTTTAAAATGCTATTGGTTCAAGCACATGTCCTCTTTTTTTTTTTTTTTTTATGAAAATGAGTTCATTTTAAAAATTATTTATCAGTTCAGGATTATTCTGAAACTATTTATCAATGAGGGATTTTTTTGGACACGTGGCATAGGTTCCCCCGACAAATGAAAACTGCAGGCGCCCCCTACATAATTCCTCCCCCCAGGACATTTCCCCCTCCTATAAATAGGTATAAGTAGGAAGTTTTATTTACTACTTGTGATATTATTTGCTACTTGTTATTAGGGTATTTATTTTATTATTGCTTGTTATTTTAAATAGATACTTTATTATTAATATCATCGTATAGTATAATTTTTTTGGTAGCGGTGTTCCTTTAAAATTGCAAGTGACTTTCTTTTAATTCTTACAAGGTAAAATTATTTTTCACTACTGTAATAATTGATGAATATTTATTTGTCTAAATTGTTATTGCTATTATTCTTTTATGCCTCTTGTGATATTATTTGCTACTCGTTATCATGAGATTTTTTTATTGCCTCTTGTTTTTTTAAATAGATATTTTATCATTAATGTCATCGTTACTCCCTATACTTATAGTATAATTTTTTTTGTAGCGGTGTTCCTTTAAAATTGCAGGTGACTTTCTTTTAATTCTTACAAGGTAAAATTCTTTTTTACTACTGGAATAATTGATGAATATTTATTGGTGTAAATTGTTATTGCTATATTTTTTATGACTCTTGTGATATTATTTGCTACTCGTTATTACGAGAATTTTTTTATTGCCTCTTGTTATTTTAAATAGATACATTAATTAAATTTATCATTAATGTCAGTATTTATTAGGGCTAGATTGATACTATAAGTTTCCTTAATTATATAACTCAATAGATTTTATTATATAATCTATATAATTGTAACATTTTTTTAATGTTAGGTGAAAGATATGGCATCATCTAGCTCACAATCAGGGGCACAACTGGGAAACCCTGTAACACCCGGGTGCCGACGAGGGCGGGGAGTGGTCGCCGGTGCAAGAAGGCACGAACAAGGAGCGGCTCCTGGCAGACTTATAGGCGGAGGGACACATGAATGAACCGATAACACACCCGAATGAGAGGGATCCTGAGACTGTGTGGGTATGGGACTATACAGTTGAGGAAGGCTTATATGAATTGATTGGTACTACCTATACTAACAAGATGCATCTTCTTTTCGGAAGTCCATCACTTAAGAACTCCACAGTTAAGCGTGCTTTACTTGGAGTAATTCTGGGATGGGTGACCTCCTGGGAAGTTTTCTAGGAAGCGTGTGAGTGAGGACAAAGCACGCCGAAAAGACCCGTGTTGGTCTGTGGGGACAGTCGTCAATCCATAAAGCATCCAGGGATGTTAGAAATGGTATCAGAGCTGCACCTCTCCCAGTACGGTGTGGTTCGGGGACGAACCAAGTGGAAACTGGTGGGCATGTAACACCCAGGTGCCGACGAGGGCGGGGAGTGGTCGCCGGTGCAAGAAGGCACGGACAAGGAGCGGCTCCTGGCAGGCTTCTAGGCAGAGGGACACATGAATGAACCGATAACACACCCGAATGAGAGGGATCCTGAGACTGTGTAGGTATGAGACTATACAGTTGAGGAAGGCTTATATGAATTGATTGGTACTACCTATACTAACGAGATGCATCTTATTTTTGGAAGCTCATCACTTAAGAACTCCACAGTTAAGGGTGCTTTACTTAGTAATTCTGGGATAGGTGACCTCCTGGGAAGTTTTCCAGGAAGCGTGTGAGTGAGGATAAAGCACGCTGAAAAGACCCGTGTTGGTCTGTGGGGACAGTCGTCAATCCATAGAGCAGCCAGGGATGTTAGATTTTCCAAAATAGTTCTAAGATCGGGATACCATTAAATTAGAGTTAGAAGCGAGGACATCCCTAAGACAACCTTCAGGACAAGGTATGGGCACTATGAGTATGTAGTGATGCCCTTTGGTGTGACCAACGCCCCAACCGTTTTCATGGACTACATGAATCTGGAGGTGTTGGATGTGTCCTTAAATGCCTTAAGTTTGAAGCTGAATAGGTTGGAAATTAATAGTGACCTTAGAGGTGAGGTTATGCGGGAACAACTTTTAGACCAAGAGTTGCAGTCTCGGTTGGGACAAGAGGGTTATGAGTTGTCTGTTGATGGGCTAGCGAAGTTTAAGAATAGGATCGTGGTTACTAAGGAGGGGAGCCTTAGAGAGAAGATATTAGAGGAAGCTCATAAGAGAAAGTTTACCATACATCCTGGAATAACTAAGATGTACCAAGACCTTAAGAGGATGTATTGGTGGCCAGGAATGAAAAAAGATGTGGCTAGTTTCGTAACTAGGTGTTTAGTATGCCAAAAGGTTAAGATAGAACATCAGAAGCCTTCGAGGTTGTTGCAGTCCTTGGAGGTTCCAGAATGGAAGTGGGAGAGAATTTCTATGGACTTTGTGATGGGGTTACCTAAGACGCGTTTGGGCTTAGACGCTATTTGGGTGATAGTGGATAGGCTAACCAAGTTTGCCCACTTCTTGCCAATTAAGGCAACATATAGCTTAGACAAGTTGGCATACCTCTATATCAAGGAAATAGTCAAGCATCATTGGATACCCACATCTATAGTGTCAGATAGAGACCAAGGTTTGCCTCTAGATTTTGGAGGGCTTTTCAGCAAGCCTTTGGGACTAAGTTGAACCTTAGCACGGCCTATCATCCCCAAACGGATGGTCAGTCAGAGCGGACCATTCAGACCTTTGAGGACATGCTTAGGGCGTGTGTCTTGGATGAAGGAGGGAGTTGGGATAGATTCCTACCTCTCATTGAGTTTGCGTATAACAATAGTTATCACGCTAGTATAGGCATGGCACCCTATGAGGCCCCATATGGGAGAAAGTGTAGGTCCCCTTTGTGTTGGTGTGAGGTAGGTGAGAAAACCTTGATAGGACCTGAATTGGTCCAGGAAACCTCTGAGAGAATAAAAATGATTAGGGAGAGGATGCGCACGGCGCAAAGTAGATAAAAGAGCTATGCCGACAAAAGGAGAAAGCCTATAGAATTCCAGGTAAGTGAGCATGTATTTTTGAGAGTCACTCCTAAGACGGGGGTAGGGAGGTCGATGAAAGTCCGCAAGCTAAATCCTCGTTTCATGGGACCTTTCCAAGTCCTTAAAAGAGTCGGGCCTGTTGCTTATCAATTGTCTCTTCCGTCCACAGTTGGCAAATCTTCATGATGTTTTCCATGTGTCGCAACTCAGAAAATATGTGCCTGATGAGTCTCATATGATAGCTCCTGAGTCCGTACAATTGAAAGATAATTTGATCTATAAGCCTAAGCCTAATCAAATCTTGGACAAGAGCACAAAGACTCTAAGGAACAAGACAATTCCATTGGTGAAAGTGTTATGGGAAGGATTGACTCTTGAGGATGCTACCTGGGAGACGGAAGAGGACATCATGGGTCAGCACCCAAATTTTATTATATAAGGTATGATAACCTTTATGTTTTGAATATGACATATGTTGAAATACGTGCGTGAGTGTGAGATGAATTTCGGGGACGAAATTCTTTAAGGAGGGGAGAAAATGTAACATCCTAAAATTATAACATAATTATTTTGATAAAAAAATTAAAATTTAATTAAGTTATTAAAAATATAATAGAAATTAATGTGTGTGATATGTTAGTATAAAACTTATTAGAATCGGTAAATAATTACAAAAGAAATATTAAATTAAAATAAATATAAAAAAGAAGAAGAAATAAAAGGTAGAAATAAAATGGAGTCAAGTGCTCATTGGATAAACTGATGCAAGGGTAAGCGCCGCACCACACCCTCGTTGCGCGTTGTGAAGAATTATTGGCCTTGCAGTGCACAATGTGGAACAACACAGATCAAAGAAAGTAAGTAAAGAGAAGAAGATTATTGGTGAACCACGGAGATTTGTTATAGATAAATTTTAAAGCTTTTTGGAGGTATTTGAGATGTGAGTAACAATACTTTTTACGAACCCTTTCCATGGTATATATGATTGTTTGTGTTAACAATGAATTACCATATGAAATTGAGAGTTTTTAATTGATTTGATGCATATTGTCAGTAACTTAATTTCTAAAATTGGGGTTTTTTGTTAAAAGGGGAATAAGTTGATTAATTGATGTTGTAAGATGCTTATTCATGTATGATACATTGTGATATTCGTGATTGCTTGTTGTTGGGAGAAATTTATTTGTTTAATTCATGGAAAATAGTTTGTTACATGCATGAGACATGACGTATTTGAGTTATAATAAGTTGTATGATGTTTGCCGCAATACCACCTATGATAGTGGTATCGAAAAGTAATACCACCGTAATGGGGTATCGAAAGTAACATCCCCATATAATTGGGATGTCGAAAAAGAGCAATACCGCCTAAAAAGGGGTATCGAAAGTAACACCGTCACACGTTGGGGTGTCGAAAAGGAAGAAATACCGCCATGTGCACATGGGAGGTATCGAAATAGAAATGTCCCCGACAGGAGGGTGACATCGAAACATTCCTCATGAGTAGGGGTGGGCAATGGGATGCCATTGTCATGTGATGTGTGAATTTATGGCATGCCGGCAAGAGACCAATTTAATTAGGAGGTCTTCGGGCCACTTGGATTAATCTAGAATTTACTTGGTATATGGAATGTGATGTATTGAGATAAGTTGTTGTTACGTTATATGCTATTGAGTTGATGAGATTGTTGTTGATATTAAAAGTATTTTTCTTTTTTTTTATATATTATTTTGGAAAATTAGCGGGTGTCATGGACAGTTTTTCCGGTTACCGTGCCGGCTGAGAACAATACTATTTTCGAAAATATTTTATAAAACTGTATTGTTGATCACTGAGATTTTATATCTCATTATAAGTATTGCTTTCAGAGACCGAGGACATCGTTGTTGAGGACCCAGAGATCTGAGGCGTCATCTCTTTATCACCTAGTTGGTTAGTAATGTAGTATGGTTGAGGGTGCTGACGACGTTGTTTTTTGTTTACGTATTATTTTTCTCGGATTGTAATCAGACGCCCGGTTTTGAGGCTTTTGGTTTCATCTATATTTATATTCATTACATGGATATTTTATTACTATATTATTTAATATGAGGTATTTTCAGACTTTAAATATTTTTTTTAATTTTTCTTTATGAGATATATGTTTTAATTAAATCTTTTAAAGGATTTTTATTGATTTTATCTTGGGGTGACTAATGTAACAAAGGGCGTTACAGAAAACACTGACGCTCCCCTTAAATGATCTAAGAGATCATCTATCCTAGGCAAGGGATATTTGTTCTTGATGGTTACCTTATTCAGTTGCCTATAATCAACACACAACCTCATACTCCAATCATTTTTCTTCACTAGAAGTACTGGTGCTCCCCAAGGTGACACACTAGGCCTAATCAACCCCTTTTGCAACATATCCTCTATCTGTTTCTTGAGCTCGCTCAACTCTAGAGGTGTCATCCTATAGGGTGATACTGATACAGGTCCACTCCCAGGTACTAGATCTACGGTAAACTCAATCTCTCTATCTGTAGGTAAACTAGAGACATCCTTAGGAAACACATCTGGGAACTCACACACAATAGGCAACGCCGCTATATCACTTTCATCCTCTATCTTAGCAGAAAAGAGGAGTATATATCTCTGAGCTCCCTCAACTAAGCACTTATGACATGAGGCAGCAGAGATAAGATGTTATGTCCTAGGAGAGTCAACAGACATGGACTGTGGAATGAAAGAAATAGTTCGACTAGCACAATCAATAATAGCATTATTACGAGACAACCAGTCCATGCCCAAAATAATATCCAGACCAGACATAGCTAAACATATCAAATCAACAATATAAGTCAGGTCTTGAAACAATAAGGGACATTGCAGGCAAATAGAAGAAGTAATCAATCTATCTTTAGCAGGAGTAGAAACACACAAATCATATGACAATTTAGTAACAGGTAACTCTAAGAATTAAGCACATTTAAATGAAATGAATGAATGTGTTGCTCCCGAATCGAACAATATGATAACATCATGACCTTTAATAAAGCCCTTACCTTGGATCAAACCGTCGGACTCCTTCACCTCCTCTCCTTGGATGGTAAATACCCTTCCGTGGTTCAATGATCTGGTTTGAGATTGTCCTCCTGACTTGCACATCCTAGCAAAGTGTCCCATCTTCCTGCATTTGTGGCAAGTGTTTTGTGCCGCGGGGCACACACGATCTCCATGCTACCACCCACACTTGTAACATGCAGTCCCCCTCTCACCTTGGGCACCTTGAACCTGCTTACCCTTCGTGATTGTGGGCATATGTCGTAGGTTCTTCTGGAAATTACCCCCTTTCCCATGGAACCTCTTGCCGTCATTGAAGCCCTTCTCCTTCAACCTCTCAGCCAGCACAACTTGCATATTCTGCTCCGCCACCCTACACTTGTTCACTAAAGTGGGGTAGTCTCGAATCTCTAGGAGCCCGATAAGGCTCTGCAGCTCTGGCTTTGAACACTGTTCGAACTTAATTGCTTTCCATGGACCATCAGGATGATCTCTCACTTGTGTGGAGAACCTTGCAAGCCTCTCAAACTTGGCTACATATTCTGATACCGTCATACTCCCTTGATGAAGATGTATAAACTCCATCTCTTTTTGTATCCGGACGCTGTGCGGAAAGTACTTCTCCAGAAATACCTCCTTGAATCTGTCCCACATGACAGGGGCGCCTGAAGCAAGCAACCCGCCCCTGGCACAGTTCCACCAGTGCTCTGCATCCGACTCTAACATATAGGTGGCAAAATCCACCTTCTGAACATCAGCGCACCCCATGGCCCGAAAGATCTTCTCTAATTTCAGTAACCATTCCTCAGCCTCAATAGGATCGGTGGTCCCTCGAAAAGCTGGCGGATTATTATTCCTGAACTCTGACAGACCCCTGTACTGTGGATCTGGAGCTGCAACTGGTACCACATTAAGCACATCCCCCTTTTCCCTCATCTGACGGAGAGTCTCCGTCTGCTCCTGCATAACTCTGGCCACTCGAGTCAAAGTCGCTGCAAGCGCATCATTTCTCCCTCACCTGTTCGCTGCCATAATCTGCATTCCACCAATTAAACAGTGGGTTGATCAAGTCCAATATCCAAAAGAATAGAATGCAGAATTATAACTCGAACAAGCATCCTATGCACCCAAGTTTTTTTTTTGAAAAAGCTCCACTACCACAGTCCGATTTAGAATCGAACCGCTCTGATACCATAAATGTATTTCCCTTTGTCACATTAGTCACCCCAAGATAAAATCAATAAAAATCCTTTAAAATATTTAATTAAAACATATATCTCATAAAGAAAGATTAAAAAAAATATTTAAAGTCTGAAAATACCTCATATTAAATAATATAATAATAAAATATCCATGTAACGAATATAAATATAAATGAAACCAAAAGTCTTAAAACCGGACGTCTAATTACAATCCGAGAAAAATAATACGTAAACAAAAAAAAAACGTCGTCAGCACCCTCAACCATACTACATTACTAACCAACTAGGTGATAAAGAGATGACGCCTCAGATCTCTGGGTCCTCAACAGCGATGTCCTCGGTCTCTGAAAGCAATAGTTATAATGAGATATAAAATCTCAGTGATCAACAATACAGTTTTATAAAATATTTTCGAAAATAGTATTGTTCTCAGTCGGCACGGTAACCGGAAAAACTGTCCATGACACCCGCTAATTTTCCAAAATAATATATATAAAAAAGAAAAATACTTTTAATATCAACAATAATCTCATCAACTCAATAGCATATAACGTAACAACAACTTATCTCAATACATCACATTCCATATACCAAGTAAATTCTAGATTAATTCAAATGGCCCGAAGACCTCCTAATTAAATTGGTCTCTTGCCGGCATGCCATAAATTCACACACCACATGACAATGGCGTCCCATTGTCCACCCCCACTCATGAGGAGTGTTTCGATGTCACCCTCCTGTCGGGGACATTTCTATTTCACCCTCATGTCTCATGCATGTAACAAACTATTTTCCATGAATTAAACAAATAAATTTCTTCCAACAACAAACAATCACGAATATCACAATGTATCATACATGAATAAGCATCTTACAACATCAATTAATCAACTTATTCCCCTTTTAACAAAAACCCCCAATTTTAGAAATTAGGTTACTGACAATATGCATCAAATCAATTAAAAACTCTCAATTTCATATGCTAATTCATTGTCAACACAAACAATCATATATACCATGGAAAGGGTTCGTAAAAAGTATTGTTACTCACCTTTCAAATACCTCCAAAAAGCTTTAAAATTTATCTATGACAAATCTCCGTGGTTCACCAATAATCTTTCTTCTCTTTACTTACTTTCTTTGATCTGTGTTGTTCCACATTGTGCACTGCAAGGCCAATAATTCTTCACAACGCACAACGAGGGTGTGGTGCGGCACTTACCCTTGCGTCAGTTTATCCAATGAGCACCTGACTCCATTTTATTTCTACCTTTTATTTCTTTTTTTATATTTATTTTAATTTAATATTTCTTTTGTAATTATTTACCAATTCTAATAAGTTTTATACTAACATATCCCATACATTAAGCCTCTTAATTATATTTTATTTCTATTATATTTTTAATAACTTAATTAAATTTTAATTTTTTTATCAAAATAATTATGTTAGAATTTTAGGATGTTACAAACCCCGACCCGGTGGATGTTTCACTATTAAACCTGCAAGAAAAGCATGTTCCCAGCACGTATGGAATGGATCACCCGATCGAGTTCTTAGAGCTCGACGTGGACTGACATTTAATCCTTTGAAGGCGCCATCCGCTGTGGCGCCTCCCCTGCAGTGCACCATGTGGTGCTGCAGGGCAGGTTTTGTCTCTTTTTTTTAAATACTGGTAGGCTCCAGTCTGACTGGCGCCTTTGACCCGTCAGAGTGAAAAAAAAATAATATATGCCACGTGTCCAAAAGGACCCCCCATTGGTAAATAGTTTCATAATAACCCTAAACTGGTAAATAGTTTCTAAAAGGAACCCATTTTGGTCAAAAGGCCAGCACATGTCAAAGGGTGCGTTTTATACACATTAATGCATAGGACAACACATGACAAGTAGGACAGCACAACACAACCCCTTGAGTCACAGGACAACTTTTTGTCATGTACATCGTTTGATAGATAATTAATAACACAAGTAAAATAATATTAATTTTACTATGATACTCTTTGTAATATTATATATATATATATATATATATATATATATATATATATAAATATAATATTATTAATATGTGTAAGCATTAGTAAATATATAATATATTTTATAATCACTAGTGGAAAATATACATTAGACGGTAAAGGTTTATGTCAGTTAACCAAAAGATAGACGTTAAAAAGGGGGCGGTGGCAGTTTTGTAAATATCAGACTTCATTAATTCAATTTTAACGTCATTTGTTTTAATGACTGACGTTAAAAGTGAAGTGACTCACTTTTAACGCCAGTTCAATAAAAAACTGACGTTAAAAGTGAACCTTTTAACATCAGTTCGATAAAGAACTGACGTTAAAAGTAAGTCACTTCACTTTTAACGTCAGTCCTTACATCAACAGACGTTAAAGGTTATTTTAATAATTTTTTTATCTAGTGTATGATCCCTTCCGCATTGCCTTCCTCAAAGTTTCAGTTTCACATGAATTGCTTTGATGTTTTGTGTTTCTGTTTTGAAAACTAAAATATATGTGTGAAGTATAAGTTGAATCAATAACCCAAACCGAATCTCATTCATGAAGTGTGATACAGACTGATACAAAAGATTGAAAGGGTTTAAAATCCTATAAAAAGTTACATTGAAAGGGTTTAAAATCCTATAAAAAGTTACATTGAAAGGGTTTAAAATCCTAAACATTAAAGCTACATCCCATCAGAGAGTTTTATGAAATATGCCAAAGGGAAAACTATACTCCGAAGACCTCGAAAAACCTGGGGGCATGAGAGAGCTCAAGAGAGGCAAAAACAGGTGCACTAGATCTGTTTCAAGCAAAGGCAGTGGTTCCAGAGACTTCCATGACGGTCACTTGCTGCCAAAGCTGAGGTTTTGGAACTGTGACGCCCGAGCACCTGATTTGCCCTCCAGCAGCTAATTCTTCGGAAGGATGATAAGGTGAGCAATTCACATAATGTAGTTTACTCAAACTTATCACCCATGTAATGTAATTTACTCAAACTCAGAAGTTGTTTGACCATTAAGACAAAGACCTTTGAGTCTAGGAATAGGAAGAAAGAGTGATGAAGTTAATCTCACACACAGAGCCATATTGTGAAGCAGAAAATTAAAAGGATGGAAGGAAGCTATTTATAGGAGCAGTGGATGAAGTTACTAAGCTATTCTGATTTTCTTGAAAACTTACCTATAAACTTAATGCTCATTAAGAGGATTGAGTTACAAGGTGCATGGGTAAGTAGCACAGTACAGTCAAAGGAATGAATGTTTTTGCAGATATCTATACACTTTTAACGTCGCTTGTTTAAAAAACGACGTTAAAAGTGTGTTTAAAATAAAAAATATTTATTGTTAATGTCAGTTTTTTATACAACTGACGTTAAAAGTTTGATTTTTACTTCAGTTAAATAAATAGCTGACGTAAATAATCCTATATATTATAAACGTGCAGAATGAATATTGGAAATAATGTAATTAATATACGGGAACTTGGCAGTCATAAATTAAGTTGACGTTAAAAATGAGGTGGTGGCAGTTTGTAAATATTAAATCACTATTTACGTCAGTTCTATAAATAATTGACGTAAATAATTATGAAACTCATTTCATTGGTTGTCATGTCCCTGTTGTCCCTCTTAACGCAGATCACTCCATATAGTACTGCAGTTTATTTTTAAACCTTTTTTTATACAAGTTTATTTTTAATTTTTATTAATTAGCTTGAATTAGTAAACAAATTCTTGTGCAAATTAAAATAAATAAACACTTAACATAAAACAAGTTATATGTATAATCAAATCGTATGTCATTGAAGCGATTCATAAGTTAAAATTACATGATTAAAAGATAAAAAATTTCTGCAACATAGCCCTAAAATATAAAAAAGTTTCTACATCAACATCATTTTCTTCTTAGTCCTGTCATCAGAAACTCCAATGGATGCATCACCTCCCTCACTTGAATTCCATGATGCAAAGTAAATCCTCAGTCACTAGCAGCCAAAGCAAAGTGAAATGGATCTTTGCATCTTTCTTCTTCAGTGGAATTCCTTGATGCATCATCTTGAATCCACAATCACTTGCTTCCAAAGCAAAGTGAAAGGGATGACGGGGATGAAATAAAGTGAGAGAATCACATTACGTGATTCACCCAACCTTAATATCCATGTAATGTGATTTACTCAAACTCAGAAGTTGTTTGACCATTAAGACAAAGACCTTTGAGTCTAGGAATAGGAAGAAAGAGTGATGAAGTTAGTCTCCACGGCAGAGCCATACTGTGAAGCAGAAAAATTAAAAGGATGGAAGGGAGATATTTATAGGAGCAGTGGATGAAGTTACTAAGCTATTCTGATTTTCTTGAAAACTTATCTATAAACTTAATGCTCAATAAGAGGATTAGGTACAAGGTGAATGGGTAAGTAGCACAGTAGTCAAAGGAATGAATGTTTTTGCAGAAACTAATAAACTTTTAACGTCAGTTGTGTAATACAACTGACATAAGAAGTTGTGAGTGTTTTTAACGTCAGTTTCTTAATACAACTGACGTTAAATATATGACCTTTAACGTCAGTTTTTACTAACAACTGACGTAATAAGTGTGAGAGTTTTTAACGTCAGCTTCTTAAGACAACTGACGTTAAATATATGATCTTTAACGTCAGGTTTACTAAAAACTGACGTAAAATGTTGTTTTGTTTTAATTATAACGTTTACCCCCGCGCGCCTTCTCCACTTCTCTGTACGTCTCTTTTCATCACGCTCAACCCTCACTCTCAACCCTCACTCTGCCTCTCACTCTGCCCTAATCGTGAACTCATCTCCACCGCAACCACCGCGAGGGCTTCTTCGCCACCACCGTGAGGTACACTCTTAACCCCTAACTCTGTCTTTCTCGCTCATTCTTTGCAATAACTTGACATCTCTCTTTCCCCTTCCCGCGCACTAACTCTCCTTGTCCTTCTGCTCTCAGTAACCACATCGAACGTTGGCCACCACTCGAGCTTCCCCCCCACCACCACGCGAGCGCCTATTTCTGGTGAGTCTTTAGGGCACATTTTTTTATTTTTGGTTTTGAGTGCATGCATGTTGCTCTGCTGGTTGAAACTGTAGTCTCAGTAGTTGAAACTTGAAACTGTGAGTTTGAGTTGTTTGGAATGTCTCTATTTTTGGTTTTGAGTGTATGTTGAAACTGTAGTCTCAGTAGTTGTAACTTTAAACCGTGAGTTTGAGTTGTTTGGAATGTCTCTATTTTTGGTTTTGAGTGCATGTTGCTCTGCTGGTTGATCTGTCAGGGTCGTGATGCTCATCACGGCTAGGCCGTGATCAGTTCTGCCTATGAGGGTCTGGTTCAGTTGGCACGTTACGGTCGTGATGGACATCACGGTCAGGCCGTGACCAGTGCTTGGCAATCTTCAAAAAGTTTTCAATCTCCTGTATTGTCCTTATATTGGATATATAAATGTTTTGTATATCTACAGGACCTATCTAGTTATTTTTATTTATACTTCTGTATTTATTTTGAGTTATAACCTATGTTAATACATATATATTGTTTCTAAACAGGCATACATATGGATCAGTCGGATAGCCCACATGCACGGGAGGACACTGTGGGGGTTTCGCAGGACCCGATCACGCCTACGCCTGATTCTAGTGTAAGTTTACATGTTATATACTATCTTTAGTCCTTCTTTTTAATGTAATTTTATAATGTTACAACCCTCTATTTTATCATTTTTTTGTCCATACAGACATCACAGACTCATAGGAAACGGGGTAGAGGAGCCACCTCATTGAAGAAACTAGAGAAGGACAGGCAGAGCGGACAGAAGCTTGAGGTGTCCTTCGATGCTAATCTAAATGCCCAGGGACCCCATGCTAAATAATTTAATAAGTGGGTGTTTCTACAAGCGAAGCAGCACGTAAGCATCAACTACAACCACTGGAATGACGTTCCACAGAACGTTAAGGATCATATTTGGGAGGCTATCATGGTATTTTACCTTTACATTCATTTGATTTAAATTATTAGATAATTGTCCGAGTTATAATCCATCCAGTTGTTATATATGTATCTAACGTGTAGGTAGCTTGGACTGTGCCAAATGACGAGGATCATCGTCATAAATGTATGAAAATGGCATCAAAGCGTTGGAATGGGTTCAAGCATGATCTTACCAGGTGCTATGTATCTGGGAAGAAGCGGCTTGATAAAATGTTCTCGGATTATCCCTGGATTGATCAGGATACTTGGGATATGTTTGCCAGGAGTCGACAGGATGGAGAATTTCAGGTTGGTTGATTAAGTTAATTTTGTATGCTTATTATAGATCATTTAACTGTATTTAATTATGTGTTTTTGTTTGAATAGGCTAAGGCAAATAAGGGTCGGCAGAATCAGGCGAAGAACGCCCACCGCCACACCATGTCTCGGGGTGGGTACCGGACTCGGATCGAGCGGATGATGGCGGATAGGTGAGGGGCGAAGCGGGAAGAGCACTCTGCTAGGATTGAAAGAGGAGAGGTGCCCGAGGGCACACCATCAAGTCCTCCGTCGGGACATCGACCGCGAGGATGTCCGGGTTAGCCTACCGCATGACAAAGACGGGATCTTTTAAAGTTGATGCCACTCGCGAAGTGGCAGATAAAGATTGTAAGTAGATAATTAACTTGATTTCAATTGATATTTGTATAGATATTTGCAACACTTTTCACTTGCACGTTTTTCATTTTTTTTTCATTGTAGATGGATCTTAAAGCAAAATCCTCCCAGGGCGCATTCGTCCCTTCTGGACGGCAGGACGTCTTGATGACTGCTCTAGGCAAGAAAGACCATCCTGGTCGGGTTCTCGGTGTTCCCGGGAACGTGACCATCAAAGAATATTATGGCAAGTCTGCTTCACGAAAACGGGTGGTCAATGAAGCATCAATTTTGGCTGACATTACTCAGCACCTCATGTCCAACCCAGATATTACAACACATCTGATCCAAGGCTTAATATCCAACCCAGAATTCAAGCAGGCGCTTGCCAGAGAGCTTTCCTTCGTCGGTACATCCCAGGACACCGCAGGGCTTGCCAACCCTTCACATGTGAGCACAAAAGAGAGTTTTAGTAGGGCACATGTGGAGGACGATGAGTTGGCAGCTAGGGAGCAGGAATTGGAAGTCCAGCGCCATGAGCATGAGTTGGAAATGAAAAGGCGTGAGCTTGAGTTGGACTCCAAACGACGTGAGCTCGAAATGTTAGCAAAGGTATTTATTCATTATTAATGTCCAAATTAGTCAAATAATTACTTATGTTTTTTTTAATTATCAAAAACTTATCTATTTTATTTTTCCTAAACTGAAGGCCAAGTCGACGTCGGTGTCGTTGTCACCTATCACTCGTTTGTTCTCACTTGGTGAGGATTATGCGTTTGAGATTTTTGAATGTCCATTGGAGCACGATGGATGGGTGGCACGCCCAGATCAACGAAGGATATTTACCTCCTGTGGTGATGATCTCGGGAACGCCTGCAGAAATAGCGTCTAGATGAACAGCAATGTTTTCAGTCTCTGGTGCACGTAAGTTAATTTTAATTTTATAACTTATTTATTTTTGGTATTTTTCCATTTAATAATTTATTTTAATTTCAATATATATATTATGTAATTAACATCCACACCTTTTCATATCTTAGGTATCTCCATCGTCTTTAGCTTGATAAAGGCGTTGCATCAGTTTACGGTTTGTTAGATCCGTCAATCCTTCTACCCGATTTCTTTGTTGGCGATGCATTGAGTAAATACTTAGGGAACTTCTTGGGAGACAATTCGAAAGAAATATATCTAGCTCCGTACTGTATGAAAAACCATTGGCAGTTGTTCGTACTTCACCCGTCTAGGCATAGAGTCATATTCTTCTGCTCTCTCCACCAAGATCCGCCACCGAAGGTGGTGGATGCTGTAAATAAGTAAGTAACTAATCTTAAATTTTATTTAAGTTTTAATATCAGTTGTTTTTAGTTTATTACACACATGATATATGAATTTAATTGATCGACATGATTATTTGTTTATGATAGCGCGCTGAAGGCGAGTAGCATAAGTTGCGCCAACGGGAGAAGTATGACTTCTAAGGCTAAAGCAAATCCTGGATGGAACATCCTCAAGGTTTGGTAGTTTATTTATCAAATAATTAATATTATAATTACTAATTTATATGTATATTCAACTGACGTTGAAATTAATTTTGTTGGTACGTAGTCTCGATTTCAAATTGACGGGTGGTCGTGCGGCTATTATGTGATGCTTCATATGCTGAACATAGTCTCCACATCTATTACGGATGGATGGAATAAGGTAATATTTAAACAACTTGTTAAATTATATATTATAGTTTTGAAGATGACTTGCATTGATGTTATTGTTATTATTTGAACGTGTCTAGGCATTTATCGACCAATCGCCTATTCAAGAAGATGAGTTAAGAGACTTGAGGATGCGCTTAATGAATTCTTCTTCAAGTATGCGGCTGAAAAAGGAATTGACAAGATACCTCTGCAATACTTAGATAAATAGTTTTTTTGTTAGACTTTAGAAACAAATTAATAACATGTATATATATATCCTTAGATTGATAGTTTTGTTTTTTAGACATTGGAACTAAAATTTATTTATATATATGCATGGGTTTTGGTTTTAAGTCCCCCCATTGTTCCATTTTTCCTTTGCAATTCTGTAATGTGTGTGATATTCTGTGTTACTGGGATATTTACTGAATGCAGGGATAGCTGAGGGGAGTGATATTTTAAAACTGAATTTAAAAAAAAAACCTATTAACGTCAGTTGTATCAAACAACTGACGTTAATAGTATTTTATAAAATATAAAGTACACTATTACGTCAGTTGTTTATTAAAACTGACGTTAAAATTAAACCTTTAACGTCAGTTCTTTGTAACCACTGACGTTAGTTTTAACAAAATTAACGTCAGTTGTCTTAAAGAATTGACGTTAATAGTTTTATGTTTAACGTCAGTTGTTTAAAAAACCGACGTTAATTTTTACAAAATTAACGTCGGTTTTGTTAAGGAACGGACGTTAATAGTTTTATATTTAACATCAGTTCTCAACTGACGTTAAAATATTAACTATTAACGTCAGTTGTATTTACGTCAGTTAGTATTCTAACGTAAAAAATCAATTTTAACTGACGTAAAATGCACTTATTGCACTAGTGAATATATAGTATATAAGATAATATATTATTACTACCATATTAATACTATATATATATTGAGGAGAGAGATGAGAGAGAAGAGAGAGAGCGAGGAGAGAGATGAGAGAGATGTAAGGATAATTTTGTCTTGTTTTGTAGTCTGTCCATTGGACAAAAAGTTGTCCCATGGTTTGGTGGGGGACAAAATTTTGGATTTTCGTCTTGTCATTCATCCCCTTTTTATCATGTGCCTGACCACTTTTCAAATAAAAAACAAATTTTTTTGTGATGTTCAATCCCCTATATTTTTGACACAAGCACGATGTAAAAACTTCATAAGGGAGGTGTTGTTTTACACCATTGTAAAAGGAGTTCTATTATCCGAGTGTCAAATTTTTTGGATAAGATATATATTTGATATTTTATGTATTTATTTTTATCTTTAACTTATTTTTATATACATGCATTTCAAATATAAATTTTCTGCAAGCACATATTAAAAGATTTTCTGTCTATATTTTTACATTTATCTGACTCTAAAGTTGACCTTGTGTAGTGTGTTTATAAATAAGGTTTTTTATCCTGTACAATTATACTTTCAAAATTGAAATTGTTTGTTTTTTAATAAATAATTATTACTTTTAAATTTCTTAAAAGGTGCAAAGTTTTATATAATAGAAAAACCATTATAAATAATCTACCATGGAGTGATGGACCACCGTTGACCCAACTTGAAGTTGACCGACATAATCAAGCAGTTCCAAAGCCTTCCAAAAAGAAAACACAACTTATTCGAGAAGTTGACAAAGCCTCTTTAGTTTGATGAAAAAAATGATACTCAATTGCTTGATCGATCTATCAACTGATGAATGCTTTTTGAACCATCAGATATCACTTGAATTCTTCCTAAAAAGAGATAGTAATCCCTCTTATCCTTAATATAAGAAATAAAATTCTAAAACATATAAATCAAGGAAATATATTGAAATGAACTAATTGTAATTAATATCCATATAAATTTTCAAAAACACACTTTCTAATTAATGAATAAACTCATTTGTATGGAAAATTGATATATATCGTAAATATAAATCATATTATAAAAGAGAGTAATATTGGAAAGGAGAAACCTTAAACGCAGTTCTCTAGATACATAAGGTGTTGTTCTCCAATAACAAGGATACATATGTCAAAGCTGTGACATATGTTATATTCCCATTGATGAACTATGACACATGTATTATTATCATTGGAGAACAACACCTTATGTACCTAAGGAACTGCACCTAAGTTTTCTCCTATTGGAAATTAACATTTAATATGTGTGGAAATTTATACATGCTTCTTATATTTTGGACAAAAAAAGACTATTTGTTTCTTATATTTACGACAGGAGGGAATATAATAATACGAGGTTGTTTTGTACAATGAATTGGATCACTCCCTCTAAATCATTCGAATGTATTCTAATATTCTACTATTAAAGAAGGAGGTTTCACACGTACCATGCGGGTACCAAACCCTTCGAATAAAATAATAATAAAAGAAAAAGTATTAAAAGAATGGGTTTATATGAAGAAATAATAATAAAATTCGATGAAATAGAGAAAATAATGGAAGAAATCAATAAAAATATTATCCAACTAACAGAAAATATCAATAAAATTACAAATTATACTTATAATAGAATACAAAAAGGACAAATTGAAATAAATAATATAAGAGATACACTAAATAATATAAGTAAAGGAAAATAAATAGATGAAAATAAAGATATTGAAAAAATAAGAAAGGTTCTTAAGCAATTAGAAAAAAATTTAGAAGTGAAGAGAAAAATAAATGTATAACAATAAAAGAATTGGAAGAATTATTAAAATCAGGAGAATTTGATAAAATAATAGTAAAACAAGAAACATGTCTGGAGCCATCAAAATTATCTCTACCGATAACCTCGTGGAGAGGATAAAAGATGAATATATGGAAACATTAAAGAAATCAAACGATCTAGAAGAAATTCAACAATTATTGGAACAATTAAAAATAATTGAAAAAGAACATGACCAAGTACAAAAAATATATCAGATAGACCAAATAAATAAAGAAAAGGATGAAAATGAAGAAATAGTTTTAAACTATAGCTCGTCTTCATAATCTGAATAAAATTATATAAAAATGGAAAAAGGTGAATATAGTGGAACAAAACCTAAAAGAAAATGGGAAGAATATAAATATACTCCTGATGAAGCATATGATAAATATGAAGAAGAAACTATGTATAATAAAGGATATGCAAGAAAAAATAATAAATAGACAAAAATCCAAGAAAAATTTAAACCTCATTATGAATCAATAAGATTAGGAAATATATTAAACATTGATTGCGCAAGAAATAAAGAAGAAGTATTATTACAATGGACTAATGAAATAATACTATTAAATATTAATAGCAACTGATGAAAGATTTAATAAGCTAAATATGTTTTATGTAAAAAACTTTTTAATATTTAAAACAACAGGAAATATACAAAGATTTTTACATATTATTAAAGATGAAATTTGGCGACAACATGCAAGAATAGTTAACAATAACCAAGACTTTGCTAAACTAGTCGCGACTCTAATCTATCAAGAATTTATAGGATATAATATGTTTGTACAACAAGAAAAAAACAAGTAAATTTTTACATGAAAAAGCTAAAACTCATTTAAATAAAATGCAAATATGTGATATGTGTCAAATAGAAAGTTTTATTTGTGAATATCAAAAATATCATTATCAATTAGATGAAGGAACAAAAGAAATATATAAGTATATTTTTATAGACAAATTATCATATCCCCTTAATTCTAAGATAAAGAAATTATGGGAATTTAGGCCAGAAGAAACAGCTAATACCTTTGGAGTAATTATTCAAATCTTATACCAAGAATTAAGAGAACAATGTTTAACTAGAGAATCAATAAGACAATTAAATAGAGGAAGTAATGCAATCTGTTGTGATATTCCAGAAATGGAAAAACCTGGGAATTGTGGTTGTAATAAGCTAGTAAGAAAGAGAAAATATTATAAAAAACCAAAATTAAAAAGAACTTTCCCAAAAAGGAAAACATATTATAAAAATAATAAGAAAAAATATTTTAGAAAAAAGAAATCAACACAAAGAAAATATTGTCCAAAGCAAAAAATGAAATATATTTGTTGGATATGTAATGTCGAAGGCCATTATGCAAATGAATGTCCTCAACTAAAAGAAAATTTTTTTAAAGAAAAATCAAAATTAATAAAGCAAGTATACCAAATATATGAACTTGAACCACTAGAAGAATAATTAACTGACACTGAAGGAAGTATATATGAATATCTAGAAGATGAATTATCTTCAGAAGGAACAGAATCCGAATAATACATATATAAAGGTAATAATAGAAAAAAGTAATAGAGAAACTGAAGCATATATAGATACTGGAGCCAGTATTTGTTTAGCAACAAAAGAATTGTTTGATAAGTGGGAAAAATTAGAAAAACCAGTAAAAATACAAATCGCGGAGGGATCTATGCATCCGCTATTCTGGGTAGAAAAACGAATTACTTTAATAATACAAGGAAAATTATTTATAGTACCTACAATATATCAGTAAGATACAAGCCTAGATATGATTATAGGAAATAATTTCTTACGATTATATGCACCATTTTTCAGTATCGAGAGTATATATCATTAAAAACATCATATATTTATCAAAAACAACATAGAGAAATAATCAATATCCCAATTATTCATTTTTAAACCTGTATTTACTCTAAAAAAATCAAAACTTAGCAAGCTGAACCGTGGTGAGTTAGTTAGAGAAATATGCATAAAATTTCACCATGTATTAATAAATTTAGAACCAAATAGAAGAGTTCCAGCTCATATAGAAGAACTTTTAGATAAAGTATGTAGTGAAAATCCTTTAGATTCAAATATTGATAATAAAAATAATGAATTAACCATATAAAAGTTAAAAGATCCAACAAAAGAGGTAAAATGTAAACCTATGATTTATATAAAGCAGGATAGAGATGAATTTGCAAAAGATATTGAAGAAATGTGTAAAAAAGGATTAATTAGGCCATCAAAAAGTAAACACTCGACACCAGCCTTTTATGTAGAAAATCATAATGAAATAAAGAGAGGAAAAAGAAGAATGATAATCAACTATAAACAAATAAATGATGCAATGGTATGTGATGCTTACTTTCTTCCAAGAAAGGATTTCATTTTTGAAAGAATTAGAAATATGAATTGGTTTAGTACTTTTGATTGTAAATCGGGATTTTATCAGATTAGATTATCTGAAGAATCAAAAGCATTAACAGCATTCAGTTGTCCTCAGGGTCAATATGAATGGAATGTACTTCCAATGGGAATGAAGCAATCACCAGGAATATTTTAACGAAGAATGGATTCTATACTTAAAGAATTTAAAGATTTATGTCTTATATATATTGATGATATCTTGGTCTTTACTAATAAAGATTTAGATGATCATTTTAACAAAGTAGCATTAGTACTTAATAAATGTTTAGAGCATGGAGTAGTTTTAAGCAAGAAAAAGGTGATATTAGCTCAAAACAAAATTAATTATTTAGGATTAGAAATTGAGAAAATAAAAATAATAATGCAAAAACATGTGTTAGAAAAACTGTGAAATTTTCCGACAAAATTAAAGGATAAAAAATAATTACAAAGGTTTCTTGGACTACTAACATATGTTTTAAATGAGGGTTTTATATAGGATCTTGTAGCAGAAAGGAAAGTACTTCAACAAAAATTAAAGAATGACACTTTATGGATGTGGACTGATGAAGACGAAGCAATTATTGAAAAAATGAAATTAATATGTTAGGATCTTCCTGAGCTATATGATCCATCAGATGATGATATAATTATTATAAAAACTGATGCATCTAATGAATGTTGGGGAGGAGTTATGAAAGCAAAGCCCCCAGGGCAAAAGAAAGAATTACTATGGCGATACGCATCTAGAACTTTTTCAGATAGCCAAATTAATTATCCAACACATGAAAAATAAACTCTAGCACTAATCCGAATGTTGAAAAAACATCAGATCTATGTACTAGATAAAGAAATTATTGTTCGAACTGATTCTACTTATGTTGCAGGTTTTAAAAATATTAATCATAGAGGAACTTATAAGCAAGGAAGATTAATCCGATGACAAGTGAAGTTATCTGAATATAATTATTCAATTTCTCATATTAAAGGAGAAAAGAATATACTTGCAAATATTTTATTCAGAGAAAAGAGCGTGGCATAGCAGAATTACTAAGAAGTCAATACCAACTCAAGAAAGCCTTGGAAAACCCGAAGTTAAAAGAAATAGAAAGAGCCAAAGCAGAGGTAGAATTAATCAGAGCAGATTTAAAAGTACTGGAACTTCAGATGCAAGCAAAAGGACTTTTAGAGGAAATAATTCCAAAAGCAGTCAAAGAAGAAGCTCGAAAAGAAACAAGTAAATGGTATGCCGTCTTTAATGAACCAATGCCCGGAATATATGATGACTGGTACAAATCAGCTCCCCATTGTCAAGGAATATCAGGAGTCCATCATCAATCATTTCCAACCAAGGAAGAAGCAGAAAAAGCTCTGAAGAATTTCCAAGAAAAAGAGAAAGCAAGAAAAGGTAAAGAAGTTTATCTTGTACCAAGAACTTACTCGGAAACAACATAATTAATAAAAACAGAAACAAAAACTCCAATGAAGGTTCTAGGGAGAGTTCCATCCTCCTTAGATGATTATTCAATAATTACCTGAAAGGATCATGAACTATTAGTTCAATTTTCTGAAGATTTTTTTTTTTGAAAACTTTGGAAAATTAACTAATTGGACCGAAAAAGAAAAGATCAACTGTTTTTACTTGTTGATAGAAGAAATAATGGAATTAAAGCAATAGTTACTCCAGGAGCAACTCCTGCTCTGACATTCAATATGTTCCAATTTGGGCTAAATGAGTGTCTTTACTTAAGCAAGAATCTTGAAGAAATTAATTTGTTCCCATATCACTTCAAAGAAGCAGTCCAACTGTACAAGAAGAATGTAGCTGGAGAAAGAACTATTTATTTAAAGTTCTACTCAGCTTACCCTGACTTTCAAACAAAACAGCAAGCCGAGCACTTTGCCTACATAGGCATAAGCAATAATAATTTCCCGTTAATAGATGAAGCAAAGGGTATTGCATATGATGAAGATGAAATGTCCACAATTATTGCTAACCAACTGGCAAGCATCTATAGCCAATGTCAAGTAATAGGACAAAATTCCTTTGTTAAGACTTTATACAAAGGACCAAATACCTTGCTGATAAGCAAAACCCTCGAAAAAGCAATAAAGGGAAAGGATTTAATTGTTTTAACAAATGTTGAATTCCCATTCTATGCATTGGAAGGACCAACAATGAATTATAGGCCAGCTGTCCTGAGCCAACTGTGTACACTAATTATAGAAAACAGAAATCATGAATGTGAAAGATGTACAGAAAGACTGATCATGATAGAAAACACTACCAGGAATCAGGATGAAGATAAGGACTCTGATGAAGCAATAATTGAAGAATGATCTAAGCACTGACGTCATCAAGCAGAATTATTGAACAATGACGTAAGCACCGATGCCATCAGTCGAATTATTAAACCAGAATCAATTATATGTTTCAAGGTTATTTATGTAAATTAGTCTTGTGTATTTAGGCTATAAATAAGACCTGTTATACTGAGGCAAACCGGAATTCAAAACCTAGTTTCAATTCTCACTTGTGTGAAATCTCTCTCTAGGAGTAGTCTGCTACACCTTTGTGGTATAACTCGGATGATTGAGTGTTCATCCAACCCCTTCATGTAAAATAACCAATTACTAAATAAAATTACTCTTTCTCTAAATTATTCCGTCGAATTACTTTATTCAAAGCAAAGATCAAAAGAAGCAAACAACGGAAGCAGAAGTGGGCAGAAGCAAATAATCTTCCAAAATCAAAGATCGGGTATGATTACTAAGTCACTCTTTTAAAACTAGATTTTATTCATGACTGAAATAGGAAAAATCGATACTAGTAAAATAGAGCACTTACAAATTATAGAAGAAGATGAAAATTATGAAGGGAGCATCTTAATTAATCCAAAATTATTTAAGAAAATTCAGAAAGAAGACCTAGATCTAGTAGAAACTGCAAAGATGATAGGAAACAAAGAAAAGTTTATGAATATACTAAGAAAATTCAATTAAAAAGAAAACATAACCTATTATGGAAAAATAATGAATGAATCATCTATAGATATATCAGAAACTCAAGGAAATACATGTATTCAGTTAATAAGCAAAGAAAAAAATTTCAGAATTAAAAAGGAATCTAAGGAACCAAGAACATAGAAGAAATTTAGGATATATCCATATAGGAGCAGTACGAGTAATTAAAGCAACTTTTCAGGAAGGTATAAATTCACCTATTGAATTAGTTCCGAAAGATAATAGAATAAATGATCCCAAAGATAAAGTACTAGGAGTAATAGAAGGAAATCTAGCCTATGTAAAATTAAAGTTTGAAATTAGACAAAATATAGGAATTCCATTAAATACTCAAAGACTAAATCAAGCATTAACCCTCGAACATAAGTTTTTAAGAGAAAACCTAATGAAATTAGGAGATAAAATATTTTCAATAACATACTGAGTAAATTATGCATTAACAAACTCACACCATAATATTACTTTCAAAAACAATGATTTGAAGATATAGAAAAAATTTACTATCCAAAGAAAAATGAAATAACAGGACTAGGAACTTTCATAAGTAAACCAAGAATCCTCGAAATTGAATCAATTCCAAGACCAATTATTCTTCCAGAACTAGAAAGAACTAATGAAGAAAATGATATCATTAAATTAACTAACCAAGTAAAAGATCTATCATTATATTTAAAAAACAAAATATGAGCAAAACAACAGAAGAACTAAGAAGATTAATTAAAGAATTTAATTCAAAGAAAGAAAAAATTAAATCAGATATTAAAGATCTTACTGGAGTTCTAAATTATTATCTTAAAAAAGATTCAGAAAACATAGATAGGAATTTAGTTGAAAAACAAATTATAAGAAAGGAAGATGAATCAACTATATTAGAAAACAGTGAAAGAAAAATAAGGAAATGTTTTGAAGAAGTGATAGAATATATAGAATCTATAAGAAATAAATGGAGATTTGGACCTTCAAGCTCCTCATCAAAACCTACTATTTACTTTAGAATCGAGGCTCCGCCTTTTGAAATCAGGGATTGAAATAAGAATGGTTCTAGATGAACAAACATGTAAAGTGTACGGGCCGAGGTTACTAACCCGGCCACCGAGCTCAAGTACCCGGCCCAATCCGAAAATTAAGGATAATAAATCAAAGATCACTTAATTAAATGAATAAGATATTAACATTAAATCCTGATATTATCCAAAATAACCTTATCTAGTTAAAAGAGATAATATCCCTTAAATTAAGGAATCATATCTCAAAGAGATATTAAGAGATAAATCAAATCTCTAAAAGATATTAAGAGATAAATCAGATCTCTAAGAGATAGGGGAATCCTATTATAAAAGGAGGAGTACCCCTCATAAGAAACTCACTTTCACTGAACAGAGGTAACTCTCTCTTAAGCGTATTAATGAAACTAGTGCCGACCAAGAGACCATCAGAGAGTCCTTGCTCCATAATATTCGTCCGATACAAAATTAAGAGATCGAGATCACCACGGTCAAGGGTTGAATCAAGAACTACGTCCGGCTTTGATTCCCTTCGGGATACGTAGGACCGGAATCGCCGAATTCTGTCAAGCCAAATCCTAAAACAACCCCAATATTCATCCTTGGTTCAACGTTCACGGCGGAGCTCCGGTAAACCGGATCCCGATAGGAACATAAAGAAATAATAAGTGTACTACAATTAAACCTTTCAGTTGAATGTAAACAAATTATAATAAAAAATATAAAAGAACAATTTTGGCTGGAAGAATTCTATTTACATAACATAGATGTAGATATTGGATTTGAATATTTAGAAGAAATGAAAGTGTACTGATTATAAAATTATCAAAAAATTGTAAACAAATTAACTAAGTAGATAATAAAATAAAAAAGTAAAATAACGTAATATTAGAAAGGATAGCCATACCCTCCCATCATTAAAGGTATCGGAGTAATGCCTATTAAAGAAAAGAGATGTATTCTAATGTTTGTTAATTGGCTGATGTATGAATTGATAAAAGTCAAAATCAAGCACGTTCATTATTGGGCTAATTAGTTAGGATGCAACTATATTTTCTTGTAACATCATACAAACGTGTTGTTGGTATGCATACGAGGCTTCATAGAATCATAGTACAACATGGTACCTTGAGAGGTAACATTAATTAACTTATACCTTATAATTTATTAGCTTTTTTTCTTCTAATTTTTATCCTTGTTAATTAAATGAATTTTCTACTTTATCATACTTTATCCGGCTCCTCACAAATTAAAACATACACACACACAAAATGTATATATATATATATATATATATATATATATATATATATATATATATATATATATATATATAATATAAACATGCAATTTCATTTATATTATTTATTAAAATATTTTAAAATAAAAATTCTAATTATAAAGTTTTACTTAGAATTCTAAAAGAATTTATATAAATTTTTTATAAATATGCTTTTTTATATCATTTTACATTTATAAGTTAGTTCAATCATTAATTTTATCAAACGCTTCAAATTTGTTCAACTAGTTTTTTAACTACCGGCTATAAGTTTTATGCTACAAATTAGCTTATTAACCATAGTTAGTTTATCAATTGCTAGTTTTGTACCCGTGCAACATGCTGGTAATGTTTTGCATGAACAAATTTTTTTGGTCCCCGGTGTTAGTTTATCAACTATTTTTTTTCAACCAGTACTAGTATGCAACTATATTTTCTTGTTTCGATTCCTTAATTAGGATTCTCTTTGATTATTTATTCCCGTTCCAATAACATTACTCATAGGGATGTCAATAGGGCATGATGGAGGCGAGGAGTATCCTCTCGCTCCTCGTCCACGTCCCCTATTTTCCTTCCCATCCCCATCCCTGTTCCCCGTCTCAAGGAGTATTTCTCCCCGTTCCCCGCCTCCCCACGGATCCCCACGGGGATCCCGAAAGGACAACTGATCCAGACCCAAACCATAATTTACTCGTTTTCAGTACATATTTTTTCCTTCATTGCAATCCAGCTTTAGATTGCATTATTCACTCAATCCTACCTTATTCTTGTCAGCGTCGTTGAAGACGTTTAATTCCTTTTTTCTATACTCGTTTATTGGATTCAAGAAACCTCAACCCGCTTTTGCTTTCAAGAATTTACAGAAAATCTGTAAAGATTTTTTTTTGGTAAACCTGGGTATCCTCCGGTCGGGAGTCAGAGACTAACCCTCGAGGTACCGAGATCCATTAAAAGGGTTGACCTCTCCCAACAGATGCTCTTCCATACACATGAACCATGAATCGAACCCCTGACCACATACTTAAGGGGCCCAATCATCTACCAATTGCATACTTTAAATTTATTTTATTAATTTAATAAATTTATATATATAAACATATATGAAATTACAAATATATATATATATATATAAAAAATAAAGAGTATTTTTGTAAGATTCTCACGGAGGAAAACCTCATGGAATGAGGGTATGCTCCCCTTCCTTATCCCAATATTGCCTTTGGGGGGGGGGTTTCTCCCTCATCTCATAAGGAAAAAATCACTACCCACAAATAGGGGTGTTCATTAATCGATCCAATCCAATGTCAACCGCACTAACCGAACCAAAAAACCGACAACCGAAAACCGAAAAAACCGAAAACCGAAAAAAACCGAAATTTTTCATTGGATTGGATTGGATTGGATTTCGGATCCTATATGTAAAACCGATCCAATCCAAACCGAACCGAAATTATTTAGTTCAATGAAAATAATTTGATCTTTATATTATAAAAGTAATTATTACTCTTTATATTTTTATTAGTTATCAACTAGTCCTTATATTATAGAGTTTAATTGGTATGTAAATGTAATGTTAGTGTAAAAACTTTTATACCGTTAACCAATTATAAATCATGTTATGAGTAACTTTTAATATATTTAGGACAATAATCAAACATTTATAATGATTTAACAATTTATAATTAGTTGATAGTGTAAAATATCTTTACATATGAGAGTTCATATCAATTCATGTATATCCCGTTCAAACACTTATTAGAAATTGTCAATATAATATTTTAAAATTAATTTTTATTTTAAATAAGTAACAAATTCATATGACTCTTTAAATACTCAATCGAATCCAAATCGAACCGAAATATTTGACGTTCTTTGATGTAAATAACTATGTAAATATGTATCGATAAAAACCGAATTATCCAATCCAATACAAACCGCATTTGATTGGATCGGATCGGATCGAATTCTTTGAAGGAAGCAAACCGATCCAATCCAAACCGCATGTTATTTTTATCATTGGATCGGATGACTTTTTTGCTCAAAACCGATCCAATCCAATCCGCGAACACCCCTACCCAGAAAATCCCGAACAGGCCAGTCCGCACTAGGATCCACGCATATGGGTGGAAATTGACATCCTCGATCATAACTTTATAACGCCTCAACAATGTTTGCATTGCTACTGTTTGCTTACTTGGCAGGCTTACCACAAATTAGGGAGACTTAATCAATATTTTATTCAACATTTTCTACCGATTGTTTATTGTTTATCTTAATCTTTTATGCTTTAGTTCCTTACATAGGAAGGTAGCATTAAATGCGATAGGACGCTGACAATTGCGTTCTGGTCAACTTTTTTATTTTTGTTAATTAAATAATATTTTATTTTTGTTTCCTTACCCTATCTGGCCTTCCATTTCTCTTCTTCTCTTCGACAAGCTTCTTCTCCTCCCACACTGACCTATGCTCCCTTCTTTCTTTTTTTGCGTTTTCTCATCTCACTCAAACTTTGTCTTCTCCGCTGATTGTACAGTGCATCTGGTCGAGCGAAGGGTTCTGGTGGATATACTCACATTAGCGGTCCATTTAGGGTTCATTTAGGGCCCCATTTGTACAGATCTAATTTAAATTTTTTTTTTGTTATTGAAAATTGTTATTTCCTATTCACCGTCCTTTGTTACATCTTGGCTGTTATAAAAGGGGTTTCATGGTTACTGGATCATTGTGGGTGTGAGCCCGATTTTATTTTTTTATAAAATACTTTGCATATTTTTGTTATTGTTATTTTTTTATTTGGTATTTTGGTTTAGGATTTTGTTTTTTTACGGTTCATACTCCCTGTATTACTCTTCTTTTAGGTTATTAGCTATATTAGGTTATTAGGTAGATTGAGACTGAGATGTTTAAAATCGTAATGATTATTCTTCTTTTTCCTCTCTTTTTAGCTTCTAAATTGATTTGATTACTCTGTTATTAGATCTGATTTGTGTATTTTACTTTTATATACTTAGACATTGCTGATTTGATTGTTCATCCTCTTCAGAGAGGTTTTCACAATATTTTTTTTTGTCTTTACGATTTCAAATTCAAATTTGTTGTTTCCCTCCCAAATTTGTTTTGCAATTTAGGTTTCTTGCTGGATATAAATATAAACTGGATGATGTATTTTTTGGTTATTTCCTTTGTTTATTTACTGTCAATTATCAATATCAAAATCCTTACCTGCAATGGCTTCTCATTATGATAGAATTAGCTCCATTGTTTCCAGTAGGGAGGCAATCAGGTTGGTGGTTAGGGTTGTGCGGCTTTGGACTGTCCCCCTCTTTAACAACTCCACACACACCAGTTCTCCGGAACCACTGTCTTCGATTAGACTTAGGCATGGGTTTGTGGGAAAGCTTTGGTATTGTCAGTGAGCTCCAGAAGTCCCGGAAAGAGGAATGTCCATGGCCTCTTAGATTTTATAGTAACAAGTTGAAAAATATCCTTTTGCTTTTAAAAGGAGTGTCTTTTGAGCACAAATGCAGAGAAGCTAATGATGTGGCTGACTCTCTAGCAAAGGAGGGATCCCAAATGGAGGGTACATGGATTATGTGGACATAAATCTAGGAAATTCTGAATAACACGCTGCTAAGGGGATGACTAAGGATAATCTGATACAAAATGTTTGGTACAATAGATCTTTGACAAAATGGAGAATATAGCTTGATACTTGGTGTTTGATTGATAAATTGCCTAATCATTTTCTTCTATTGATTTTTGTTTATTTGTATAGCCTGTTATGTATAACTGATATTGCAAGGGTTCAAAAGTTTTCATCCAAAACATAACGACTCTTTTAATTCAAAACAAAAGAAAATAATCAAGCACAACAAAGGAGGGAATAAGGACTCCTGACTTGAGTTTTGTGTTCGAGTCTTATATAGTGGTGGATCTTCTTCAACTTGCATAGAAGGTGCTTCGGCGAAGGAAAGTTTTTGATGCAAAAGGAGCTGTCCATGGGAGTGAAAACAGGAGACCTTTATTGTTATTGCGCATAAAGACTGAAGCAAAAAGAGAACAATTGCTGAGTTAATGGTTCTTTACTGATGTGAAAATGAACTTGCTATATGGGTGTTGGTTGTTGTCCACTGGAGCTGCTTTATACCAGTTATTGTTTATAGTTGCTGATTGTTATTCAACAATTAGGTGTTTGTTTTTCATTTTAAAAAGGGGTCTTGTATTGAGGAGCTGAGTTTTGTTGATCAGGTGTTTTTAATAGATATCTTGTAGCTAGGTATAAATTAGATAGTCTTATTTGGAGGGGTTTTTTGTATGATAGTGGAATGGTGTTTGAGTTATGGGTATTTTCACAAGGGACAGGTTTTTTGCAGCAGCTATTATATATCCTTTCATTTTGGTCGGTTTGCTGTTGCTGTGAGATGTTCGGTTTGTTGTTGCTATGAGTGAGATTCAAAGATAGGTTTTGTGATGGCTTGGTGCTGCGTTAAGACATGGCTTTGTGCTGGTGTTATTGCATTTGTGTCATGGCTTTTTGCTATGTTTTGCTTGTCTCTGGTTTATGTTTCTGATTTGAGATTGGGGGGTGATTTGCTTATACGGTTCCGATGTCTATTTTTTCTCCTATTGTGACATTTTTGTCTCTTAGTATTTCTTATGCTAACCTCTTTTATTAATAATATTCACTTGGTTTTTCAAAAAAAAACTTTAAATGAGTCAATTATTTTGAGGTTAGAGGCAGGGAATGAACTAGTTTGTAGTTGTGCTTTTCTCCTTTTTGTGATATGTGGCTATGTTTCAGGGAGAAAACTAAATGAGGATGTTTTCTATAAATTGGACATGTGGGAGAGGATCACCAATCAGATTTAAATGATTTCCTCCCAGTATGTTCTCACACCTTTTTTTCCCCTCTCTTGACATCTTTACATGGATTTTTCATTCAAGTTCCATTTTTTTTGGAAGTGAAAAGGATGAATTACTTACCATTATGATCCTTTTGTCTATTCAATTATTTTTTACTATTTGGAAGTGTATTACCTACTTATGTGGCGCTGAGTTCTTTTATTTTTGAAATAAGGTTGCATTATGAGTGATAGGATAGATCCTTTTGTTGGAGGGTAAAATCCTTCAAGTATGCTTGATCTTGCTGGATAATATATGTTCTATTTAACCAAGACAACTTTTATGTATTGAAATATATGGAAGAAATTAAGCAATTTGTTTTTCTTCTTCCTTATGTTTCCCTACTGTTTGGTTTTTATTTTATGCAAGGTATCTCTACACTAGTGCAAAATAGGTAATAAACAGGTAAGGTTAACTTATGTTAAGTAAAATTTAGATGTTAAAAAAGAGGCGGTGGCAGTTTTGTAATTATCAGGTTCATTTAAATGACTTTTTATGTCAGTTGTTTAAACAACTGACGTAAAAAGTGACACGGTTCACCTTTGACGTTAAAAGTTCATCTTTTACATCAGTTGTTTATACAGCTGATGTAAAAAGTGGAATCAAATTAAAAAGTATACGTTAAACATAAACTCGTACGCCTTCCTTCTTCACCCTATACTTTCACTACTCTATGCCTCTCTTCTGCCCTAACCCTTGTCAAGCATCGTAACCGCGACCGGGGCCATCACCACCACTGTTGTGAGTTCTTCTCCGCCACCACCGCGACATTATTCTCTGGTGAGTCATCTTCTCCCTACTCTTCTTTCGTCTCTTCTCTCTTATCTTCTATCTCATTTAAGGGTACTTTTTTTTTCTCATTTAAAGTTCTCCTTCACTCTTCTTCACCACCGAGCCCTAACAGAATCCACCCTCCTTCACCACTGAGCCCTAACAGAAGCGGTCGTATTCTCTGGTAATGCCCTAACTTTGTGAATTGTGTGAAAATATGTCAAGAGTCTTTATCTCTGTTTCTTCTTTCTGATAAATAGTTTGTAAATAACAATGTTGAAATAATGACGTGGTATAAGTTGTGTTATTGTGTTTATCTCTGTTATATGTATGGGGCGTATTTTGTTGATAACTGGTATTTGATGGAGTTTGAAATGGTGATAGGGAATTTTGATTTGTTAAGGTTTATAAAACAAGTAGGAAAACCATGTATTTGAAATGATGCTTGGATTCCGATAAGTTATTTTCTACACTATATATATGGCTGCTAAAGAGACTAATCTATTGTTAAAAAATTTCAAAACTCGGTTGATAGTTCGAGAATATATGCAAAAAGTTCACTAAAGAGAGGGATAGGAACCTCATTTTTTATGGAATGCCTAATAGTAAATGAATGTTCTATTGTCCTTGTGTCAAGTGTTTGAATACGAGGAAATATATTTATCTATTTATCTTTATCTTTAGTCATCCATGTTAAAAAAACATTTTAATATTTACCGTTTCTGAACGAGCATACATATGGATCACTCGGACATGCATGCACGGGAGGACACTATGGGGCCTATGCGGGATACTATAGGGACTAAGCCTGATGATACTGTAAGTTTACATGTTATATACTATATTTATTCTTTATTTATAATGTAAGTTTAAGTTCTTTATATATTCTTTATTTATACTTGTTATACATAACCCTCTAGTTTATACTTGTTATACATAACCCTATATTATAGTTTTCATTTTGACTGCGTTAATTAATGTTTCCGTCCTTTATTTGAACGTGTGCAGGCTTTTAACAGCGACCAATCTCCTCTAAACAAAAGAGTTCAAAGACTTGAGAATGCGGTTTGCAGAATTTTTCTTCAACTATGCTAAAGAGAAAGGATTGCCCGCAAGTATACCTCAGGAGCATATAAAACATGTGTAGTTAGTAATTAATATAGAAACTTATATGTAGGCATATAGTAATTAGTATGTTTTTTATCCCCCCATTTGTTTCTTAATTTGTGTAACACTCGGCTTTTCACTGTTTACTGTTTTTATATCAGTAAACTAAACATAAACGTTTATAATTTTATTTTTAAACCTGGAAAATGATTTTGGATAAACCAAGGTCATATTCATACTCTACTTTAACGTGGAGAGCTACGATTCGATTTTGGGTCGAAAATTGCATTTAAAAATGGTCTCACGATTTAATGGCAGTAAGGATTTTACTGCTCAAATGACCTAATTTTGACTCGTGAACGAAACACTTAAGGTTTTTATGAAGTTTCCAAATTCTTTGGATATTTTAAAATTTTTCACTTAAAAAGTGAAATAATATATATTATACGGGCGTTATACGAAATCGGATAAACGACGGAGCTGAAAACGGGATTTGCGGGACCCGCTAATGGATAAAGGACATGTCAAATCAAGATGAGTCATAGGAGGTGAGTTACAAGATGACTCCTCATTGTCATGATGGTTTTTAGGAGGAAAAGACTAAATTACCCTTTACGTTGGTTTTATTTACAAGTTTGCCATTGTACAAGATTACCATTTTACCCTTGAATTTTTGTGCTTTGGAAACAAATGCCCATGCTTCCCCATGGCCCAAACCAGCCCAAGAGGCCGTTCCCACTTCTATAAAAGGCTAACTCATCTTCTTCATCCAAATTTTGCCATTTTTCACCATTGAAACACTAAGCTACCTAGGCTTGATTTGTGAAGGAAGTAGGAGATTTCTTGCTCATTTCTTGCTCATTTCATGCTCATTTCTTGATTTCAATAATTTTTTCATTTTGAAGTCTTTTTCAATATGATGCATTTTAGGGTCTCTAGATTCAAAAATTCATAGAAAATCATAGGAAAATCCAATGAGCATGAAACCAATTTCTATAATCCTATTATCATCCCTATATTATAGATCTATTACCTTGCATCCAACACAAATTTCTAACCTGTTTAACCTAAGGAGGCCGAACCTATGGTTTTGTGGGGGGTGAGGATTTTGTTCATTTTCTTTACATGATTCAATCTTATAAGCTATATAGGTATTGGATCTATGTTGTTTGAGTTAAATTAGAGTCTCTAAACCATTTTAATGGTCATGACCAAAAATCATTTGTTGAAGGATTGGAAGATTTAATTTCAATCTTTATGTCATGATCATTGATTTAGGGTTTTAAGTGATTATAAATCACTAATCCAAGAGTTTAGAAATTTTAGGGATTTTTAACCCCAAAGTTAGTCCTAGGTCGAAACCAACATGTAGGATTTTAGGCTTGATTTAGTTGTTTGTTTGTTAATTGATTGTTGTGTTTAATGAAGGATAAACTAAGTTATCGGGTACGCACGTTATAGGTGTTACTTGGATTTCCGACGAACCGTATCTCAGAGATACTTTACTTTCAGGTAAGGGGATTACCTGAGGGATTTTTCCAATAGCCATGTATAATTGTATTGGTTGTGTTAATGACTGGGTGTATGTAATATTTAAGTAATTAGCATTAATTGCTTAGTTATTATTTGCTGTTAATTATCAACTTTTTTTGCATTTACTTATGTGTTTTATTTTATTTCGTGTTTTAATTGCTAATTGTTATATTCTTGGCATGATATTATTATTTGATGTGGATTGGAAAGCTTGACAGTGGTCAAAGCTTAATTAAATGAGAGTTAAAAGCAGTTAAAAGCTTTTTTATAAATTAATGAGTTTAATTCAATGGAAATAGTAATATAATATTACTTAGTTATTTATTTGATGAAAAATGGGAAAAAGTTAAAAATAATATTATTTTAATCATATAACAGCAAAAGAGCGTTTTATGAGTCATAGTGAAGGCGTAACCGTGAAAATATTTTAGCACCGCTAATTATCTCCTAAGGAATTTATAAATATTATAAAATGATGTTTTAAGCAAAAAAATTTCGAAAATAATTTTATTACAGTGTTGGAAAAATTAATTTACAACAAAGAGTCCTATTTGACCTAAATGCGTTTTAAAACGGCAAACAACGGACAATTCCGTCAATATTTACGAAAGCATTCTTAAAAAGGGTAATATCGAGTAATACTGATAATTTGTCTCAAATGAGGTTTTCCAATTCAAATTATTGATTTTTGAACAAAAATGAGTTTTAAGTAATTTTAACAAGTTTACAAAACGAATTTTCGACGTAAAAGGATTTTCGGTAAACAATGATTTATTTCCGTCAACTTAGATAAGTTGAGGAAACTTTGGTTTTGTTTTGTATTTCACAAAACGAAAATGGTTTAAATGAACGTAGCAACCGAGACGTCAGGTCTAGAGTTCTATGATATGGGCCCGGGGTCCGAAATGTGAAGTTATGGACTAGATGTCCTATAAACCATATATTTGGTTTTGTGCACTAAAATCTACGGGTCCAAAACTGGTGCATCGGTCTGTATTTCGTGGTTTACACACCTTTTGACTTGGAGTCAGTTATTTTGGGAAGAGGTATTAAACTTCAAAGTTTAAAATGGTGATTTGGTCGTGAGACTTTTAGTTCCGACACACAAAGATTGAATACAAAGAAAACAACGAGAACAAAATATTTTTCATGCATTTCAGGGCAGGTGTGCCTTTGCATAGGACTTGAATGCTTGATGGCAAGTATTCATGAGTTTGAATCACTGTGCCTTAATGGATATATGACCACGAAAACCATGTGACTTTGCCTCGTTTTGGATTGTGGAATGGTTATTTGAACTTTGCCATATCTGGCATTGATTCTGCCTTATTTGGCAATTGGAGCCTGATCAGCTCATTTAATTGTTGGTTGGAGCTCCGGAGATTAGGTCTCAAAGTTAGTTGTTGAATATTGAAGTGTCATGGTTTTTAAAACGGTTACTACTGTCGAGTATGAAACCCACTGATAAATATATATTGCTTATCTTTGAATATACATGTTAAGTGGTAATTGACAGTCGTACATGTGGTTATCGTTTTAAAATCCATATATTGGTTCTCACCCTTGCATGTTTTATTGTTGGTCTTCTTTCTGTATGGGTATGTTATTATCTGAGTTTAGATGGATCCGGCCATACCGTTAGCATATACGGGGGGTTCAAAGCCTCCAGTTTGAGGATGCAGATAACATCAACGCGTGGGTGATCCACCCGGGAACCCATGTCATTCGTTATACCGGGCATGTACACACTATAGAGGGCAAAATTTAGACGGGTCCCCAGAGGGAGCATAGGTCTATGGAGACGATTGAGGTATCTCTACCTCCTTTGTGGCTACTTGTACAGAATCTGATCGATCATGGACAGCTTGAGGCTCGGCCTTAGTGGCACAAAGACCAAAGCTCAAGAGGAGATTGTGGTGGAACCGGAGTAGATGGTTATTGATCCCTTAGCGACCGTAATTTTCGGTCGCTAAACAGTGTAAATCGGTCGCTATTTATTTTAGCGACCGAATCAGCGACCGATTTATGGTGGTGGCTGAATACCTGGTCGCTAAGGTGTTAGCGACCGAATTAATATTTCGGTCGCTAAATAATAATAAACGGTCGCTATTAGGTTGGTCGCATTTTTGGGGTAACCATTTCTAGCGACCGATAATCGGTTGCTAATTCGGTCGCTAATTTTGGTTATTGTTAACCTATATTAGCGACGGATTTTCGGTCGCTATACCTCATCTGTAAATGTTAAATAAAGTTTAGCGACCGAATTACTGGTTTCCAATTCGGTCGTTAAACTGGTTATTATTTTTTTAAAAAAATTTAAATTTTTAAAATAATTTTTTTTTCTGGTTTTCTTTAAACGTTAGCAAACTTACTAATAAAACACACCAAATTACTTATGAAATATACAATCATAAGAAAGAATAAATATATATAAAAAGAATAATCCAAAATGTCGTACAAGAATCGTTTAAAGTCAAAAATATGGAGAAAAAAAATCAGTCATGATGAGGGGGAGATGGAGGAATCCAATCATCCTCGGCGCTTCGTCACACCGTCCGTCGGCTAGCCGATCGTGCTCGAGTAGCAAAGCATCGAGTGGGGCGGTGGAACTGGAGGAGCGGCGAAGATGCGGCACAACCGCCGAGCATCATCCCGAGCAACCGAGTCTCGATCTCATCTGCTTCCAACACCAGCCGCAGATGTCTGGCCTCGCTCGATGCTCGCCGCATCGCTGGGTGTGCTGAAGCCAATCTGTGCAACTGGTTCGCCATCTGCTGCTCTCTCTCGTTCTTCTCCCGAAGCTCCGCGTTCAGCTGCGTGATGGTGTCCTGCATTTGGTGGAACTGCTCTTGAGGGACGGTATCGGGGCAGGAAGGAGCAGGCGTGCCGGACGATGAAGCGATGAACTCCGCTCCCAGGTGTCCGAGGCCATACATGTGCCCCTTCTTGTTCCTGCCCCCGACGACCTCCAAATAAATGGCATTATCGTCGACGGAGACAGGAGAGCAGGGCCCATCACCAGTCAAAGCCTCATCTTGTGACTGTGAGGCACGTGATATGGCATCATCCTTCTTCTCGTTGAAGCCCACCTACAAAGTATAGTTGAAGAGATTTAGTTAAAATTATATCCAATATTAACAAATCATTTATAATAAATTACAAGTAAACACTAAATTATTTTTTTGCTTACAGCATAGTTATGGGCCTTGTCGTTGACCCATGTCCCCGATTTCAACTTCTTCGTCCTCTCCACCAACTCCATAGCAGTCGGGGCCACAGTTTCGTGCTTTCTGCACGTAAAAATATAATATTAAATTTATAAGAATAATTAAAAATGAAAACTAATTAATTAAATAGTATATTAAGTCAAAAGTTTAATGTATTACCAGCTCGTCGTAGTGGGCGGCGGTGATTTAGACCCACCTGGTCCAAGCACATGCGCCACCATCGAAGCTCGATACGCCGAGCCGTGGCCTCGGATCTCCTGGAACTTCTCAAGAGCCCAAGATCTGGTCCAGCTGCCTCTTGATCTCGTGGATCCACCCACCTCCCCTTATTCTGACCTTTCCTCGGCCTTGTTCATCGATTCTTCATGACTAGTGAGCCTTTATGCTCAAATATGTCCCTGACGAGAGCCTCTAAAGCTAAGTCCCACCTATACTCTTTCTGCAACTTACAGTTGTTAGGAAATTCGTGTGTACATATATATAATGTAAATTTAATTTAAAAAACTTAATAAATTGTTACCTTAAACTCTAGAAACAACTGATCCCTATGGCCCAGTGGGATGGCCTTCCATGTAGGCCATGGACCATCAAACTTGCGTCGCAGGATCTTCGATATCGAATCAGAAGGGCCCTTCATGGCGTAAAGTCGCAGCAAAATTAGAACATTAATAAATGTTATAATTAAATTAAAAAAACAAGTAAATAGAAATTAACGATACTTTATATATATTAAAAAATTAAATTAACATACTCGTTATCCCCCCTGGGGATAAGAAGAATCCTCCTGTCGGATGGACCACGACTCTCCTGTCCCGATGATGATGATGGTCCTATCGTCGTAGGTGTGGATGATGAGGGTGCAGCCTGTGTCCCGACCACATGAGGCTGGGTGGGGGGTGCAACTCCATCACCCTGAGGTGTCCCGGCCCACAGAGGTGCTGGGGTAGGGTGGTCTCGATCCGAAGGTCGTGGGTCGGCCGGCGGGAGGGACTCTCACAAAGACGACCTCCACGACGACCTCCACGACGACCCCTACCTCTAGAGGAATCTGTCATCCGTGAAAAAAATGAAAAGATGATTACACAACAATGTAAATAATACAAAAATAAATTACCTAATAAGTAGAATGACATTCACACAATGAATTATGACATAAATAAATTACCTAAGTAGAATCTCCGTCACTAAATTCACCCTCACTCTCATCAGTATCACTTGATCGGAATGTACCTTCGCTAGATGCGTCCAACTCGGATTGATCCATTAACTCTCTTTCAACTTCTTCCCCATTTCCGGAAATGTCCGCCAGAGAATTAAAAATAATGTCCGGCGTAATTTGCAACGATACATGGGGTCTTGAAAACTCATCATCTTGGTACGGAGCATCTTTTTTAGGCTGGTTGATTACATTATCAGTAATTATATTGCGAGCCTTTATCTTAATAACACCCAACCAGCCATGATGTCCTTCGGGATATGGCGAGTAATAAACCTCGCTTCTTCTGTTGTGAAAAAATGAATGGGTCGTACGCCTTATTATACCTTCGAGACAGCCTAACTTGAACAATACCATAATTTTTATCTATTTTTGTCCCTACGTCAAGAGTAGGATCAAACCAATCACACTTGAAGATAACTAATTTCATCACGGGGAAACCGGTATAATCGAGTTCAAGGATGTCAGTTAGAACCCCATAGAAATCATCCTCTACATTGCCATCAGTGGCTCGCACACAAACACCATAGTACGTCTGCATTCCTTCATTCCATGTTTTTGTGTTAAATTTATATCCATTTACAATATAAGTATTCCATGATGTAACCCATCTGTTAGGCCCCCATGCCAAATTTGTCAACAATGGATTTTGAACATTGTTTTCTGGATCTAGTACCTAAAAAATCAAATATTATATTATTCTTATACATGCTATATATTTAAGGAGATAAAATGTATTTCAACAAATGAAGATGCTTAACCCACATATTTACTGAACCACGTAGCAAAGTGAGAAGTAATTTCTCGATCAACCTGATCATTTGAAATGTCAGGTTGGAGATCCCTTAGAAAATTGCCGTACATCCTACATATGGGAGATTAACAGCAGGACGATTAATAATCATAAATGTCAATTGAACTTATTAAAGACGTTGTAGAAACTTACTCTAAATATGGCGCCACCTCTTCACAATTTTGAAGGATATACAGATGAGAAGCATTAATGTCACGCTGCTCCAAGAAATATCCTTTTGATTTGCCACTAAATCTGCCCGGATAGTTGAATATTGATATAGGAGGACTAGTTGAACATCCTTCGCCCGAATCAACGTTTCTAGGCATCCTTGTCCTTCTCGTGTTAGCTTCGTCCGGATAGTAATAAGAGGCAAAAGTGGAAGTCTCCTCTACTAAGTATGCTTCACAAATGGAACCCTCCACTCGTGCCTTGTTCTTGACTTTGTGTTTAAGGGAGTGCAGGAACCTATTACAGATGGATACGTACAAATAATTACTAGTTTTAGGGAAAGCTAAACTACGCTCTCGTGTTCGTGAATTTCATATGTATTAAGTAAAATAGTTGATGTTGTTTACCTCCCAAATGGATACATCCAGCGGTATTGGACTGGGCCACCAACTCTTGCTTCGTAAGGTAGATGAATTGGCAGGTGTTCCATGGAATCAAAGAAACTCGACGGGAAGATTTGCTCCAGCTTACATAACAAAACGGGTATCTTGACTTCCATATCCTTTAATTGATTCACATTTAGTGTTGTCGATGTAAGCTCCTTGAAAAAGTGGCTAAGCTCAACAAGTGGGTTCCAAATTTGCTTCGGTAATGTGTCGAACGCAATTGGAAGCAACCGTTGCATGAACACGTGGCAATCATGACTCTTCATTCCATGTAACTTTGCTTCCTTAATGTCAACACATCTACCCAGATTGGAAGCATACCCATCTGGTAACTTTAGTTCTTTAACCCACTTACAAACGGCCACTTTCTGTGCTTTGCTTAGTGTATAACTTGCCTTCAGTTTGATAAGTCTGCCACGACCATCGTCCTGCAACTCAAGCTCCTTCCGATTACAAATGTCAGCCAGGTCCAATCGGGCTTTATTTGTATCCTTTGTCCTCCCCTTGATGTCCATCACAGTGTCAAACACATTCAAAAACACATTCCTCTCAGTATGCATGACATCAATGTTGTGACGGAGTAGCTGGGTCCTCCAATACGGCAACCTCCAAAATATACTTTGTTTTGTCCAATTATGGTTGACGCCATAATCAGGAATATGTTCTCATTGGGTTTCATGGACGAGCGGTAAGTACTGTACTCTGCGCCATACATTAGGACCAGTCAAACGTGGTGGAGGCGGTGTTCTCTCCGCACAACGCTTCTTGAATGCATTCTTGTTCCGCCTATAATGATGATCTTCTGGAAGGAATTGACGATGACAATCAAAATATGAGATCTTTCGACTATTTTTAAGCGTGAATGCCTTCGATCGCTCCATACATATTGGGCATCCAAGCTTCCCCGCGGTCATCCAATCCGACATCATCCCATAAGCAGGAAAGTCGTTGTTCGTCCACATTAAAGCTGCTTTCATGATGAAATTATGCCTCAAAGATACGTCACATGTCAACACACCATCATTCCACAGCATTGTCAACTCATCTATCAGCGGCTGCAAGTACACATCAATCTTACCTTTTGGATTAGACGGGCCCGGAATTATGACTGTTAGGAACATAAACTCCCGCTTCATGCACATCCCCGGGGAAAGATTGTACGGAGTCAGGATAACCGGCCAACAAGAGTATGCTTTTCCAGACTGCCCAAAAGGATTAAATCCATCAGCAGATAACCCCAATCGGACATTGCGAGGGTCCTGCGAAAATGCCATATGAACCCTATCAAAATGCTTCCAAGCTTCTCCATCAGATGGATGACACAAGATATCTTGCTCCCTCTCATGCTCACTATGCCACCTCATGTGAGCTGCAGTGGCCATCGAAGAGTACAGTCTTGTAAGTCTTGGCACGAGCGGAAAGTACCACATCTTTTTTAGCGACCTCTTCTTCTCAATGCCCATCCTAGTGGTTGTCTTATACCGATCCGCACCACAAAATCGACAACATGTTATGCTTTCCGCTGAAGCATCCTTATAGTACAACATACATCCATTCGGGCAACAATCAATTTTCAAACACCCCAGACCCAAATTTTCCACGGACTTCTTAGCATGATAAAAACTTGTAGGCATCCGATTGCCTTCTGGTAACGTCTTGGACACTGACCTGGTGAGGCGATTAAAACAACCTTCTTGCATATTGTAGTCAGATTTGATACTCAACCATTCCATGCACATCGACAACTCCGTGTACTCCCGACATCCTTCCCACAATGGAGATCGTGCAAAGACTCAAAGATATCATAGAATCTTTGAGCTTCGGGATTCGGATTCTCCTCTATGTATTGGGAACCCATTCCACCATCTTCTCCCCCATCTTCTTCTAGTACAACACCAACCGATGGTCCAGCATGATCCATTATTATCTGCTCGTATGGATTCAATTCTTCCCTCCCGTCACCACTTCCATAGTACGAACCTTCACCCACAATCGTGTTTAAATCAGGCAACGTCTCACCATGGTTACTCCACCAATAGTAATCAGGCATGAAGCCCTTCTCATAAAGATCGGCTACAACTCCATCCACGCTTTTGAAAGATTGACACTTGCATCGTTTGCAAGGACACCTCAATTGATCACCGCCCAGCCATATAAATCTCTCCTGGCTAACAACAAACTCAATAAACTCACCCACTCCAACTCTATACTCTTCCTTAAGACGTTTATTCCGATCCAACCTACGATACATCCATTTCCGATTCTCCGGAATATCCATTGCTGGCAATTAAATATCCTGACCAATCCTACAATAACACTTATATATTACGGTGCATTCCAATAACTCCATCAATCTCGTTCTTATGACAAGGTATGGACCTATCCCATTCGAGAAGAAACCTTTGCCACACTCGGCTACTAATAGTTATTCCCATATTCAAATACCTTATACTTGACAAAATTTCGGCAGCATTTCCCATAGGTCTCCAAGTTACACGACTCGAGCACGGTCAGAATCACCGCGATCAAGTATGCACCAGGAGAACAAAAGGAAATGCATCAGACCGAGATTTCAACAAGTATATAAGGCATTTGAACATTGAAATGACTATTGTACGAGTGTGAAAAAGGTTTTTTCCCAAACTGTCCCACTTGGACAATTCAAGATTCAATACAATGAGCATGCATACCTTGATAAGTTACGCATGCTCATTAATATTGAATCTCAAATAGGAAACTAAGGCTTTCGTAAATTAATTATTAACTCTAACAGAAAATAAAACCATTAACCTATAAATATTGCAACATTGTTGAGCTTATATAAATTGCAGCATAAATCAATACAAACTTAGATTAAATATTGTAGCAAACATCCTATTGAGCTCCGCTCTCCACTAACAAGTAGCAGTTAATTGTCAAACACATGCATAATTTCTAAATTATCAGCACACAACCAGCATCCCGCCTTTCGGACAAGATCACATCCTATTGAGCTCAGCTCTCCACTACCAAACAAGACGATAATTCAATTAATACATTACACCGAGTGTTCAGAGAACTGACCTGAGAGAGAAAACACAACCGAGCAAGGATAAGGGGAGGACCCGGAGCCAACAGAGAGTAGAAGAATATGACAACAAGGACCTATCGTGCATAAATGAAATTATTCATTTCAAATCAAATCACTATTCTAAATATACAGAATCCAGTACAACTATTTATAAGACTAGAAACACATAAATTAATATAAAATAGAATCAACAATATACGGTTACAAATTTATAACAACTTGCAAAGGTGAAACAACATACATTATTAAAATAAATAAAAATAAATAAAAATAAATAAATATATATCTAATCAAATATAAATTACCTAAGCGACAAAATCTACCAAGATGAATTTTTTCATCTACTATGTTAAATTGTTATACCTAAATAATTTATCTCATGAATATCTAGTGGTAAAGCATGTGCTCACGAAAAAATAATCAATGAAGCATAAAAAATAATAAGAAAACGTATGATTATATTTCCCTGAATCAATAGTAAATTATCAAACATCACAGGGCATACCAATTATTCTCCAACGTTAAAATCATTCAAATTAATATAATGGCTGCAGAATGGTGTAGTAGATCCTACACTGGATAATTGCAATTTAACTTCTAATATGAAAAGAAGATTCCTATTTTCTTTCCCATGTGAAAATTTCAACACTAAAAGTTAGGAACTGCAATCCGAATATACCATTTAGTGTAGGCCATTTAGTGTACCATACTTTAAGACAATGAATGAAAGATTGATCTACTTTTCACATTGGCTTTTATGCAAGATATAGTTTGGAATCAATGTAATTTGGATCTTGTATTTTGGGGTTATTATGATACTTTTAATAAATTGGTTTGTTTAAGGTTTTTAGTCATTTAGGATTTCTTGGTTATCAAGTTGGTTTTGCCTATTTAAGGATTGATAAGTACTTAGAGAAAGAGAGATGATTTATGAATTGAATTTGTTCCCCGAGGTTGTATTTCTCCCTTCTCAGTCCTCATTGGTACTACTTCCTCTTGTTTTTATATACATCTCTGCCTCTCAGACCCCCTCTTCCTTAAATACTTCTTTCCTTCCATTTTCCCCTCATATGTTCCACATCTCTACTAAACAAAAATAACTAAATTCGAAATGGCCTATAATCCAAATTACCTAGACTATTTTATAGTTAAGCAGTTAGCAAGAATATGGAAAGCAATTTACCAGACTGCAAACATTATTTACCAAAAACCACCACCCTACAATGCCATTCACATAACAGCTACATGACATGCCAACAAGTTTGAAAAGAACAAGTCAGGTGGGACATAATAGTGAGAAGAAACAACAACTGAAACAAGACAAAACTAACAGAAATGGTAGAGATAGAGAAAAAGAAAATGTAGGCATTGGTCTATAAATGGTAGTGAGACAGAGAGAGATGCGAGGGAAACAGAGACAGAGAGAGAGATGGAGTAGAGGAGAGCTTACCTGAGCAGAGGGGATGATGGTGGTGACAGGAGGTGTCTTGTGGTGGTTGGAGCGCGCGGCTAGGAAGAGAGAAACAGTGAGACAGAGAGAGATATATGCGAGAGAAATAGAGACAGAGAGATGGAGTAGAGGAGAGCTTACCTGAGCAGAGGGGAGATGACGGTGGTGACCGGAGGTGTCTTGGGGTGTTGAGGTGGCCGGAGCGCGCGCCGTAGAAGAGAGAAACAGTGAGTGGGAGAGAGAAATGCGACGGAAAAAATGAGGAAGAAGGAGGTTCTGTCGAATTTAGGGATTTCAGTTTCGGTCGCTAATTCGGTCGCTAATATGGTTAGTTTTAATTTGAATTTGTAATTTTAGCGACCGATTTAAATTTCGGTCGCTAACACGCGCAATTTTATTTTTTTAACGCGCCTTTTAGCGACCGAATTAATATCGGTCGCAAATATAAATAAAGTTTAAAGTGTGAATTCATAAATTTAGCGACGGATTTCTAAATCGGTCGCTAATATAAACACAGTTTGACCGTTGCATTTAATTCGGTCGCCATTTCGGTCGCTAACAATTCATAAATTTCTGACTTTTACTTTCCTTTGTTTAGCGACCGAAGTAGCGACCGATATCTCTGCTACGCTCTATTTCGATCGCTATTTCGATCGCAGAATCAACTCTAACCAGTGTTTCATGTAGATCCTACAATCGGTCGCTATTTCGGTCGCAAAAAGGAACCTAAAAATTCGGTCACTATTTTCGATCACTAAATGGCTTTTTTTTTGTAGTGCCAATGGGTACCATTAATATATGACGAGCTGTAGGTAGTTTCATTTTTGGGATAGTGATTCCGTCAGTCTTTCTGGCTACTGAGAGCCATGATTTTTGTATATAGCCCTAGACGTTTCACTATATGTTTTTATGTTTTTATTTCCTTTCTTAGCTTGAGGAATGGCATGTTCTGATAAAGGTCCTGTATAGTTTATACCTTGTACAAAAATGATGATGCATATATATATATATATATATATATATATATATATATATATATATATATGTATTAAGTGAAGTATTAGAAAACGTTATTTTTCGAAAGTAACCTAGCATAATTGAATTTTATTTTCCGCAATGTGTTACTATGTGATGACCCTATCTAGAAGGGGTGTCGCAATTTGTATATATATACTTTTATTTTATTAAGGACATTTAAGTGAACTATTGGTCTCATTATTAAACCGTTTACATGATCGGATCATTTCATCAATGCAGGGATAGCTGGGGGAAGGGATATATTGTAACAGATTTTTTTTAAAAAAAAACAAAGCCTTTAACGTTAGTTGTTTAGTACAACTGACGTTAAAAGTTAAGCTTTTAACGTCAGTTGAATGAAACAACCGACTTTAAAAATGTACTTTTAATGTCAGTTTTGAACTGACGTAAAAAGTTATACTTTTAACGATCGCTCCAATAACGCCGGGATTTTTCGGGACGTCAAAAATCAATTTTGATTGACATAAAAAACACTTCTTGCACTAGTGTCTAACTGCCACTAGAGTGTCATTTTTCAATTTATGTCTTTTGACTGAGTTGTAATTTATTTCTTACTTTTATTTTATGCTTTGCAAGTTAGGATGATATTGATCACAAAGTGCAGGCAAGTGGTCTAGAATCTTAGGCAAGCTTTTATGGGAGAAATTAGGCAATTTGTTTTTCTTTTTCCTTATTTTCCCCTTTTGTTCGGCTTTTCTTTCGTGCAAGGATGTTATGCTTTGTACATGTTTAATAATATAGGGAGTCTTTTTGTTATCTCATTCTGTTAAATTTTCCTTATATAAAAATCATATGCTTGGCTTCATATTTGCTATGGCTAGCTCTAATAAGGGAGGTGTTCATACTTTTATCAACATTTGTTTTAAGTCAGATAATGAAATTGAGTTGTGTATCTGTGCAGATTAAAGTTGCTTATGGTTAAGTTAATTCCATCTACTTATTTTCTTTTATGGCTGTCTATATGTCATTTTTTGATGTTTTCTTTGCTCACTATTTTTATATGGGAATTCATGCTTACATAGCTAAGGTTGTACTGCATCTTCCAAGCTTACGAGGTCCAGACTTCATTATGTAGTGAAGAGGAGTCATTGCAATTGGAAGAATCTTCATAGTATAGAAATTATAGAATTGAGCTATTTGAAAAAGATATCTTACTATTAAAGAAAAATAGATCTAAGCTATTGTGAAGAGTGGGATTTTATAAATGGCTGTAAAAGGATTAAAATTTCTATGGACCATATATTTGTTAAAGATCCTTGCTTTTATTTTACGCTGGCACACCAAGTGGTCATGGTTATCCCTCACATACTCACAACAATAGCTGGATTCTTAAACCTCTTCAATATTTGAAACTCTATGCAATTATAGCCTTAAATGTGACTTTGTAAAAACCTTCTTGCTGCAGCTGTTTTTTTTATTTATTTAGGTTTTTCGATTCGAAATAGAACAATTTTGAACTACTATATTGTCTTTGTATCTTTAGGTATTTTGAACAATTTTGCTGTATCTTTAGGTATTTTTTTTAATGTTCCCCAAATGTTGTAACAATGCTTCTGCCAATAAAGTTCATATGCATGAATGTCAAACTGTCACAAATTGTCAATTTTATAACTATCTGCAAACGTAGCATCCTCTGTTTGTCTAACCAAATCAATTTCTCAATTTGTCTCCTTATCGTCAACAAAGCCATCCACCTTATCTTTTGTTAACTAAAAGGTTTAGTTAGTTATTTGTTTTAGTTTGTACAGCTAAGCATAGTAGTTAGTTAGTTTTGTTTTAGCTTTTTTCTCTATCTCTTTTAGATAGCATAGCGTAACTATATATACATTTGTACACATAAAGTTATAATGAATGAGAATTCACACTTTCAAGTTTCTTTGATTCTCTCTCGCTACTCTCTCTCTCGCTTTCTCATTCATCAAGCTTTATTCATGGTGATGGATGTATACATGGTATCGTGAGCTCCTTTCCTAGGGGCTCATACCGCTAACGAACTCTCTGGTTTCTTCTTCCCTTGATTGATTCAAATGATCAATTGAATCGTTTCTCACTCTCTTCTTGTTTTTCAATCACCAATTGTGTGATTGTTCAATCGATCTTCTTCAATTTCTGGAAATCGATTTTCCTTGACCTAATTGTTGAGGTCGTCTCAGTTCTTGTTTCGATTTCAGTCAAATTGCTGTGCATTCTTGCTAGCTATCGTTGATTTGCAATACGGCTGAGCTTTTGAGATCCAATTGCGATCATTCCTCTCCGATTTGTGGTGTTTCTTTTGTGTTCTTATTGATTCTTTGAAAGATGGCAGAAAATGAAGAAAACGTGGCAAACGTGAATCAAATTGTTCCAGTGAATGTCACTGTAGATTTCACTAGTCCTTATTACATGATACAGAATGAAAATCCAGGTGTGATTCTAGTTTCCGAGAAGATGAATGGTGATAATTATCACCAGTGGTCAAGATCGATGATTGTGGCCCTTAGTTCCAAGAACAAGGAGCAATTTGTGGATGGTACTTTGCTGAAACCTCCAGTTAATGATCCTAATTATAAGATTTGGTGTAGATGCAACAAGTTGGTGTTTGCTTGGCTCATACACTCACTGGAACCAGAGATCGAGCAGACCGTGCTTTGGGTGGAAAATGCTCATGAGGTTTGGAAAGACCTCAAAAAGAGGTACTATCAGGGAGATGTATTCAGAATTTCAGAATTACAAGAAGAAATTTATATGCATAAGCAAGGTGACTCTTCTATCACTGCTTATTTTACTCATCTGAAAGGACTTTGGCAAGAAATTGAGAATTTTAGGCCTGTTCCCTCATGTACATGTCAAGTTACTTGTTCATGCCAATTGGTTCCTACTATTAGGACATATATTGAAAATGATTATGTTATAAGATTTCTAAAAGGAATGAATGAGCAATACTTAGCTGTGAGATCACAAATAATGCTTATGAAGCCACTTCCTGATATTGGTGAAGCCTTCTCTATTTTGATTAAGCAAGAGAGGCAAATGAGATTGATGTTTGATGAACCTAAAGTGCCGATGAGTTCTAGTGATGGCAATTATAGAGGAAGGGGAGGTGGTTATCGTGGCAGAGGAAATGGCTCTGGGGGCCGAGGTGGAAATGGAAGAGGCAAGAGTTCTAAGTTCTGTACATACTGTAACAGAACAGGACATATGGTAGATACATGCTATAAGAAGCATGGCTATCCCCCAAGCTACTTCCATACTTCCAAAGGAACAATAGTGCCAATAATTGCATATTAGAAGAAGAGATAGAAGAAGATAATAGATCAGTAAGGTCTTTGAGAATGAGGGGTGAAGGTGATGATAGTTCCAAGGTGAGCTTCACCCCTGAACAACATAAGGCCATTTTGGCCATGCTGCAGCATACAACAGGGCCTCAGAATGCTATTTCTCACAATGCAAATCAGATTGTGACTCATACTGCAGGAAAACAGGTATTATATGCACTGCTATGAACTCTCATGCTTTTTCTAATTGGATATTGGATACCGGGGCCACAGATCATATGTGTCACACCATATCCTTGTTTCAATGCCATAAAAGGATAAAACCTATTCTCATCAAACTCCCTGATAGATCTCAAGTGTCTACAGACATTGCTGGAACTGTGATTTTGTCTGATAAGTTGTGCCTCACAGATGTGTTGTTCATACCACAGTTCACTTTCAATTTGATATTAGTTTCAAAAATGGTTAAGTCCAATGACTGCAAACTGACTTTTGATTGTAATACCTGTCATATGCAGGACAACATTACATTGAAGATGATTGGTACAACTAGATTACAAGGAGGCCTATATTCTCTTAACTCAAGGGCAGGTTTCTCCTTTACTTCTCCTTCTGTAAACACAGTTAGTTCAAATTGAAGTTGCATATGGCACATGAGATTAGGACATCCATCATATGAAAGATTGACACAGTTAAATAAGTGTTTTCCATTTGTTGAATGTAATAAATTCTTAGAGCCTTGTGATGTATGCTATATGGCAAAACAAAAGAGACTTCCTTTCTCAGATAGTATTACTAAATCAGCTACTCCTTTTAATTTACTACATATGGATATATGGGGGCCAATTTCGGTCTCATCATTGCTCGGGCATAGGTACTTCTTGACAATTGTTGATGATTGTACAAGACATACTTGGCTCTTCTTTATGAAACTGAAGTTAGAGACTCACGATCATATCAAACATTTTATTGCCCTTGTTGAGACACAATTCAACACTCATGTCAAGTCCATTAGGACAGACAATGGAAAAGAATTCACGTTGCATGATTATTATGCTAAAAAAGGAATCTTACACCAAACCATATGTGTAGAAACTCCTCAGCAGAATGGTATTGTGGAGAGAAAACACCAACACCTACTGGCAGTAGCTCGAGCCCTCTTATTCCAATCCAATATTCCCAAGTGCTTTTGGACACAAGCAGTGAGCCATGCTGTGTTTCTGATCAATAGGATGCCAACTCCTTATTTGGAAAACAAATCCCCTTATCAACTATTATTTGGTAAGCTCCCATAGATTGATCAATTAAGGGTGTTTGGATGTTTGAGCTATGCCACCACTCTTTCAAGTCACGGGAAGTAACTTGATACACGGTCCAGAAAATGTGTTCATCTCGGGTTCAAAACTGGAACAAAAGGATATTTGTTGTTTGATCTTAAAAATAGAGAGCTATTTTTCTCTAGAGATGTTGTCTTTCATGAGGATAAATTCCCCTTCAACACCAACTTTACATCTCCTGCTCATGACAGTGTCATGAACTCTTATCCCATTGCCATTATAAATGACAGTAATTCACCATATGACCCATGGTACTCAAATCCCAACATCACCCCACCAAACCCACCAAACCATTCCCAACCTACTCAAATCCCAATTACTTAGGACAACACTAATCATGTTCCCTCATCCTCACACAACCCTCTTATCCAATCACCTCAAGCTCAAAGATGGTGAAACCTCATCCCATTCTACCCAAATCCAACCACCTCCTATTCCCAACAGAACATCCAATAGGCCAAAGAAACCACCCTTATACCTTCAAGACTACCATTGCTCACTTCTTTCCTCTAATACAGATACCTCACACGCAAAATATCCTCTCTCTCAATATGTCTCTTATGATCACTTATCACCAAACCATAGACATTTCTCTCTAGCCTTTTCCACTTCTTCTTAACCCACTTCATACCATGAAGCTATACAACACCCGCTTGGCAAGCAGCCTTAAACTCTAAAATAGTAGCTTTACATAAAAATCACACCTGGTTTTAAATACGCTTACCACCCAATAAACCTCTTGTAAGTTGTAAGTGGTTATTCAAGCTCAAGTACCATGCGGATGGCACAGTGGAAAGACACAAGACACGATTAGTAGCTAGGGGTTTCACACAAACGGCAGGGCTGGAATATCTTGAAACATTTAGTCCAGTAGTCAAATGACTACAGTTCGGTTGATATTGACTTTAGCTTCCCCTCACAATTGGTTTCTGCAGCAATTAGATGTAAACACAAGCATTTTTGCATGGTGATTTGTTGGAAGATGTTTACATGCAGGTCCCACCTGACCTAGACGTGTCTAATACGACTCGTGTAAGCAAATTACAAAAGTCCCTCTATGGTTTGAAGCAAGCCAGCAGACAGTGGAATGCCAAGCTAACAGGCACCTTGATTCACTCGGGATATGTGCAGTCTAAAGCTAATTATTCTTTGTTTACAAAGAAAGGCTCCACGGGTTTCACAACTATTTTAGTTTATGTGGATGATCTATTTCTTACAGGCACTGATCTTACTGAAATAAACACCATTAAAGTCTTGTTGGACCAGAAGTTCAGCATCAAGGACATTGGAGATTTAAAGTATTTTCTGGGATTTGAAGTAGCAAGATCCAACTTAGGCATCTCCCTATATCAAAGAAAATACTCTTTAGATTTGCTTCAAGACACAGGTCTCTTGGGATGCAAGCCTTGTTCCACTCCCATGGACCCGAAGATCAAACTGGGCAAGGAAATTGGCACTCGAATTTCAGATACTTCTTCCTACAGATGACTTATTGGCAAGCTACTCTACTTAACTCATACACGCCCTGATATATGCTATGCAGTTAGTAGATTAGCCAATTCCTTGACTCCCCCACGGACATACATCAACAGGCAGCTTTTAGAGTCATTCGATATCTCAAAAATGCTCTAGGTTATGGTGTATTCTTTCCTTCAACATCTGATTTTTGTCTAAAAGGTTTTACTGACTCTGACTGGGGGGGCTTGCCTAGACACGAGGCGCTCAATTACATGGTTCTGTTTTTTTCTTTGGCAATGCTCCCATATCATGGAAGAGCAAGAAACAAAATGTTATCTCCCGCTCCTCCGCTGAGGCCGAGTATAGGGATTTGGCTCAAGGGACCTGTGAAGCTCAATGGTTACTCTATCTCCTATAAGATCTGCACATTCCTCATCCGAAATCAATTGCCATTTACTGTGATAATCAATCTGCTCTCCATATAGCTGCTAATCCGGTGTTTCATGAAAGGACCAATCATATTGAGCTTGATTGCCACTTGGTCCGTGACAAGGCTCTAGCCGGGGTTACACACCTCCTACCCATTCCAACTGAAGGTTAAATAGCTGATATTCTCACCAAACCGCTGCATCTTGGTCCTTTCACAACGCTGCAATCCAAGCTTGGAATGATTGACCTTCATTCCAGCTTGAGGGGGAGTGTTAACTAAAAGGTTTAGTTAGTTATTTGTTTTAGTTTGTACAGCTAAGCATAGCAGTTAGTTTTTTTTAGCTTTTCTCTCTATCTGTTTAGATAGCATAGCGTAACTATATATACCTTTGTACACAGTAAAGTTATAATGAATGAGAATTCACACTTTCAAGTTTCTTTGATTCTCTCTGCTACTCTCTCTCTCTCTCAGTTTCTCATTCATCAAGATTTATTCATGGTGATGGATGTTTACATCTTCTAATTGAAAATTGTCACAGTTATTGAATATCCTTTCTTAAGCTCAATGGGTTTGCTTCAAATTCTTCTTTTGACATATCTGAGTTGAGTCGCTAGCTAATTAAAACTTGCATTTAGTTTATACTCTATTGTCTTTGTCAGTATCGTCATTTCTTAAATTGCTTTAACTGACTATATTTATTTGATATGCTATCCTTGAGTGTTTATTATTTTCCTAACGTACTTATTTTATCTTGCTGATAAATGGTTTAATTATGAATAGGATTACTTATCTGAATCTAAGTATTATGGAATGTTTACATTAGTATGCCTTTGTCATCATTGATCCTTTTCTCTCCATCCCCTCACAATCGCTCCATAAAATCACTTCGAAGGTCTTGGTGGCAATGATCTTCAAGCGGGTAATTCAACATAGCACATTCTTAATTTAGGTGTTTGTGTATAAAATTACTCTGGAATATACCATCAAAAAGGAAAATTGCTTCATGATTATGTTTAAAAAACACATAATCTCGCATCTAGGGGTATGAAAAAAACCACAGTATAAATGTGCAGAAAATGAGGTGGGGACACCGAACACCTATAATCAAATGGCCGAAAGAAACTGTACAAATGTAAGGTATGTGTATGCAAGACTTTAAGTGTCTGTAGATAGATCTACTTATTCTAGAAGGCTTTCTCAAGGTGGCTATAGAAGCGGGTATATATTGTTACTTCAAATCTTTGATCCTTAGTTTGGAACCATCTAAAACCTACAGCGGTTCACATGACAAACTTTCATTTACACAACAACTTGAGATATTTGATCATAGTTTTCTTTTGTAGCATATGGTAATAGCAGTGGTTATCTGTCTCCTTTTGGCTTTATATATGTTGTTCCATTTGTTCTTTTTCACATGAAGACTCAATTGCTGTAGAGAATTGAAAGAATAAATCGGATAGAATGATGAGGTGGAATAAAGGTAAAGGCTCCTTCCTATACGCATTTGTGGGTTTTGGAGGTCTGTGGTCCTTGGTGGTGTGCACTGTGCACAGCAGTGACAAAGAGGTAGATTTTTCAACAGCTTTTTCTTAATATGTATCGTCAGTTATTGTAGCATTTGAGCTATAGTATCGTATTTCACTTTATATGAGGGTTTGATGCAGCTGGTTATCGATGTTGCCTCTTTGCCGGTGCTTCTAATTTCTTAGTTTTGTTTGTTCTCTTTTGATTACAATTAAGTAATAAAAAATCTTATAGTTAGACAAAATGCTTTAGTTGTGATGGCTGTCAGAAATTGCGAGGGCAGGATTTGCGGTAGACTAAAGCAATTGGCTTTGACATTAGAATTTGGGCCTGAATTTTAGTTGTCCAAGTTGATTGATATTGTATTTTGGCATGACTTGAATACTCATGCTATGTAGAATTCCATGTCTGAAACATTTCATAATGTGATAGACAAGTTTTTCCTAAGCAATCCTTATTATTAGGGGTGTTCATCAACCGATCCAATCCAATGGCAACTGCAGTGACCGAACCGAATAACCGATAACCGAAATAACCAATAACAAAAAAAAACCGAAAACCGCAAAAAACCGATTCTATTAATTGGATTGGATCGGTTTTCGGTTCCAATTTTTAAAACCAATCCAATCCAAACCGAACCGAACTTCCATATGAATATACATACTATCATGTTGTATTTACGTTAGTGCCCTTATACTTATATAATACTTCCTATTTTATCCTTGACTCATTTCACCCTACATTGCCTTTCTTGACCTAATTTCCTTCTTTGAGTTCCTTCGATCCCTAGTTCCTTGACTTCCTTCACTCCCCTGGTCTGCGACGACGCATTCTCTCCCACCAAAGAGCCCTTCCATTTGCGTCGTTCTCTTCTCTCCCAGTAGCCGAACACAGTACCGTTGAGCACTACCGCTCCCTGGTTGATCGACGTCGTGTGTGGAGCCACGCATCTGCATTCTGGTGCATACCGCGTAACCCTCATCCTTCTCGTCTTCCTCCTCCTCCTCCTTCTTCTTCTTTTCATCTTAAGTGATTTTCGTTTCTGAAACTACTCTAAACTAATTGCACAGATTGTGTATTCATTTACTTTTCACATACAAACAAACTCATGTTTGATTCATTTTCATATAATGCTTCAGGAGGAGAGGATGTCCTTCATTTTTGTTTCCTTGGTTTCTCGGGTTTCTACAATTTTTGTGTGGCTTTGTGTGACTTAGTCAGTTAGTTGTAACAATTTGATTTCACTGAAAGTTTGGTTTTGCTTATTGTTCAATAATGCAGATTAAAATTCTCAACTAGTTGAGTTTGCCACCTGGTTAGCCTCCTTACTAGTTACCAAAAATGTCTGAGGTAAGTTTTGAGCTTATTTAGTAGAATTTTACTTTGAGATCATCACTAATTATTAACATTCTAATTTGCTTATTTTCTCTTTTCTGTATGTAGGCACAAAATGCTCAAGATGTTGAGAAAATTGTTGAAAATGTGGAATCCATGAAGTCTTCAAATGAAATCACCGAACCCACTCCAAACAACCCAGAACCAGATGTACCCAAGAATAACAAGAAAAGGAAGGGTGGAGAAACTTCAGTTGAAGAACAAGATGAAGGTAAGAGGAAACCCACCAAACCTAGATCTTGGACATGGGATCATTTTACTAAAGAACTTCATCCTAAGACAAATGCCCTTAGAGCTAACTGTAATTGGTGTGGGACAACTTATGCATGTGATACACATAAAAATGGCACAAGTAATTTGAAAAATCACTTGTTGGGTAGTTGCAAAAAGTTTCCTAAAGCCTCTAATGATCCTAGTCAAACAACTCTTAGTCTCCAACAACTAAAAAAGGAAGATGGGAAAGGGGTTGGTAATACATTTGCTGCTATTGCATTTGATGTTGAAGCATGTAGACAAGCACTTGCTAGGATGATTATTGTTGATGAGTTGCCATTCAAGTTTGTTTAGGGGGAGGGATTCCGGTATTTCATGAGTGTTGTGCAACCTAGGTTTTTGATTCCCGGAAGGATCACTATTGCTAGGGATTGTTGGAATCTTTATACCAATGAAATGCCAATTATCTTTCGCAAATAGCATCAGTTTAGAGCTTATGCTTTTGAAAATTAAGCTTGGTACTAGCCTTCTTTGAAGGTCCACAGCAAGCACAAAAACTATTGTTAGATAGTCTTTGTGTCAGGTTCCCTAACACTTTGCATATGCTTCAGGTGTCTAAAATCTGAATCTAAATTTTTTTCTTTGAATATGCTTCAGGTGGATAGTAGACACTTAGAGAACTCCTGCAGATGATTCCAAGTTTAGTGGATTTGACCTTGCCAGTTGCTACTCTTGAAGGAAGATGTTTTCAAGTTGTGTTTCAAGGATGTTGTTATTTTACTTAGGATGTTATTCTTATTTCTTATGTACTGATTTGTGATGTTATTTATATTTCGGATAGTAGACTGATTTGGTGATGACATTCTGTTAATGAACTTGATTTTATGTTGCTATTGTAGTGTCTTGGATGGTTGATAAACTTGATTTTGTATGCTAGATATTTTAATATGGTAATAGATTGTGATCCTCATGTTCATTTTCCTCATTTAGTGCTAATGCTGTAAATTATACACCGGATATTGTGATAACACGATATAAGATAACTATGTAAAAATCTATAGGTAAAAACCGAATATCCAATCCAATCCAATCCAAACCGCATTTAATTGGATTGGATTGGATCATATTTTTTTAAGAATGTCATCCAATCCAATCCAAACCGCATGCTGTTTGTGTCATCAGATCGGATGACTTTTTGTCTTAAAACCAATCCAATCCAATCCGCAAATACCCCTACTTATTATGTCTTCTTTCCTGGTGGCATTTATAATATATTTCAGTTTAGCTTTTGTTCCACTTCTGGAGGGGATATATTGGCATTGTCTAATGTGGCAATTGCTTTATTTTCTGTATCAGATAATACAGTTTGATTGTAGTAATTTTCTCTTAACTTATATTAGGTTGTATTAGTCTATGAAGTGTTACTCTTATTTACTACAAATTTGAATTAAACACAAAGTTTGTTTATATATATATATATGGGGGATGTATCTAGTGAGAGGGCTTTTCTTATATGAGAGTGAGAGGATTAAATCTTGACCATACAACCATACATGGATGGTCAAGATTAAAAGTTATATCATGATTTTAAAATATCACACGACCACTTAAAAAAGTCACATGACTTTGTTATTTAATCTTGACCGTTTAAAGTTTGATCCAATGGCTATGATATAATTCTCCCACTCTCACATAAAAAAAGGCAATCTCACTTGATATGTCCCATATATATATATATATATATGGATGACAGGGTCAAGGAGGGGAAAGGGGGAAGAAGAGCAGGATGATGAGAAGTAGGATAAACAGGCGGAGAATTACATATAATAAAATAAAATTAAAATATGCAGATTAAAACATAAAAATAGTAAAAACAAATACTGTAGAAATTAAAATAGAAAATATAAAAACTTAAAACATAAACCCAGAAAGGTGGTAGAACCGACCAAGAACTGGGAGAAATAACAAGAAACCGGAGCGGAGGCAGAGCCTCACCAGGACCGATGGAGGGAGAAGAGAATGTTTTTAAACCATGTGTTTATAGATCGAACTTTTGAAAACTATAAGATTGAACACTACAAGATTGAAAGAAAGAAAAGAGGAAGAAGAAGAACGGAGGAACTCATAATATGAGAACACTCAAAACACTCAGAGCTTCTCACTCTAAAACTTCGGATGTCTAACAATTGAGCCTAGCATCTTTTTTATAGAAGATTGAAAATTTACTATTAGAACAGTATCGGTAATAATGACCTATACTATTGCAACTATTGAAGAACAAAGTCTTCGAATTTGACTGGGATCGTCTTTGTCGGTAATGAATAGTATCGGTGATAAACAGTACTTAAGGGCGACTGGAATTAATCATACCAGAAATTTGTTTGAGATTGCCGGTTGAGTGACTGGAATTATTCATCATTACTCAGGTTGACTGTAGTGCCCATTTCATAACAGTCATCTTCATTTTGATAGAAATGATTCGAACATTGGCTTAAATCCTCCTGGTGGATCTTCATCAGACTGTGGAAGCTTCTGTCGGGATGATTTGGATGAAGAGGTTATCTCTTCCTTTGCCAGAGAGTGAGGAATTTCATCAAAGAGGATCTGGATCTTATCTTTGATGTTTGGTTGTTGCAATTGTAACTCAATATTCTTTAAAGAAATTTCTTCTTTCAAGAAATTGATTTGGTTAATTTTACAATTGAGAAAATTTAAATCTCGAATGAGTGGTTTCCTGATGAAGGGAAAAACTATATCTTTTCCCAAATGTTGAGTTGTGATTCCATCATGAGTAATGGAAAGAGGGAAAAGTGATCTTATGAACGGAGTTCCAAAAATCACTTCATTCTTTAAATTTCTAACTAATAGAAAGGGGATTTCAACTTGGAGACCTTGATTTTTTAATAAAGCTTTTGACAGCTTATAATTGATTCTAAGTTTAGAACTATTAGTTGCACTTAACCTTTCAGAGATTTTCTCAAAGTATTTGGTAGGAATTAGTCTTTACTGAATACAATTCGAATTAGCACCTTTATCAAATAGCGCTGTATAATCAAAAACAAATTCTCCAATAATAATTTTGATCTTGATGTGAGACTTCTGAATCTTTAATTGATTTACTAAATTCAGGAACACTTCATCTTCTTGATTGTCCTGAACATTAGTAAGATTATCATGCTCATCTTCTTTGATAGCACTTGATTCTGGTTTATCTTCATAACCAGATTCATCTGATTGAGCCTCTGCTATTTGAGACAAAATCAATTTATGAACAACTTGTTCTTGTTCGATATCTTTAAACTCTTGTTTCAAATTCTTAATCTCTTGCTGGAGATCTTGAATTGTAACGGGCTTTGTTTGTTGAGCAGCATCCAGCCGCTTAAGAATCTGTTTGAAGTCAAAATGATCTTTGACTACAACTTTGATTTTCCTTTGAAATCCTTTTCCATTGAGGATTCTATTGAAGATTTAAGCTTGTCCATATACTTTCTCCTTTCATCTGGGTAAGCTATTGAATTAATGACTTCAAAAATGAGATCTTACTCCTTAGTTAAGACATTAATTTCAGGTGATGAATCGGAACTAAGACTTCCAATATCATCTTGTTGAATTTGATTGATATCTTCAGCAAAATCACCATCTGATTCGTCTGAAGTATCTAATTGGATTAAAAGATTATTCAATTGTTCCTCAACTGATGGTTCAAGATTTAACTCTTTGATACTTTTCTTCAGCCTACAGTATTTACTGATATGGCCAGGTTTGCCGCAGTTATAACAGATAACCACTTTCTTGGAAGACCTATCACCAGTTCTTATCTTAGGTTTAAACTTTGATTTAGGTTTGTTATAACATTTGTTTTTCTTATACTTAGTATACTTGGTATACTTTGCCTTTTGTGGTTTGCTTTCGTATTTTTTCGAAGATTTGGACTTATCTTTTGGACAAGGGGGTATACCAAATTGTTCACAAAAAGACCCTAAATCCTTCTTGGTGGCCTTTTCTTTTTTGAACTGATCTCGGACTTTGTCTTCCTTACAAAGTCTTGCCCCCTATCTTTTGAGTGGCTGCATTGAGTTGTCCATAACTCAATTGCTCATATGGAATATTTCCATCAGGAGATTGGGCTATAAGATCATCTTTTACATGATCACCTAACGATGTTAGGAGACCTGCGATGAACTTTTCTTTCCGGAATCTAATCTGGCAATCTTCTCTAGTGTAAACCCTAGTTAGGAAAGTGTCCTTATACCACCTAAAACTGGATAACGATCTACACTTAAGATTGGACAATAAATCAACAAATCTATCCTTCCAAGTGGAAGAATTGCCCATAAAATGACCACATATTGAGAAGATTAAGGTATTGACAACATCTGGGATTGTTTCGCCGTCATTATCGTAGATTGGATTTCCTTCTGCATCAATTTTGATTGCAGAAAACATTTGTTCTTTTTGTATTTCAGAGAAAGAATAATCCCACCAACCTTTTAATTGGCCAGTGAAACCAGCAGACAAGATATTACAAATGACTTCCTCAGAGCAATCATTCGTAGTTTGATATGTTGTAGCCATCATTGTCATGTGCTGCATTGTTTGGAGGATTTGATACTCCATTTGACCATCTATGTTCCATTCATAGATGTTGTTAGCATTGAAGCTCTTAAAAGTTGGAGCTTTTTCCTCAAGAAGCAGATCAGGAGGAGTTGCTCTAGGATAATAAAGCTTTGAAGGTTTTTTCCAAGATTGGGTATAGACATGATTGATATTGATTGGGAATTTTTCCTGTGGATTTGGTTTAGAAGTACTGGCCGCAGAATCTATTTCTAAGCCATCTTCATTGATGACATTGATAGTTGGACCTTTGTTCCTTATTAAGAGTCGTCCTTCTTGATCATTGGATGGAGACTCTGGAACACTTAATTGTTTCAACTTTTCTTCAATTTTCTCAATCAACTCTTGTTTTTCCTTTTTTATCTCAGGATTAAGAAGAAGCAGACTTTCTTTGATCTTCTTATTCATTTTAAAAGGTTTGAACAAGGGTTTTTCTAAGGGAATATCTTTTTTAATTCCCAAAGTAGATGCCTGGGTGGATGCATCTTTTTTAATCAAGTGTTCCCCTAACACTTGTAGGTATTTGTTTGTATAGTTTGATTGCTCCATTAACTTGTTAATGTCATGAGTAGAGACTGCTTCATCTGGGTTTTTTGATTTGAACGGAGCAACCATGATAGGTTTGTTGGTGCTAGGATCTTTAACACCAGGGAGTTAGAAAGAGTAATTTGGTGGTAACTCTGTCTTGACTAACTCACCATTTTTCAAATGCCATACAGTAATGACATTAGTGGTTTTATCAACATCTATCCTTGTTTTCCAAGGATAATTGATTGAGTGTTTGACTGAGTATGCATGAAACCAGTCAAAAAAAATAAAACCTTTGTCTTAACATTGTTAAGAAATTGATAATATTCTTCCTGAATATTTATCCTGTTTGTTCCCTTAAACTCTTGTAAGAACCATTCTCTTTGAGGTTTCCATTCCTCAGAGTAAAAGTCCTTTCGAAGGGATTAATGAACTTATAAATCATTATAAGATTCATTAAGAGAAGAAAAGGCTGGAGACTGAATTGATCGTTGATCATCTTCTGTTTGATAAATTGGCCTAGGGATGGTAGATGATGTATCTAATCCCTGAAGATTAATGGTTGACATTTGAGATGCTGTTGAGAAGGATTGTCTTGAAGGGATAGATCTAAAGTTTTCTGATCTAAGGCTTGAAGATCTGACAGAACTGAAAGAATTTCTTCACCAGAAAAATTTACTTGATGCTATTTTTGAATTACCAGGATGATGCTAAATGTAATTTCAGAACAAAATAAAAATTGAAATTATATTTTAGTCAAATTATATGTTGCAAGTATTTTTTTAGTTAAATTAAATATTGCATGGTTATTGTCAAAATTATGATTTTCTTTTAAGGTATGCATGTGCTCGGACCTTTTTTCTTTCTTTCACCTTTTTTACACACTTTCTAAACATAGGCTTCAAGTAGAGAAATTCTGCTCATTATCTCCTTAATTATCTCTACAATTTTTTCTATATCCTTATTATTTACCCTTCTCATTTTATATCTTATTTACTCCAAAATTGCTTTCATTCTCCAATTTCCTTCAAATGCACAGAAACTTATCTTAGGGGGAGCATCGTTTCATTGGGAAAGTCGATGTACTCTGCCTATTATATATGTTCATATATTAGTGACATTTAATGTTTTGATCAATTACATAGTAAATTCTATTTTTCTTTTGTTATGCTCTTGGTGATGTTCATTAATGTTGCTTTCATGTTATCATTTCCCATCTCCAAATCTCATCACACTTCTTCAGGTTAGATTATGCATTCTTTGTACAGTCACAAAATATTTCATCTCCCTATATTTAGATCCTATAAACATTGTACTGTACTATATAGGAAATCCACAACTTTTTAAGTAGGTTATTTCATGTTCATAATGATTTTGTAGTCTACGTTTCTAATGAGCCATAACTAGGCATGTCGCCAATTGGGTTGTATTAGAAATTTTAGGCATCTATTGCAGAAAATTGTAAACAGTCTTTGTTTCAGGATGGAATGCTATATAGATTGATAGTGTTATTGTAAACTTACATTCTTGATTTGTGTTTTTGTTGATTCTCTTTTTTTATTTTGGTTTGCTACTCTATCTTCTTCCTCCTTTTTCTCTTCCACTGGTCATGTCCATATTTCTCAACTAACTAATATTCTAATGCCTTTTACAATTAACCAAAGTCTTTGGCTTTTAAGAATAGAAGTTCTTCGGACTAAGTTTTTAGTAGGGGTGTAAGCGGATCCGATTCGATCCACGAACCCGGTGGATCCGAACCGGTTTTGGTGGATTGGTTCGGATCATCGGATCAGATTCCAAACCCTATAAAATATTTATTTTAAAATTATTTTATATAATATTAATATATTATTATATAGATATTTAATATAATTAATAATTAAATATGTATATTTTATTTTTCTATTAATATTTAAGTGTAAATTTTTTAAAAAAAGGGTAACCCGATGATCCGAACCGAACCAATCCGATTGTGATCGGTTCGGTTCGGATCCGTAGCTGAAAATTCGCCAAATCCGAACCGATCCGATCCAATCAAATTTGATCGGTTTGGATGATGAAACCCCTCAAATCCTATCCAAACCGACCCGATTACACCCCTAGTTTTTAGGGATTATCCGACTTAGCTAAAGCAACAATGCAAAATTTAAATTTCTTAGATTTGAGGTAGGAGGAATCATATTGAATCTAAAATGCTTTGGATGCTATGCAGTGTCTATGCCTTGGTTGACCATTTTTTGGCCATACAACATGAATACCAATGAAGTAATTGTTTTGAATGTCCATTTAATTTGTTTTACATTTTTAAACTTGCTTCTATTCTTTTGTCTACTGCAGGTTTGCTTCTGTGCACTCCCTGCATACCTATATTAAACTTGAATAAAACATAAAAGGAGAACATTTCTAAAACATCTCAGATTTCAATGATCTCCTCGATTGTTTTGTCAATATTTTATCACTTCGCTTTTATGGTGATAGTTATAATATAAATTAAGTTTCCCTTTTAAGAGTTGTAGTAAGAAAATGATACATCATATACTGGGATGTGGTTGTGTCTTTTGTGGCAGGAATCTACTTATATTGGTTACATGTCTAATGTCTTGGTGGTAGCAAAGTGACAAGTGAGAAATTTTTTTTTTCAAATATATCTGCAAGACCACTTCAGCCATGCTTATACCAGGGATGTGCTTTTGCCTTTTGTGGCAGGAATCTACTTATATTTGTTACATGTCTAATGTCTTGGTGGTAGCAAAATGACAAGTGAGAAATTCACTTTTTTTTTTAAACGGGAGAAGTTTAAGCTTTTGAATGATGTAAATGAGTTATATAATATCCTTGCACCGCATGATTTAGTAATGAACAAAATTTTGTAGAATCTTAGAAGAAATAATGTAGAGTTGAATTGTTTTTTAAAAGTAAAGAATAGTGTAAACAATTAGAGATATGTTGGATATGCAAGTCATGTACATGTAAAATAAAGATCGAGTGAAAAAAACCTTGAGTTTGTGTTCATAAAAAAAAAAAAACCTCGAGTTTGTGTATAATCATTTTGGATAAAGTATATGAATAATTGTGTCAAAAAATTTATTTTAATTACAAATTATAAAAATATTATATTAGTATTCCCTCCAGATTCAAATATAAGTAAAAAAAAATATCTATATTTTTTGGACTCAAATATAAGTAAAATTCAACCAACTTAACATTCCAAAATCAAGAAAATTAACCAATCAAATCAATTATCCATTTACTTTTTCAAGAACATTGCACATTCTCGAGATGATTAAAGGGTAATTTAATTATTATAAGTTATTTTTTTATATAAATCAAGATAATTAAATTAAATTAACCAACTCCCTTAATAAATATAAAATTAATTATTTTTATTTATAATTGAGTCCGAATATACTAATTGTTTTAACTCGTGCATTCAACGGTTTAACAACCCTAGTTACTCATATTGATCTTACTTGTGAATAAACAAGATGTTTGAATACGAGAAGTCCGCATTTAATGAGTTTGCTGGAGTTAATTATTGAGGCTGCGCTGCTCTGAGGGAACTTTTCAGATTTCAAGAAAATGAATAGTTAGGGTGGGAGCAATGGACTCCCCCACTCACCCGACCTCTTGTTTCCTCACCAATACAAAACCAAATATAATTCTCACTAATTCGTTCTTTTAATTGAATCTCAGTTTGTAAGTAACAACAGTAGCAAGTATGGGCACATAAAAATTGCATGTCCCCACGCATCAGATAAAGCAAAGGCAAACTGAATTGAGTAGCTTCGCAACCTGATCAGGGAAAATCAAGTACGCGTTGTTTTAACCAGGTCACACTTAAATGAGCTAGATAGAGTTCATGATTCGTGATGTGAGACGTGTGGGATGTGGACCATGGTAAGAAGAGCTTGGAAAAAGGGTATTCGCCCTGATCATACAGGTTAGTCCCTCCCAGAGATAGATATATCATTATTTCATGCATTTATAACCCTTATTCAACTTGCTTTATAAATTATAAAGTCACTTTTTCAAAATTTTCAATTCTATATACAAAATTTTGGTGATGGCTAAATTTAGTTAGCGATCATATATTAAGTTTTGGCAGGACTCAAATGGATATTATGTGGTGCTGACGATACAAAGACGAAGCACGTTGTTTCAAGGAACAAGAAAATACCCATCCTTTCTATATTTTCTAGGCAAGTTTACCGTCAACCGAATTTTGTCTCGTCAAATCAGAAATATCGTCAAAACAAATAGAACAATCTAGGCATATTGATAATGATGACTAAGAAATGCTAAAGCTAGTATATATACTGTGGACGAACAGTGCCACGATTTCTTTGTAAAGTGACACTGGTTGATTTTTTTAGGTTCCTAATTTAATTTATAAGTAGCCCATGCGATGACGATGACTAAGTCAACTAAACCAGTACCGAAACACAGTAGCCTTTAAAAAAAAGAAAAACCGACACACAGTGGGAAAACCATAAGGATCTTACATCAGAAACCGCGACTTTTCATTGTCGCGTTACACTTTCCCAATTAAAGGAAATTTTCCTTTTGATGAGGGAGGGATAGGAATCATTTTTTTATCCCAAAAAATGTTTTTACAAACTAAAGGGATAAGATAGAATAATATATAACTTGTTGCACGGGGCAATATTTTATAACTTGCCATTAACACTTCTCCAAAACTTTTATTTGCTACTTTAATGTGACAATTAAGTATTTACCGACTCTTTCTTCTGTTTTCTTTTGTTTGCTAATATATGCACCCTTGCACTATGTTTGGTTTCAAATTTTGAGAGGGGAGGGGAGGGGAGGGGAGCAAAATCTCTCCTGGATCCATTTTGACTCCCCTCCAATATTGGGGGGATTTGGAGGGGAGGGGAGGTAACTTTAAAATATTTTAACTGATATGACGAAATTAACCTTAATAAAATTTAAAAATCCAAAAGGATATAAAATTAAAAAGGGTATAAAAGTAAATTAGTTTAAAAATGCCTCCCCTCCCCTTGTGAACCAAACAAGAAAAGAGTTATTTCCCCTCCCCCTCCTCCCAACCAAACATAATATCTAATTAAAACCCCTCCCCTCCCTTCCCCTCCCCTCCTTTAAAATCCCTCCCCTCCCCTCCCCTCCGTTGAACCAAACACACCCTTAAATAAAAGAAGACAAATATAATTTCCTGCTTCAATATTGAAAGAAGCTCTGATCTTTCTTCTTACATGCCGTTTCCTTTAGAAGAACTGGAAAAACTTTAGAAAATAATTAACACAAAATAGAAATTATGGATATAGTTTTTTTTGTTTCTCGGAGTGTCCTCCCATCCGATAGGTGAGAGACTAATCTCCCGGGATACTGTGACGTGTCTAAGCGGACGATCATTTCCAATGATTTTTTTTCATACACACGGATTCAGGAATCAAACTCATGATCACATGCTTAAGGGGCCCAAGTCGTCTTATCACTTAGACCAACACCATATTGGTGATTTAGAGTGTTTATTACAATTTTTTTTTGTTATGAGAAAATCATTTTTTTTAAAGTTAAAAATCATTTTTAGTAAGTTTAATTGTGTTTGTTTAAGCTTTTCACAAAAATCATTCTTAAAAAAAAAACATTTTTAAGGTTAAAATGAAAAGCTATTTTCATTAGTTTTTGGAAAAATCATTTTCTTACCACTAGCTACTTTAATAAAAGTAATTTTTATAATTATAAACAAACATAAAATAACTTCTAATTTTCTTTAAAATTTTTAAAAAATAATCTCTAAATTATTGAATATCAAAATCACTTTTTTTTAGTCTATAACAAATGAGCAGATGGTTCAATGAACGTGAGCTATAGAAATTATAGATATAGAAGAAATTATATAATGACGAATATGGATATGGTCTTTGGGTAGCAACTCTTCAAAGTTATGACAGGGCCCATAATGGGCATCGAAAGCCCAATTTTGCTAGATAGATCCAACACTGAAAGCCCAATTGATTTGCACTCTCACTCCCTCCCTCCCTCCCTTGATTTCTTCACATCACATCACAATCATCGACGACTCACCTCACTTTGTAACGATTGTAACCACCGCGGTCTGACAGAAAAGAAATTCAATTTTCAAATTTTGCAGCGTTTTGGGGAAACCATCGCTAGTTTATTGAGACCGAGTTAGTGTTGTTGGTTGAGTTTTTCGGTTCTTTCTTGCTTCTTATTATTACTTGCAACTTCGAAACTGAAAACTTCGATGGTGCCTTCGAACAGGTTGCGACTAGGAATGGACGGCGACGGCGAGGAGTTGACGGCGCAGGAGACCGCTTTGTATGACCGTCAGATTCGCGTTTGGGGAGCTGATGCTCAAAGAAGGTCTATTTTAGTTTTTTGCTTTTTTGACTTTTCTGAATTTTTTCTTGCTTTATTTGCTTTTGTTTCAATTGTAAGTTTTAACCTAATTTAGTTCCGCTAATTTTTCATGGATTCCCCTAGTTAGTGCTTTAATTTTAGTTTTCTGTTTTTGATTCTTATGTTTCAGATTGAGCAAAGCTCATGTCCTTGTCTATGGAATGAAAGGAACTGTAGCTGAGGTAAACCTTAAACTTGTTTGTATTTTTGGTAGAACCTTCAACTTGTTTATTTCACTAAAACAAACATAAAATAAAAGTTAAACTAAGTTGTATTTGATTATACTTTGTTTTCTCACGTTGTTGTCATCCATCATGTGTAAGGAGTTTGAGTTTGTTGTTGTTTAGTTTTGCAAGAATATCGTCCTGGCTGGAGTAGGCAGTCTGACATTAATAGATGATCGAGTGGCGACTGAGGAAGCATTTTCCTCAAACTTTCTCATTCCTCTTGATGAGAATGTGTATGGTGGCAAGACCCTTGCTCAGCTTTGTTGTGATTCACTGAAAGACTTCAATCCTATGGTTCGTGTCTCTGTGGAAAAAGGTTTATCTTTTAACCCTGTTGCTTCTTAATTTGTGTTCTGCTTCTGCACTGCTTTCAATTTTTTCTGTACTGTGCATTAAATTTTTTGGTTATCATTTCTGTTCATCTCTGCTGCAGGCGATTTGTCAAGTTTCAATGTAGAATTCTTCAACAAGTTTGATGTTGTTGTCGTCAGTTGTTGCTCCCTTTCAGCCAAGGTACTTTTGAAACTTACTATCTTTTGGACTTGACCATGCCACCATCTTCTATATTACTATTGCCTTTCTGTCACGGACAATTTTCTATTGACATTCTTGTTTGCTTTTATTCTTTTACTGTAGAAACTGGTCAATGAAAAATGCCGGAAGCTATCGAAACGTGTAGCATTTTATACTGTTGACTGTAGGGATTCTTGTGGTGAAATATTTGTTGATCTGCAGGACTATAAATATTCAAAGGTGTCACTCTAGTTGATCTAGTTTCTTGATGATAATCATCAGAAGATACTGTGCTTCCACAACAACCAGTAGTTTCTTTCTTATGCTTCATTCATTTTTTGCAGAAAAAACTGGAGGAGCCCATTGAATGCCATCTACAATACCCCACTTTTGAGGCATGTCTATATTAATTCATTATAGTTACATTACATTGTTATCTTTGCATTTTTTGTTGTGTTAAAAAAAATCCATTTGTGTTTCTCAAAATAGTATTTACTATTTAGTACTTGGGTGTTGATGAGTCTCAATCCTGAAGGCCTTCATCGTGCTCCAACTCCAAGTGACCTCTTCGTCGTTTACCCAAGAAATGATTTGACAGAGAAAATAAGAGACCAATTTTCACCTGAAGGATATCTGTCGCATCTATAACTTAATGTCTGACCCGGCTATTTACTTTGCATTCATGCCAAGTGGATGACTTTCAGTGCATACTTGTAAACTTAATGATCTTATAATGATGCTGATGATGATGACGACGATGATTATAATGATGATGATAATAAAAATAGTAATAAAAACAACAGCAACAATAATTATGGTTTTCTTTTCTTGTTATATACAAGGTGTATGAAGTGTCATGTTGCACATGTGGTTTTCTTCCCAAATTCATTATTTTTGGAATTGTGTAGGCTTTGAAAAACGAAAATAGGCCTTTATGATGCATATTGTCTTTGCTATATTCACCATAGAAATTATTGCACTCGAAGAAGCATCAAATAGAGGACGCATGATTAGTGTTTTTCTCTGCATGTCATTCTGTCTTGGTTGCATGTCATTTTAAGTTTTCCTTTTTTTTCTTTATCATCAATGATGTATAGTTGAGAGCTTCATTTGTATGGCTGCCTATTTTTCTGTTGTTGCAGGAAGCAATATCAGTACCTTGGAGGGCACTTCACCGTAGAATGTCGAAGTTGTACTTTGCTATGAGAGGTGTGGTAAACTGAACAGTTCTGTTTTTGTATGTAAAATGCATGAAATAGAAATAAATCATTCAGATCAACTAAGAAATGCAACTTTTAGTCGAGGGTGTCTGCTTAAGTGGTCTTATTGATTGGTTCTTTGGGCTGTCCTAAGAAATAAGAGAGGGATGAATAGTGATGATGCATTTTGTTGTTTTTTGCTATCTTTTGTATAAAAAATAGTCACCTTTTCTTCCTAGAGTCAATTGTCAATTTTTCTTTTTGGATTTTGTGAGACAATTGTCTATTGACAATTTTGCAAGCAATATAACATCAAATTATGTGTTGTAGTAATAGAAAAGTATGAAGAGGCTGAAGGACGAAGTGCAGGTGAAGTTTCAATTGCAGATCTTCCTGGTGTTCTCAAGCTGAAAAAGGAGCTTTGCACTGCACAAGTATGCTTCCTGGAATTTATTATCCGTGTTATATAAGTACATCTTTCGTTTACTTAACGTTCTGTTCGTGTTGACAGTCTCTCAATGAATCTCATGCGCCTGATACACTTCTAGAAAGATTGGTCACAAATACATCAGAATTTCCACCAGTCTGTGCCATTATAGGGGGAATCCTTGGACAGGTATTCTATTCAACCATCTTAAGTTTTCATAATGTTTCAAAGATGTCTCGTGGTATTTAAATTACTTGGTTGACTATTTAACCTTGCAGGAGGTTATCAAAGCAATATCTGGAAAAGGGGACCCCCTAAAAAATTTCTTCTTTTTTGATGCCTTTGATGGGAAGGGCGTTATAGAAGACATCTCAGATTCTACTGCTGGAAGGTAAATGACATCTCTGGGTTAGTGTTGTGTCTATAGCAGGGAGGGAAGCTTTTCAAGAAGAGCATAGAAAACTAGTAAATTTCAAAACCTGACCCCTTTAAGTGGGTAATTTTGTTGAGTAGTATCTGCTCTTAGTATTTTAGTTGCTAATTTATTTAAGCTAACGTCAATTTAGGGTTGGAATTGTCTCGTTAATGTAGACACTAGACACTGGAATGTATGTATTATGTGATCTGTGGATAGTCATTTATCTTCGACCATCAGGTTTGTGTCTTTGTCGCAGATCGTCCAGGAATATGTAACCTGGTTGTCTTACTAGATTGCCCTAGTTCGTATGGTTCATTGCCTTCTATAAGTAGCAATGTAGTATGATGCATTTTGTTATAATTTAGTTAATGACTTTATTAATAGAACTTGGGGCTCCACCAATAATTTTTTTTTTTCGCATAATGATTCTTGCATAATTTTATATTCACACTTCATATATTTTCATAAAATCTATCGGGTATATTTCTATTTCATTTAATTTTTTTGAATTATTTTGGTTGTACATATATTTGATGATGGTAAAAGGATTGTACATATATCTTCTACGGCTTGTTTATTTTGTTTCCAGATTCATGTTTTCATTTCTTGTTTTAAAAAATTGTAGTTATTTTGTAGTTATTTTTGAAAATAAGAAATAAAAACAATGGAAACAAAACAGGCCAGAGTTTGAGTTTCTTTTTTCGTTAGATATTGAGCTTGTTTGGGACAGCTGTTTTGGAGACATTTCAGTTGTTTTCTTAGAGTTAAGCTATTTTATAAAATAAGCATTGTGTTTGGGTCATTAGCTTAAAATATGAAAAAAAAGGGTTTACATGTGAATAACGTTGTTTTGCAACCATCCTGATGTCTGAGTTGTTTGATGGTTTCAGTTTTGATTATGCTGAAATTGATTACTGGCTTTCCTTTGTTGTCCTTGCCCATGTCAGTGTATGGTTCGTTTTATCACCCTTCTCTTTTATTTTCATGCAGTTTTGGCTCACTGGCCACGCGTTATATAAATAACTTCATATTCTTTTTTGTAATTTATATCGCAATTTATTATATAAAAGTGATTATTTTTATATCACCTAAACGAAATAAGTAATCTTAAAATCGTTTTTTAGCAAACATATCCAAACAAAAATATATTCTGATTATAATTGATTATCACAATAATCGATTATTTGAAAATGAATTATCAGTATAATCTTTTTCCTTAGATATTGAAGAGGCTCCTATTTCACACAGTTCAAATGAGACTCATTTGGAGTTTTTTTAAACATTATTGTTCTTGCAAATTTTTGGCAAACGAGATCCGAATAAACGTAAAACAATATTTGTTTTTTTTCTTTAGATTTTTAAATGTCTTGTTTTTGGTTGATTGAAAAAAAAATATAGTTTACAATAAATAAAATTCTGGTAAACTTGACAATAAAGACAAGGTGAGAAAAACTACATTGGATGCGTTAGCACAATTATTAACCCCAAAAAACAAACGAAGTTAATGCTACTAAAACGGATCTTATTACTTTTTTTTTTTTTTTTGATAAGCAATGTAGTCTATTAATAGGAGTATAGGAGGTATTCAAATCCGTATATAAGAGAAGTAAATAAAAAGAAGGCATCCTGTAAAAATGATATTGATAATATGGCAGCCACTATTTAGTTTACAAAGGCCAACACCTGTATGTCCAAGTAAAATTCCAAAACATGTCCCTACATCCAATCCGATAGCTGCCCAAACAAAAAGGAGGGAGCTAAGCCTAACAGCCAAGTCCAGTGAAGACAGCACCATAACAGGACCTAAACTACACCAATAAAATAACTATAACCCGACTAATGAACAGATTCAATGCAGCATACTGGGTTTATAGACCAATATGTGAATGAAAAACCTGCCTTCCTTCCCAAAGCATTACACCATGTCCAAAACGGATCTTATTACCTGAATTGATAAAAGACAATTGGAGCCACAGATACACCGGGGTTGCAACATAATGAGAAGTAATTTATGTTACATGACAATTGTAGTTGCAATGGAACATATCTTTTAAAGAAAAGCTCAAAATGACCTTTATTCGGTTTGAACACATTGTTTATTGTGTAAGTTTATCTGTGCATGTTCAGGATTATTGTGGCATCCAATAAAATTAAAACAGTAAAAATGAAATTGAAAAGTAGATCGGGAATTGGGAATTCAGGAAGCAAATGATCAACTTCTATTTTTAATCATCGTTGTTATTTTGTATCGCTCTCTTCCAAACATGAATTCCGAAATGCAGCTGGGATGAAATATTTCTCTTTTATTTTAGTTTATACTAGGACTGGTTAAGAAAGCAAAGATAATATTTTATTTAAAATTTACAAATCTCACCTTTCAATGTATTTCTTTTTTGACATGACATTTTATTGTATTTACTACACAATTTTTTCATAAGAACTTATTTTTTATTTATGAAGATCTTGAAAAATGATTATTTAATACGAAGCTATGTGCTCCGCTCGTTTTTTACGAACTAGGAATGCTAAACAATGTTTTTAACATATGTTAAGGAATCAAGTACAGAAAACTTGAATCAGAATGTGCTGTGTTCAAGACATTAAAAATTTTAAAGTTATAGTTTCAAATAATTTTTTTATTTCTTTTTATTTCTTAACCAACATTATCGGTACCTCTCAACCCGATATGGATTCCTTAACTATACTATACCATCTTAAATTACCAAGATCCTTCATTAAACTCAAACCAAATTACTTTTGGGGGAGAACTTTGCTGTCCTTATATCTTATCCTGTTCACGTGATTAATTTTCATATTTGCACGTGGAGGATACTCGGAAAAAAAAAAAAATCCAACCCAATTCTACTCGAAAAGGAGTTAAGCCAAACGGGAAAAGAGAACTGAAAGAGAAATCTACTCAAGCCAACTATTTTAAAATCCTTCCACATTTTCCTCTCTAGTAACAAAAAAAAATCCTTTCAGTTTCTATCCTGCTATAATGTCGCTAATTCGAAAGAAAATAGTTATTGCAAACCAACTATTTCGAAATCCATTCAGTTCCATTTAAAGCATGAAATGATTATCCCGCTATAATTCAAAACAAATGAAACCCGTTAGTTCGTGTTGATCCTTCAAGAACCCCACACCAAAAGCACACCATCATGGGATTTTAATGATAAACAGAGAAGCAAACGTCCCCACCATGAAAAGCTTCCAACAAGTAAAAGGAAAAGAGACAGATGAATTGAAGCAGCTTTACAATAATCTTCAACAATACTGGGACTCCTTAAAAAAGCAATCCAACCCAACAAAACCTTCACGCAAATATCCATCACCTTCAAATAACGCCACCATCAAAGCTATACAACTAGAAAACCACTCTCCAAGATACCTCATGTCCATGCTTCAACAAGATCCTTCAGAGGCATCACGAGAGATACTCCGAGAGCGTCGGGAGGCCGTTGAGAGTGGCAAGTTCAAGGGTCGAAGACTTTTTTTGCCTATGGAAGAGGAGTGTGAGAGTGATCATGTGAGTTCTGATTGTGAAGAAGTGAGGTCAGTGTCTTCTTTCTGTTATTCCGAGGATGAACATGAATCCAGTGGAGGAAGCAAAGGGCAGCAACATGAGTGTTGTTATTCATCGCCGACCAGTACTTCAACTTGCTGTCTGTTGGATGCTTCTGATCATGTGGACAAGGACCGGGTGGTGAAAGACATGGTGGCAACTGTAGCAGAGACAAGAGTTGTTGCTAATCGAGGAAGCTTTGCTGTTTGGTTTGGGGGATTTGCCTTTGTTTTTCTTTTATTAGTTGCAATGTGTATGAGTGGTGGAAGTGATTATGAAGTTATTCTTGTTCCAACATGAACGGTATTCATTCTTCTTGTTATCACAAACATGATGATGGTGTGTAAGTTCTAACCGCTACTTACTCAAGTTTTTGTTGGTGGTGATTGTTATGCAACAAAGAAAGAATATTAAATTGGTAACTTGCAACCCTCCAAGATTTGTGTGTACTCTATGCTTTAGATTCGATTCGTCCCTATCTTGACTTGGTTTGCAGGTCTAAGTTGTGAATTACCATTGACGATAAGTTTGATCGAGGGTGTGCAAACCAAGTAAGATTTCTTCTAACCTAAAGCTTAATATCCTCACACACCTTATAGCGTTGCATTACCTTTATTATTTCTTCTTTGTTCCATAACCATCACCACCAAATGCTTTGGTTTTTCAATGCATCTTTCGGTGATTGTACTGTATTGATAAAATAAAACGAAGAAATCTGAAATTTAGCATCTATGGTCACTGTATTATATTCAATTCATTAAACCCTAATAGATTTGATAGAAAACAGAAAGAAGAGAGAAAGAAGAGAGAAGAAGAAAACTGAGAAACAGAAACAGAATTCTTGAATATTATTCTTGTTGTAAATCTTTACAGTGAATTCACTTTTTATACAAAGTGTGTGTGACTAAATGTGTAACTGTCAGATGCAGTGCACTATAGTTATAGTGCACTATTACATATTGTAATATACCCTAGTAAACTCTAATATACCCCCCTTAAACTCAAGGCGGGTTGACTAATGTATATATGTCAAACACCCTGAGTTTCCTGCGCAACTCTTCAAATTTAAGTCTGTGATAAGGCTTGGTAAGAAGATCAGCAGGCTGATCCCGCCAGGAATGTGAGTGAACACTAAAGTCTTGTTGAGCACTTTCTCTCCCGACAAAAAAGAGATCCAATTCCATGTGCTTTGTGCGAGAATGAAGCACTGGGTTGTGAGATAGAGCCACCGTGCTCAGCATTGTCACAAAAATTTCTCGGTATAGTAGTTAGAAACTGCAGCTCTTTAAGCGAGATCGTATCCAAATCAATTCGAGATGCAATGTTAGCTAGGCTTCTATATTCTGCCTCCGTGCTAGACCTTGCCACAAGTTGTTGTTTCTTTGACCACCATGAGACAACATTTGGCCCAAGAAAAATGCAAGACCCTCGAAATGCACTGCGATCATCCCGGTCACCGCCCAATCTGCATCACAAAAGGCTCTTAGTGGCGTAGGTTTGTGAGGATCTGCAGGCCGCAGAGCAGCACCATGAGTGATTGTGCCCTCTAGATATCTAAGTATTCGCTTTCTGACCTTCCAATGTTCCTCTAGTGGCCGAGATAAAAATTGACAAGCTTTATTTACACCGAAACTTATTTCTGGTCTTGTAATAGTTGCATATTGCAAGGCCCCAACAACCGATCTCAGATAGAGAAGGGTCTTGCATATAGTTAGACCCATATTTGGTCAGCTTGCAGTCTGCTAACCATTGGTGTAGGCGGAGGTTTGGCTTCTCCCATTTTGGATTTTTGCAAAAGATCCTTGATGTACTTAGTTTGAGAGAGAAGTAATGAGCCATTGAGAACCTTCTTGACCTCTATTCCCAAGAAGTAATCCAAATTTCCCAGTTGTTTCAAGGAGAAGGTCGTGTTTAGCTTGGTGATCACCGTTGTATCAGCTGTGGAGAAGTCCCCGTAATGATAATATCGTCCACATAGACCGGAACATACAGCTTATGAGATGTCAGCTGATTGGATGAAAAGTGAGGGGTCACATTTGCTCTTTCTCAACCCAAAAGAAATAAGGGTGTTTGAGAGCCTGTCAAACCAGGCTCTAGGGGCTTGCTTGAGTCCATAAATTGCCTTTTGAAGCTTGCAAACCAGATTCTTATTAGACTTTTCAAACCCAGTTGGTCGTTGCATGTATACTTCTTCCTCCAAGTAGCCATTAAGAAAAGCATTATTAACATCAAGTTGTTGGATAGTCCATTGATGAGTGAGTGCAATAGTGAGAATGAGTCTAATCGTGAAAGGCTTGACAACAGTGAAAAGGTTTCATTGTAGTCACAACCATGTTGTTGATGGTATCCCTTGGCAACCAACCTTGCCTTGTACTTGTTGATTGAGCCATCGGGATTTTCTTTCACCTTGAAAACCCATTTGCAGCCTATAGCTTGCCCTGTTTGGAGGCAACTCGCTTAGTGTCCAGTGTCCGATTCTTAACTAGAGCAGAGTATTCAGTATCCATGGCTGCCTTCCAACAAGGAATGGATAAAGCTTCCTTAACAGTAGTTGGTTCATCATGTGTAAGAAGAACTCTAGGTACAGTTCTAGACATGCAAATTCCAGACTTGGATCTAGTTTGCATAGGGTGTATATTTGTGATTATGGTAGAAGATGGAGAGACAGCATCAACAGGATGATTATTCTGGGAAAATTCAGCAGGGATAGGACTAATAGACTCAGAAGGAGAGTGTGTGCTGTAATTTTGAGGAGAAGATGAAGTATTAGGAGAACTAACTGACTCAGTGGAATGAGGAGAGTGTGTGCTGGAGTTTTGAGGAAAAGGTGGAGTATTAGGGGAATGGAATGGAGGTGACACAGGCTGATCATTAGGAGTAAGATTAGGTACTTGAGGCAGAACAATGAGAGGTGCACTAGGAGAAGGTGAGGTGATTGGAAAATTAATGTTGGAAGAGGAAGAATCATGACTATGAATGTAAGGAAACCTATATTCATTGAAAAGCACATCCTTAGATATATAGATCCTTCCATCAGAGGACAAGCACTTATACCCTTTATGTGAAGTTGAATAACCTAGGAAAGTGCACTCAGTTGACCTAAACTGCAATTTGTTTGCATTGTAGGGCCTCAAGCAGGGAAAGCAAGCACAACCAAACACTTTAAGAAACTTGTAATCTGGCGCCTTGTTATAGAGAGCAGTAAAAGGGACCTTGTTATGTAAAGAGGAGGTGGGAAGTCTATTAATCAAGTAAACAACAGTGATAAAGGCATGATCCCAGAATTTGATAGGCAAAGAGGCTTGTGCAAGCAAGGAAAGGCCTGTGTCAACTATTTGCCTATGCTTCCTCTCAACACTACCATTTTGATGATGGGTGTGAGGACAGATTACTCTATGAATAATTCCTAACTCAGCCAAAAACTTACTGAAGGGGCGAAACTCACCACCCCAATCAGTTTGAACAAATTTTTAACAATGATTTGGAATTGCACGTAAACCATTTGTTGAAATTGTTTGAACAAAGTTAAAGCCTCTGACTTGTTTTTAAGTAGGTACAACCAAGTGAACCTAGTACATGCATCAACTATAGCCATGTAATAAGAGAAACCAGAGAAGGATAGTGCAGGTGCTGGACCCCATAAATCAATAAAAACAAGTTCAAATGGTTTACTGTAAACAGTAGTAGACAAATGAGAGGGTAATCTGTGAGATTTTCCAACACAACAAGCTGAACGAAATCACGAGGAGTTTTATTGATATTCACAATATTACATTGTTTGAGTATATCAAGTACAATTGCTTCACTGGGTGTCCTAAGCGACATTGCCACAAACTATAGGTAGATGGCACTCTCCTGTTACGAGAGTTTAGTACAGCAGAATTTACAGAGGAAGAATGAGAGCTTACATCAGAAACAAACTGAGTACTAGGATTTACAGAGGAGGAATGAGAGATTACATCAGAAACAACTTGAGTACTAGGATTTATACAATGAGAATTACAATGAAGTGAACTAGAGTCTAAACTTCTTGAGGCAGCAAGAGCCGACTTGGTTGATGACCCAGAAACTGGAAAACTGGTGAAAACATAGAGTCCATCAGGTCCTACAGTCCCTTCTAAAAGAACCTGATGATCAACCTGAGATTTCACATAGCAAGAGTTAGGATGAAACTCAAAATATACAGAATTATCCCTAGCAAACTTGCTTACACTAACTAAGTTCTTAGTGATAGTAGGAACATGCAGTAAATTCTTTAAGGAAAGAGTGACATTTGGATTAAGGGGAGAAGGAAACAATGCTGAACCAGTAGAAAGAATTGGTAAACCTTGGCCATTGCCCATGAAAATCTGATTGTCACCACACAAATCAGACCTCTGTCCAAGATTGTTTATGTCTGCAGTGAGATGATGAGTGGCACCCGAATCCGGATACCAATTTCTTGCATCAAGGCCTGAAGATGCAGCTACCATAGCCATGGCTCCTTGGTGGGAAGGTGGACCTGTGGTTGAATTTTGTGACCCTGGGGAAGGTGGAACAGAACCACTGGGAGCCCAAGGCAGAGAAGGTGTCTGAATGTGGCTAGGCTGAAAATTCATATGAGAAGCATAAGGAACTCTTGGTGTATTATACCCATATGAAGGAGCACCAAAATTACCACCACCATATCCATTATGGAAGCCATTGTTGTAAGCAAAATTGCTTTGATAATGACCAGTGTAGTTGCTGTTGTTGTTTCCATTGTAATTACCACCATAGCCGTTGCCACCAAAATAGTTTGGATTTGGTTGAAATGAAGGATCAAACCTATGATAGCAATTGAACACATCATGCCCATGCTTAAAACAAAGATGACAAAAAAGACCATTTCGTCCCACCACGACCACGGCCCACGGCCACGCCATATCGTCCCACCACGTCCTCCACGAAAGCCAAGATTAGGGTTACTCGATGAGGGATCTTGATAGGCAACAGGATTAGCGGCATTGGAGGCTGAAAGATTTACCTGAGATTCTGGTGGAGGTGGTGGCACTGAAATTGGAGTCTGTCCTTGCGCAAGATTCACAGAGAGGGAATCGGTCACTGTCTTTTGCCTTGCACGCTCAAGACGACATTCTTGGGTAGTGAGAACAGACTCGATCTCACTGAGCGAGTAAGAGTCGAGTCGACTCTCTATGGCAGTGACAATCGGTTGATACTCGTCAGGTAACCCTTCAAGAATCACATCCAAATGCTCCTGATGTGTGATCGGAGAACCAATCGAAATGAGTGAATCGACGATTGCCTTGATACGCAGTAGATATTCCGAAATCGTTCTTCCTCCCTTTACTGTGTTACGAAGTTCGGAACGAAGTTGACGCATCGCGAGCCGTGGTGTGCGAGTTGAAGTGCGCATGCACTTCATCCCAAATCTGAAAGGAATGAACGCAACCAACTACTCGAGAAAGAACCGAAGTCAAAATCAGTCGTAAGCAACCAAGAAAAGAGGTGTTGATCTTGTTGTTCCCAAGCGAGATACTCTGGGCTCACAGTGTCGCATTCACGATCTGCCTCTGTGCGATAGCGAGTAGGGACTTGGGGACAAAAGACGAACCGTTCGAGGCGATTGGACTTGATAACCGCTTCAACGTGTTGTTTCCAAACAAGAAAGTTCTTGTCGTTCAGTTTTGATGTGACGATGACTGAGAGATTGGGCGGTTGAACCGCCGGAGTCGGTGGCAGCGACGGAGGAGGAGCTTCGGGAGGAGGAGAAGTTTCGGCCATGATCAAACCTTAAGCTCTGAATACCATAATAGATTTGATAGAAAACAGAAAGAAGAGAGAAAGAAGAGAGAAGAAAACAGAGAAACAGAAACAGAATTCTTGGATATTATTCTTGTTGTAAATCTTTACAGTGAATTCACTATTTATACAAAGTGTGTGTGACTAAATGTGTAATCAATCGGATGCGATGCACTATAGTTATAGTGCACTGTTACATATTGTAATATACCCTAGTATACTCTAATAAACCCTGAACAAAACATCTTGTGCTTTACTTCTAATCTGATAGTGATATTTACACATAAAAATCCATACATGAAAATTCCTTATGAAGCAAGTATTAATAAGAATCATCTAAATCAAATCATTCCTGTATCTACGGCAAATAATTAAGAACGTGATGAATTAATGTTAGCTTCCACCAATAGTCCCATTCCACCCTATCCTAACGTTGAAGATTATAGAATTGGTTGTTGTTCTTGCAAATTCCGGTAAGTTAATCCTAGAACTCGAAGAACAGTATCGCTATTTATTCATGATAAGTCTCTAACCAGAAACACTCTATTTTCATTAGAATCTCTCTGAGTTCAGAGAGTAAAGTTACAACATAGCTTAACCTCCATTTACATTCCACATTTATATATATAGGCAATAGAAAATAACTGTTCCCCCCATTATCTATCAACCGCTGGTAACTGTCCCTAAATCCTAAATCCCAAGCTCTGAGCTTCAAAGAGGCGAAAAAGCTTTAAGAGATGTCTTCAAGTAAACTGGATTCTTCCCGAGCTGAGCTTTAAATGTCTCCAAGCAAATCAGAGCTTTTTCCAAGCTGATTTGCCGATATCTTCAAAGAAACATTCGGTGTGCCTCGTTAAAACCTTCTCGGGTAAAAACCTTTCTAGGAAAAAAGTCCAGGGTAGGAAAAAGAGTACACCCCCGAAAGAACTTTGATAGATATCGTCAAGGAGATCGAACTTTCTCTTATCTGATCGTACATGTTTCAACTTCTTCTCCTTCTTTGTCTTCCTCTTAGTAAATTAAGTTTCCTTCTTCATGCTTCTAGTTCTGCTTCTTCTTACTTTTACTTCTACTTCTTGTTTCTTCGTCTTCTTATCGCTTTTTGCCTCTTCTTCTTCTTCTTCTCCTCCTCCTCCTCCTCCTCCTCCTTCATCTTCCTCTCTCTTTCTCCTTCTTCTCTTTCTCTCCTTCTCCCTATTCCTCTTTCTTCTCCTTCCTCTCGAATGTTCTTCTTTTTCTTCATCATCATCTTCTTCCTCTCCTCCTTTTTCTTCTCTTATTCCTCTCATTATTCTTCTCCGCATTCCATTACCTTCCTCCGAGAACACGGCATTCATCTTCTCTACATTACATTCCTTCGAGAACACTATATTCACCTTCTCTACAATACCTTCCTCCAAGAACACTGCATTCAACTTCTCTACAGAACCTTCCTCCGAGAACACTGCATTCACCTTCTCTACAGAACCTTCCCCCGAGAACACTGCATTCACCCTTTTTTTTTTTTTTTTAAACTCCTTATAACAACTTCTACCTTATAACTCCTTTCTCTCTAAGCTCTTCACCGATTTCTTCCTTCCTTATGACTCCTTTTTTTTTTTTTATAACTCCTTTCATTTTTTTTTATAACTCCTTATGTCCACCCAACTTTTTTCCTTCCTTGTGACTCCTTTTTCTTCCTTATAACCCCTTCATTTTTTTATAACTCCTTATGTCCACCCGAGTTTTTTTCTTCCTTATGACTCCCTTTTCTTCCTTATGACCCCTTCATTTTTTTTAAACTCCTTATGTCCACCCGAGCTTTTCAGCATAGAACCCATCGACAACAACCTTGAATGTTTGCCTTTTATCAATAACAACACCTTCTGAACTGTCAAACAAAAGTGCAAACCACCATAGAAAACATCAAAGGGTTTTTCGAATATCATACCCTCAATAATGAAATTAATCAGACCTTCTACCTAAACCAAACACAAAAAACTGTGCACATCAATTCTATAACCATCCAACATCCTTAAATTCATCTAAAAACAAATGCTAAATAGGACACCAACAATCATCATTCATTAATATCATAAACCAACCAAGATGCCCATATTTTGTCAGACTACTTCAAAAAGACCATGAACGAAAACCAAATAGATGTCATTAACCCCAAAATAATTAAAACATGGTTACCAAAAAAGATGTTTAACATCATATTCTCAAATTCCATGAAAAAACCACGAAACACCCAAGCAACATAAAAACACACACACAACACATTTTTCAAAATTATTTCTTCAACCCAAAAGTAACCACATGCATTTAAAAGGCTCTCATATTACTCATGCAAACTACTTTTTTATTTAAAAAATGAACAATATCACTTGATGGTGGAACATTGTAGGTTGCCATTTTCTCCATCATTGGTTTTTTCTTTGTCGTTCCTTAGCTCCAAGTTTTCATCCTTCTCCTTTTTTTTTCCTTCACTGTCCTTAACTCCACTTTTGCATTTTAACGTCATTTCTCCATTTACCATCATCTTGACCACTACACACTGTCTTTCTAATTTCTCTTTCCATGTCAAGAACCGCCACCAAGTTTGGATAATTAGACTCCATGGCACCAACAAATCAAGCATATCAAACTTCATAGATCGGCCACCAGAACACATCTTAAAGCTACCATATCTTCTTCCAACCTCATCATCCAACCCCAAATATGCACATGTAATTTTAACCTTCAACCACAGTGACCCAAAGACCAACACCTCACCCATGATGGAGTTTCACAGCATCATCCCAATAGTTAATTTCCCTCCACAATATTCTCCTCTCTTTACTTTTATCCCCTACACACCTTCACGAATTCTTCTTTTGAGTTTTCACTTTTTTTTTCCAAGCCCAAAGCTCCAATATTGTATGATATCCACTTCATCAAAACAAATTTCAGTCACTCCCAACCATCACCAGTGACCCAAAACCAAGCCCCTGAACTGCCACCCTTTGGGGCTTGATCTCTTCCTTGCAGCCTTCCTATCTTACTCCTCCAACCCCTATGAAAAATCAACCACATCACTCTCATCCCAATATACACCTTCCCGAATTCTTCTGCGTTTTCACCCCCTTTACAGCTTTACCCCCACACGCCGCTAGTTGTTGTCTTCGCTTTTCTTCTGGATTGTTGCCTCGTTGCCATCTCATCGCCTATCTCTATATCCACCAACCACCTCCAACCGCCACACCTTCTTCTTCAGTCGCCATGTCCTGTCGCCACTGTTACTGCCCAATTTCAACACGTCCCGGCCACGCCTCGACTACCTTGGGCCGAGTCCACTACGCATCTACTCGCTGTTATTGCTTCATCGTCAAGTCTCATCCATCCATCACTATCATCCAGAATAACCTAGATCTCAGCAATCACTATCATCCATCCTCTCCCCAACCCCTTGAATTCGAACTCGCAACCGTGTTGCTCCTAGTAACAGTGGCTTCTGCACAACATCAATCTGCCGTGTTAACTGAATCAGAGAAACCTCCTCCTTCATGATATGTGGTGAATCAACTGTCGCCTCGGAAGCCAGATCGACGCCATCGATGAAGACGATGGCTGAGCAACCGCCACCGTCGGAGATGACAGATTGAGCACGAGCTTCACGGAGGAGGATTACTGTTCCTTCAACTGTACATCTCGATAGCCCCTAGAGCATAGATTTTGTGTGGCAGCGCTGCCACGACCTCCTTACACCACCGCTACTTCGACCACTGAAGGAATTCTCTATGCCCTGTTAGTTACTTTGCATAGACCATAGGCCTTGTTAGTTTCTATTTCTGTTAGTCTGTTAGTGGCCAATTGTATAGGAGTCTGTTGAGGGAATTTGTTGCCATTGCTATCTATAAATAGCATAGCTTGGCTTGAGTCTGTATCTGTATAATCACAATTTCCATTCATCCAATATACAAAACTATTCATTCAGCTTGTTCCTTTTTTTTACATGGTATCACAGAGCTAAAATCCTGGATTGTGATACTGCCCTGCAATCATGTCAGACACAGAAGATGAACATTCAAAGAAAGAAGAATCTTCCTCCTCTTCAAGAAAAGAAAAGAACAAATCTTGCAGTGGAGAAGCCATCGATCATATGTCTCCATACTACCTCCATCCTTCTGATCAACCTGGCCAGCTGTTTGTAAGTGAGCTGCTCAACAACACAAATTATGGCGAATGGATTGCAGACATGAGCAATGCATTATATGCCAAGAACAAGATTGGCTTCGTGGATGGCTCTATCTCCATGCCACGCATCGATTCTCCGGATCTTGGTCATTGGATGCGTTGCAATGCAATGGAAAAGGGTTGGTCGAGGAATGGAATGGATAAAGAAGTAAGGAGCAAAGTGTCGGTATGCGAGAACCGCAAGAGAAATCTGGTTGATCTTGAAGACAGGTTTGCCAAAGGAAGTGCACCTAGGGTGTATGAATTAAGGCGAGCCATAAGTCTTCTCGAGCAAGAAAAGTTGTCAATCCCAGCATACTACACCAAATTAAAGGGGTTATGGGATGAAGTCCAATCCATAACACCTTGGCCAAAATGCGATTGTGGAAATTGCACATGTAATGTGCAGAAACAATTGGAGCAAATGCGAGAAAAGGACCAATTATATGATTTTCTTATGGGCTTGGATGATGTTTTCAGTACAGTGAAGACACAAATTCTCAGCATGGCTCCAAAGTTGAATCTTGGACAAGCTTATCATCTAGTGGCAGAGGATGAACAGCAAAGGATGATTTCAAAGAATGAGCAAACCTGTTGCGAGTGTTTCAGCCTTCCAAATTCAAGGTAATAACAAGGGAACCAAGAAGGATAGACCAAAATGTGATCATTGTCACAAAATTGGTCATGTTAAGGAAGAATGTTGGGAGATAGTTGGCTATCCACAAGACTGGAGAAAGCCATACAAAGAAAGAAAAGAAAAGATAGGATCTTGGAGCAAGAAAGGTAGCTTCAAGGTGAATCAAGTTGGCACAGGTGAAAGCCCTATCCCTGGTCTGTCAGCTCAACAGTATGAGAAGCTAATGCAGCAGCTTCAAATCGATGCGTAAACCAACCACGACAAAGACAATCATCAAAACCAAGTGTAAACATGGCAGGTAAAACTTTAACAGAAATAAAATCCCTCAATAGGCCCCGGATAATTGATACCGGGGCCATCAACACATCACATGTGACCAAGGTAACCTGCAAGAAAGTTTTCCTTCGATGGTCAATCGTGAAAATTCCCAATGGCACAAGTGTGCCAATCAAGGGAATAGGAACTGTTAACTTGTCAAATGGATTAAACATCAATAAAGTGTTGTATGTTCCTGATTTTCACCGTAATCTCCTCTCTCACAAGAGGTTAACTAAAGAAAATAACTGTTCCATAACCTTTGTATCCAACTCATGTGTTGTGCAGGACTTACCCTCGAAGAAATTGATTGGAAAGGGTAAATGCCAAGATGGTTTATACCTCCTTGAACCAATGCATGATGGAGGAATAGCTATGAAGGTAGGAAAAACAGTAGATTTTAGTTTGTGGCACTCTAGGCTAGGCCACATTTTTGATGTAAAACTGTCTTGCATAGGCATATCTGCCTCTATGAATAAGAACCAGAATTGTAAACCTTGTGACTCTTGTATAAGGGCTAAGCAAACTAGGTTATCTTTTCCCTTGAGTTCAATAAAATCTAATGCTTGTTTTGATCTTATCCATTGTGATATATGGGGTAGATATAACACTGAGTCAAGCATTGGAGCATATTACTTTCTTACCATAGTTGATGACTATAGTAGGGGTGTTTGGGTGTATCTAATGAAATACAAGTCAGAGGTAGAATACTATCTTCAATCTTTTGTTTGCATGATAGAAACTCAATTTCAAAAGAGAATCAAAAGGGTTAGAAGTGACAATGGTTTAGAATTCACTTCAATTAATATGCAAAACTTTTACAAAGAGAAGGGAATTATCATGGAATTAACATGTGTTTACACTCCCCAACAGAATGGAGTAGTTGAAAGAAAACATAGACATATTCTTGAGATAGCTAGAGCTATAAGATTCCATTCTGGTCTTCCAATACAATTTTGGGGGGAATGCATTCTTACAGCTGTTTATTTGATAAATAGACTACCTTCAAAGGTTATTAATAACAAGACACCCTATGAGATTATGTTAGGAAAGAAGCCTGATTATGATCATCTTAGAGTCTTTGGTTGTCTTGTGTATGCTGTGAAAACTAGAAAAGAAGGCAAGTTTGATGAAAGGGGGAGAGCTTGCATCTTTGTAGGCTATCCTACTGGACAGAAGGGATACAAATTGTTTGACATATCTAATAAAGAATTCTTTGTGTCAAGAGATGTAATTTTCTGTGAAAAAGACTTTCCCTATAAACATGTATGCAAATCTCATGACAAAACTCCTAAGGAACAACACACAATATCTGAAAACTATGATCAAGACTTTCAACTCCATTCACCATTGAATGATGACAAGACAAAAGAGACAGATCTGCAAAATCAGCATATGACAGACTTGTCACAGGGATCAGAAACAGAGCATGATCAGGATATAATCCATGATCAAACTGGAATTCAGACTGATCACAGACACAGTCAAAGGGTAAGGTCACTTCCCAGGCACTTAGCAGACTATGAAGTTGACTTACCTCCATCCATTACTGATCCCAACACTGCCTGTAACACTGTACTTTATCCTATTTCAAATTTCATATCTTATGACAAATTTTCACAATCACACAAGGCTTTTCTAGTGGCCATTTCCTCTGGAGGTGAGCCGAAGAATTTCAAGCAGGCAGTAGCACATGAACATTGGAGGGAAGCAATGAGAAAAGAAATTGCAGCACTTGAAAGCAATGAGACATGGTCCTTGGAGAAACTCCCACCAGGAAGAAACATAGTGGATTCCAAGTGGATTTATAAGATCAAGTACAAGCCTAATGGAGACATTGAAAGGTACAAGGCTCTTATTGGTTGCAAGAGGCTTCACTCAAGTAGAAGGAGAAGACTTTCATGAGACATTTGCCCCTGTAGCAAAACTTGTCACCATCAGATGCTTACTGACTGTAGCAGTGAAGAAGGGATGGATTATTCACCAATTGGATGTGAATAATGCATTCTTGCATGGTGATTTGACAGAAGACATTTATATGAAGATTCCAGAAAGTTTTGCAAAGAAGGGAGAAACAAGGGTATGCAAATTGAAGAAGTCAATCTATGGACTCAAACAAGCATCCATAAATTGGTATCAGAAGTTCACCAAGGCTTTGAATGATGTTGGTTTTAATCAGTCTAAGGCAGATCATTCCTTGTTTATCTTCAAGATCAAGAGGTGTTTCTTGCTGCACTCATCTATGTGGATGATGTCATTTTGGCAGAAACAGTCCGTAACTTATGAAAAGGATTAAGGAGTACTTGGACAAAACTTTCAAAGATCAAAGACTTGGGAACCTTGAAGTACTTCCCGGGAGTGGAAGTAGCAAGATCACCTAGTGGAATCATCTTGAGCCGGAGAAAATACACTCTAGACATCCTTCATGAAACAAAGATGCAGAATGCAAAGGGCCCAATGAAGTTCCCTATGGAACAGAATTGCAATCCGAGGTTTAACAAAGAAGAACTCGACAATCGATGCAACCGGATATAGGAAACTGCTAGGGAAACTTTTGTATTTAACCATAACAAGGCCGGACATCACCTATGCCGTGAACACTCCGTGTCGGTTCATGACCAATCCTAAACGGATTCATATGGATGCAAAGGTGGATAGGATCCCGAGATATCTTAAAACTACCCCTGGCCAAGGAATTTTTATTCCAAAGAAAGGAGGTCGTGACCTGCCAGCTTATTGTGATGCAGATTGGTGGGGGGTGTCCTCTAACCGGAAGGTCTTGCACCGCTACCTAGTGATGTTTGGGGCATCACCAATATCATGGAGGACCAAGAGGCAAATCTGTTGTGGCAAAGTCATCAGCTGAAGCAGAATACAGAAGCATGGCTGCAACTGTTAGTGAAGTTGTTTGGCTCAGGTGGCTCTTGACAGAACTCGAAACACCACAACAGAAACCAACTGAGCTTTATTGTGACAACCAAGCAGCCATCCACATTGCAATGAATCCAGTCTTTCATGAGAGGACAAAGCATGTTGAGATGGATTGCTACTTTGTTCGAGAGAGAATTCACCAAAAGAAGTTGAGCCTATGAAAATTGGTACCGATAATCAAGTTGCAGACATCTTCACTAAGCCATTAGGCAAAGAAAGGTTCGAATTCCTGTTAAGCAAGTTGGGCATTAGAAACTTGCATGCTCCAACTTGAGGGGGAGTGAAGGAATTCTCTATGCCCTGTTAGTTACTTTGCATAGACCATAGGCCTTGTTAGTTTCTATTTCTGTTAGTCTGTTAGTGGCCAATTGTATAGGAGTCTGTTGAGGGAATTTGTTGCCATTGCTATCTATAAATAGCATAGCTTGGCTTGAGTCTGTATCTGTATAATCACAATTTCCATTCATCCAATATACAAAACTATTCATTCAGCTTGTTCCTTTTTTTTACAACCACCACCATAACCGCCACAACCTCCTTATACCAAAACCACCATCACCACTCATTGTTATGGTTTCTGTTACCTCCGCAAACAACCCCTGTTACAGTGCAGACCATCACTTCAGTGACGTCGTGACCATCATAAATCACGAAGAAGTCACACTTCGCCACAAACTAATTGATCTCCATTTTGAAGCCCAAGTCCATACCTCGTCTCCACTCTGCATACGAGGACAGTAACCCAACGGACAAGCCCTCAACATGATCATGAGATCATCCATGTGTTTTGATCTCCAACCATGGCCACAGCTGACTGCAGCTTCATCCCGTCTTCACAAGTTTGTACGTCCATCATCACCATTCTCACAATGCACCCGTCTCCCATTCATAATACTTTGATTTGAATGTATAGTTGACGAAGAAGGATCCATGCGAGACACCACCTGACCATGAGCTACACTCTTCTCTTTGCCACTCCCACCCAGTTGACTCAGAGAGTTCACATGTTCTTCATACTCGATTCTATTAGAATGCTGCACTATTTTGTCCATATCCTCATTTAGTTGGTCAACCTTATTAATGCCTCTATCAAGTTGCTTTTTGATCCTCACTAACTCCCTACCCGACTCATTAAAATGCACGTGCTTCACTTCCCTGTTACTCCTTGCCACATCACATGATTCATGCATAATATTTGCATGACAATTACTTCCATTTCTATTCCCCATTTGATGCTCATTTAACGACCCCATGATCTTAGGGATAGAATCTCTATTAGTAACAGAAATATTTCCCTTATCCACTCCATTATTACTTGAGTTTTTGCCTTGCTTCCCGTAACCGCCCTTATCACCATCATTCATATTTGAATTACTCCGAGTAACCGCCCTCGCCGTCTCCATCTTTCTACAATAACATCCATGACCCAAAGGCCTCCTCCTCCATACTCTATGTATTCTCATTGTGAAATTGAGAATGCTTCAATTACTTTCCAGAACCGCTGTTCCACGGGTTTTTGACGAAACTGGGTTCCTTTTAGAAACTATTTACCAGTTTAGGGTTGTTCTGAAACTATTTATCAATGGGGTCGTTTTGAATATTTTATTATTTTTGGGTCTGACGGGTCAAAGGCGCCACTGCAGATGGCGCCTTTGAAGGCGCCACTGCAGTTGGCGCCTACTGTTTTATAAAAAAAAAAAATGAAAAGGGGAGGCGCCAAAGGCAGTGGCGTCCTCCCCCCTGCACGCTACAGTTTGCTTTTGCTTTTTTTTTTTTTAATTTTGACTTTTTTAAAAAGATAAAAAAAATATTTATAAAAAAACTCATTCACCAAATAATGAACTGAATTCACCAGATATTTGTACCCGATTCACCAGATATTTACACATACTTAACCAAAAAAATTTATTTTTCAAAAAAACTCATTCACCAGATAATGAACTGAATTCACCAGATATTTATACCCGATTCATCAGATATTTGCACATACTTAACCAAAAAAATTATTTCTCAAAAAAACCTATTCACCAGATAATGAACTGAATTCACCAGCACTATTTACACATCTGGTGAATGGGTTTTTTTTTTTAAATAAATTTTTTTGGTTAAGTATGTGTAAATATCTGGTGAATCGGGTACAAATATCTGGTGAATTGAATTCACCAGATATTTGTACCCGATTCACCAGATATTTACACATACTTAACCAAAAAAATTTATTTGACTTTTTTAAAAAAATAAAATTTTATTTCTAAAAAAACCCATTCACCAGATAATGAACTGAATTCACCAGATATTTGTACATGATTCACCAGATATTTGTACATACTTAACCAAAAAAATTATTTCTCAAAAAAACCTATTCACCAGATAATGAACTGAATTCACCAGCACTTTTTTTTTTTAAAATTTTGACTGTTTTAAAAAAATAAAAATTTTATTTCTAAAAAAACCCATTCCCCAGATAATGAACTGAATTCACCAGATATTTGTACAGGATTCACCAGATATTTGCACATGCTTAACCAAAAAAATTATTTCTCAAAAAATCATTCACCAGATAATGAACTGAATTCACCAGATATTTGTACCCGATTCACCAAATATTTACACATACTTAACTAAAAAAAAGTTTTTCAAAAAAACCCATTCACCTTAAAAGCTGAAACAATGAAGAACAAGCATCACCTCCTTGAGAATTGAGGCATTGTTATGAATGAGAAAGGAGGCAACTTTACATGTGAGAGAGTAGGAAGTAGAAATGGGTAGGAGTGAGTGAGAGTACATATATACGTATAACTTAGCAAGATGGGTTTTCTTTTCTATTTCTTTCTAATTTTAATAAATAAATTTTATTCATTGGACATGGTCAACTCATTAGTTTGCCAACAAGAAAAACAAGTGCATGCACACGCCAGGTTCACCTCCCCTTTTCTTTTTCTTTTTCTACACGTTCGTTCTGCTATCTTTCTTTTTCGGCTTTTTGACCAAACTGGGTTCCTTTTAGAAACTATTTACCAGTTTAGATATCTGGTGAATGGTTTTTTTTTAGAAATAAATACAAGAGAAACCAGGTACAAATTATAATTTCAAGAGGTTACTCTCATTATATTATATATAATACAAGAGAAACCGCGGTGTCTCCATAATCAGGTCAGGTATGTGCAAATATCTGGTGAATTCAGTTCATTATCTGGTGAATGGGTTTTTTTAGAAATAAAATTTTTATTTTTTTAAAAAAGTCAAATAGATTTTTTTGGTTAAGTATGTATAAATATCCGGTGAATCGGGTACAAATATCTGATGAATTCAGTTCATTTTTTGGTGGATGGGTTTTTTAGAAATAAATTTTTTATTTTTTTAAAAAAGTCAAATAAATTATTTTATAAATAATTTTTTTATCTTTTTAAAAAAGTCAAAATTAAATAAAAAAAGGAAAAGGGCTCGTCACTGATGCGCTACAGTAGCGCTATTGTAGCGTGCAGGGGGGAGGACGCCACTGCCTTTGGCGCCTTCCCTTTTCATTTTTTTTTTTTTTATAAAACAGTAGGCGCCAACTGCAGTGGCGCCTTCAAAGGCGCCATCTGCAGTGGCGCCTTTGACCCATCAGACCCAAAAATAATAAAATATTCAAAACGACCCCCCATTGGTAAATAGTTTCAGAACAACCCTAAACTGGTAAATAGTTTCTAAAAGGAACCCAGTTTGGTCAAAAACCCCTGTTCCACAAAGGGAACCAACCAGCATTTATGTTCCCGCCTATGCATCAAAACCTCCTCTCCCTCATAAGTTGGGTTTACCTCTTCTTTTCTCTAACAAATCAAATACTCTTTTCCCTCCTCAACACACTCTCCATCTCCACCACCACCACCACCACCACCACCCACCTCCAACACGTCCTCCTCCGCCTCGATATGAATACCCCCATTATCATGGTAACTTCTATAATCGTCATGTCTGCCGCCGTAACCGCTGCGAGTCTGGATCTGGAGCCTCCATTCGTTATCACTAGACCAATCGTCGACCTCCACGCGTGTTCCTCTATATCATGTTATTGTCTCTGACCACCGTTCCAAACCCCAATCCTCGCCGCCATGTCTCTGAGTCTAACCGCAACCACCGTACCACTATCCTGTCACCTCTCCGTACCTGCAGCCCAAACAAGATTATGTGATGTTACTGAGAATGTGACAGCATTCTGTTTCCAGATCTGTTGAAGAATAGTACTTTCATCGTATCTCAAGAAATCTAATAACGGTTAAGACCCGGCGACATGAACAGGACAAGGAAACTTCTGGAGCACCATCTCCATTGATCACTCCTCCAAAGTCGATTGTCCCCAGACTTGTTGCCTTCTCGTCATCTGCTTCTCCTCAGAAATCATTTATCAAAATGTGCGGTCGAGGAAAGTTTACCTCGACCCCACGGTGGGCGCCAAATGTTCTTGCAAATTTCGACAAGTTAATCTGAGAACTCGAAGAACAGTATCGCTATTTATTCACAATAAGTCTCTAATCAGAAACACTCGGTTTTCATTAGAATCTCTCCGAGTTCAGAGAATAAAGTTACAAAATAGCTTAACCTCCCTTTATATTCCACATTTATATATATAAGCAATAGAAAATAACTGCTCCCCTATTATCTATCAATCGTTGGTAACTGCCCATCCCATGATATTTCTGGCAGTACAATTGTATAGGTAAAAGTTTCTAAAAATCTGCTCGAAGCTTTCAGTTGACTTCTCAACGGGGTGTATGTGGATCCCATCATAGGTAGTTACCACGATCTGTTCGTCTTTGGAATGGAGTTGGATTTGTTTCTTGACATTGCAACCTTGATAAGAGCACCTATAATAACTTCTGAAAGCAGCAAATAAAATTGAGATGGAATTAATTAAGCAAGATCAGGACTAATTGCTGAAATTGAAAGGAAAACATTTGTAATAATGTTAAGTTTATCTCTATATATCAGGTTTACAAGGTTGTCGTTTCGTCTTAGTAGAAAGAATAAGAAATGGATTATCAGGTCCCAGGCTAAGGTTCTATACTAGTAAATTGAGAGTGAATGATCAGATTCCCCTCTCTCATAGCTAGAGCTCTCCGATATAGCCTCATTGATAGACTTTTAAGAAGATAAAGGTCCAATTTGACTTAACCTCTAAGAAATTGGGCTTTGTCCAATTCTTGGAACAATAGCTTACACTACAAACATACAATCAAAACAAAACTATTAAAATGAAGTGAGACAAACCTAGGGAATTTATTGCTTTTCACTTTCTTCTCTCCGTACTTTCTCCACCGGTACCCATCGTCTAGTATATCAATCTGACTCCTTGTTTGAAATACATATCTGTGCTGCTTCATCACTTTGCCACCTATGATCTGGTTTAATATCTCCTTCTTTTGAGTTCTTAAAACACCTGCCTTTTTAACATGAACCTTAGGGTTTTGAGCAACTTTAAAATCAATTGTAGAAGCAGCTGAAGATGTAGATGAGCTAGGGAATAACACTTGGTGTGTCTCCATTGATTGAGAACGGAGAAGTAACAATTAGATAAGGTAAAACTTGAGGGCTATATCATATATATAATGATAAAAAAGGTGATGAAAAGGAGTATGCAACTATGCATCCATAGAAGATGAAAAATAAGGGCGGCATGCAGGTCAAGTGGTCTGGTCAAAATCCAATTTATCTGAATAAGGATAAAACTAATTCATAGGATTAACGTGCATGTCAATTTCCCTTAGAAGGTTGGGGGCCGTGAATAACAGGGAACCTTTAAGATATGCAGGACATTATGATTCCATTTTTTTAGGTCCCAGATGAAACCATGATATCTCACGATCGATAGTCGTAAGATTAATCATCGAGAATATAGAGTAACAATTAAGGAAAAAATACTGTTCTATTCATAACAGCATGTCAAAGTTACTAACCACTCAGTTTAATATATGTGGAATGTTGCTAAAGTTGACGACGACTTTTGCATTGAAACACATAATTTTAATGAATTTCAAATTAATTTTACCAAAGACGTAACCATTTTGGTAACTGAAAAAACGTGCTATATTATACAGCGTGACGTGTTATACATATCATCAATTAATGGCCACCATGTCCGTGGGACACACAACAATGAGTTGGAAAGTTGGAATCATGAATTTGTACGGCGGCAGACACTTGAAATGAAACAGGTAAAAGACTCGTTACTCAAGACTACCTATAGCTAGTTTCCGTGAAATTGCTCATAAAAGTACATTGGCAAATTGTCAAATACTAACTACTAAAAATGAGAATGAGCTGCGTCTTATAATCAAGTTACTCTTCTGGCATTTATAGAACCAAAAATAAAACTGATAAAATATTCCAAACTAGGAACAGTCTTGTAGCGGCTCAAACCAATGCTTTAGCAATCAAAATATGGTTAGTCGAAGTGATAACAGATTTAGAGTCCTTAAACAAGTGATCAAGTATTTGATCATTAATTCTTTTGTATAGAAAAAACTCAATTGAAAGAGATCAATCGTTTAAGATTGTCCATTACCTCAAGCGACTACTTTTCGTAATTGCACACAGATAATACGATCGGGGAAGAAAAAAAAACAATGTTTTTACATACACCAGTCAATTTAACCCCAAAAAGCCCTTCTGATATCACTCCTATTATTTTATTTTGTGTAAACAACACCACTTCTAATTTTAAGATTGGTTTCTCAAGCATCATCAAAATCCGTAGATTCTTCTTCTTCGCCTAGATACTTGATTATATGTTATGTTTAGGAAAGATGAATTATTCCATTTTCCAGCTATTTTCTTATAAAAAGCTGTTATAAAAAATCTGTTATGTTTAAATGTCAAGCTTGTTTTTTTAAAAAGCTTTTTTAAAAAAAAAGTTGTTTTGGTATAAGCTATAAGAGTGGACTGTTTGATTGTTTTGGGAAGATTATTTTTCATCTCAAAATTTTTCTTCCAGTCTTGCCCTGTGGTCAAACGAGAATCGTACCACTGCAGCAGCAATAATGTGAAGCAATTTTACTAACAGGCGTGAAGCAGTGTTCTAAACATGAATTTTTTCTTCCAGTCTTTCTCCACTTTCTTCCGGTCATTGTAGACTAACGGCACGAAGCAATTTTTTTTATTTCATGTTTTCTAAACATGAATTTCCATTTTTTTTAACTAAATCATGAATTTCTTAATTAAAAATAAATAAATATATTTTCATATGTTTTTCATTATCATGAAAATATGTTACAAATCTTATTCCATTTTTTATAAATAGAAAAAAATTTGTGACAAGATATAAAAAAAATAAAGGCTTAATTATATTTCTGGCCCCTCTATTTTACTGCTTGGGTGATTTTGGTCCCCCAGTTTATTTTCGCTCAATTTTGGTCCCCACATTTTAAAAATGTACAATTTTGATCCATCTGTATGTTAACATCCAATCATTAACATTTCAAATCAATATTCATTTATGACACCACTTGTTAGGAAGCGTAAGTCAGATTAGAATATCATAAGTCACGTTAGATACACCATACATTATTGGGTGTTAACATACAAATGGACCGAAATTGCACATTTTTAAAATGTGGGGACTAAAATCGAGCGGAAAAAAACTGGGGAACCAAAATCGCCCAAGCACTAAAATAGGGGGACTAATAGTGCAATTAAGCCAAAAATAAACAAGTTATAATGTTAAAAAAACTTCAAATATTATTACTATAAACAAATATCTTCATACCCTTTTTCGTAATTTTCTATATAAAAGTGATTATTTTTACATTACCCAAACGAAATAGATTATCTTATCATCGCTTTTCAGCAAACATACCCAAACAAAAATAGATTTTGATTATAATCGATTATCATAGTAATCGATTATTCGAAAACAAATTATCAGTATAATCTTTTTTTTCCAGCTTTTCCAAACACACTTTAAGATGAAAAAAAAAAAAAAAAGGAGGTCGCAATAAGGTTACATATATTCTGGATTAGTACATGGGCCACCGGTAAAAAACTGGAGCACAAAAAGAAACATACCCGGTATATTCCATAGCCCACTTATCCTTTTTTTGAATGATAACACGCGCCCCCTCCCAAATCACAACTACACCGAGCAGACTCTTTTAAATAAGTACTTAAATATGTACTTTCGGTTAAAGTTTAGTGGGTTAAAATTATGAATGTGCAGCTAACGAAGGTTTATTCAGTTGGTAAATATACAGTTCATAATTCACAAGATCGTGAGTTTGAATCGCACTATCGATATGAGAATCTTGTTTGTGGGTAATTTTTGTTCACCAAAAAAATAAAATAAAATTATGAATGTACAAGCAAGAAGAATAAATGTCATCATGATAATCTTTCATTTACCAATTATTGTGCATCAGAAAACAAAATTGTCTTAAGTTATACATAAAGAAAAAATTGAATCATAAAATTTTCAAAGCAAAAAATTATAATATCAAAGATTTCGTACAAAAACTAAGAAATCCGAGAAGGTTGTATCCAATTTCTCGAAGACTCTTATATTGTATAATCATAACTTTCTCTTCTTTTACTGGGTTTTCTTTATATTGGTTCTCTTTGTAATTGTTCTTTTAAGGCCATTAGTGCTGATAATTGTGATTTCCTCCTTCTTCACAATGACCAGAAAAGCAATAAATGACTCGTTGGTTGTGTTTCTGGCCGAGTTATCTTTTGAGTTAAGGAGATTAGGTCCAAATATAGCTGACTTCTACTGGCCGAAGACTTTCTCAGCCCATGTAAAACACAAAGTATATAGAGATATTATCATGTATTCATGTTGTACAAATAAATAAATTGAAGTTTAGATCTTTATAATTTATGAATATATTTTTAAAAAAAGTAAATTTGAATGTAGCGAGTGACATTGAGCTGAACTAAACAGCCTAAACTCGATACGTGAAGCCTATTTTGTGCGATCCAAGCACATAGCTGGCACAAGAGTAAAAGAGGTCTAAAGCAAATTTTGAGTGAGGTTATTTTTATTTTAAATGAGAGGGTTTACCTGTATCAAATTATACTTTAGGTTTGGCCTTTTACTAGCATGTGTGGTTTTTATGCTTTATAGAAAGCAAGAGAAAATATTTTTTTGTTGGTAGGCCTAATACTAGGATTTTAGTGGCTTCATCCTTTTGGCTGACCTTGTCCAAGCATAGTTCAATTACCTTGCAAGCAATGATCCGTATTAGACATTCAACTTTTGACATATTTACGCATCCACATGATAATGTATGATTTTTCTAACCGGTGCAATTTTGCACATATCAAGAAATCATAAAATAGAAATGTTATAATAGAAATAATAGCTTTTATGTTTTCAAGAAAATGAATTCAAAATTTCCAACACAGCAATTTTATTTTTCATTTATTAACATATACAAAGTTACACGAATAATGTAGCATTGGATCATCTTAAATTTGTCAAACACTTTTAATTATATTATTGATATTGATCCAACAGTCTATAAAGTATGAATGGGTGGAAAATTTATGGCGGGAACCCGTTTTCTGTGGGTAGAATGGGTTATATGACAGGACGGTGTGGAAGAAACCCCGCATCATAATACTTGATCATATTTAAGTGGGTCCAAATAATATTTCATGGGAGCTGTTACATGTATCCGTCCATGTGCCCCATCCACCCTACACTTATTATTTTTTTAGAATGAAATTACAAAATTGCCCATCAAACTTTCAACCTTTTACCCTTCTTCCTTTCAGTCTGTAACGTCGCACACCCCCCTTTCTTCTTCCTTCAATTCTTCATCACGTTCCTTCCTACATTAATTTCTTGTTCCTTCATTCCTTTTTACCCTCTTTCTTTTTACCATGATATGTTATGCTTTTCTCTGACAACGAGCGGCATTTCAGCCTCTTTAACATGTCATGTATGCTTCAGCCAGGAGAAAAGACCCAAACACGTTAACAATGAATTAGAAAAATAGATGCACTTGTCATGTATGGAAGTGGATCCCCAGAGTTTCAAGAGGAGCTGCACCTTGTGCAGTTAAAGATCCAAAAGGATGATATTTAATGAATAAATTTTGTCTTTAAAGATTTGAAGTGATCTATCCATATTTAACTTAATATTCATAGCCAAGTCTATTAGAGCTCCCCAACGCTCTCTAGTACTCGTACTAACTATTGAACTTCTTTAATAACAAAAATAATAATAATTTAATTAAAAAAATGAAGAAAAAAAAATACATAAAAGAGTGTGTATATGTACATAATGAAAGGTGAGAGATTTTTTTTACCACATAATATGCCATAAACCAATGGATTTAGTTGGTATGGCATTATAGGTGTAAATATTTTTTATATGTCAATCAATCATAAATTATTGTATTATTACAAATATTTAACTGTTATAATAACTATATTAAAAATCACATATAAAATAATTTATAATTCATGACAAACTAAGAAACTTTATACTAAACTCTAAACCGATAACCATCCATAAGGTAGGAAAGAGAAAAGAATGCGAAACACTCAGTGCCAAACCAAGTGCAACTTAGTTGATCTTAATTTCAATGTATTCTGACTAAGTTCTTGCCCACGATAACCATACCATATATCAAAGGAGTATTAGCATCTCCATTTACGTGGGCCAACCAGGTCCTCCTCGTATAGTTGTATCCTGGTCGTGTGTTTGATTGGACGGAAATTTCATTATGTATGCGATATCTAGTATCTAATTAATATGAAATGCATACATAGTATAGTACTCATGCATAAAGATGCGACAAACACTTATTTGTCTATTCGATGGTGTTACAACTTAAGAAAGACTGATTTTGACGGCTCAGCCGAAAATGGTGAACGACCTAACTGGTTCTTATTGGTTTCCACATTCCTCTAACAACCTGTTTGGAGATGCCTAACCTTATATATAACACAACCATTATTATTATTATTTTGGACAAATATACCTTATCAGTAGCATCATATTTATGGCAACAGGCCTTCCAGTTGGGACTGGGCCCAACAGTGAGGCCCAAATTCCCTGCAATTCATTCCGTTCTGTTAGTTGGTCTCTGTGCACTGCCCTGACAGGTCATATGAAATGCGCTAGATTATGTCAATTTGATTAAGATTTTACACGACCAAATTAAAAAACATAACATTTGTGGTGATAAAAAATTGGGGGGGGACTAAGGGGACACCGTTGTTTCTGATGATCATAACTATACTTCTAAAGGTATTTGAATTTGTTGCACATAATTTAAGTGCTGTTTCTAAAAGTGCATGGAGAAACTGGTTTACGTGTTAGGATACTAAGCTTCCACACCCAAAAAAAAAAAAAGGTGTGCTAACGTGTACTGTATCATGCTGTGCAGGTCATGGATGTTCATGTTGCGAGGTGTCAATGTCTCGGGCGTGTAAATTGTAGTCCGGCATGTCATTGTCCACGTCGCACATAATTAACTTCCGCAGATCATCATAATGAATATTGTATAGTCATGCATGTTTTCTCTTTTTATCGCAAATGAGGTATAGTCAATTTTGTGATGAGATTTATATCAAAAAAAATCAAAGTCTCACCTTGACTAGAGATAGTGACTAATAAAAGCTTATAAGTAATAGACAATTTTTATCGCATGAGTTAGATTTTAGGATTGAGTTAGGCTCAAAATCTAATATGGTATCAAAGCTATCCAAGATTCATTGTAAGGTCACCTATCATATTATCCACGCACCAAACTCAATAGTACTGGGAGTGAGGGGGTGTATTGAGAAAGACTCAAGTTCCACACTCACAAGAGATAAACTCTAATAAGAGCCTATAAATAGTGGACAATTCTCATCCTATAAACTAGCTCTTGAAATTAAGTTAGGTCCAAAATATAATAATTTATGCTTCACTGTTTCATGTAGTGGTGATTTTGATCTATGATGATATCAGACAAAGTGACAAAGCCACATGAGGAGGGCAAAACCGCCTTAACTGGCCAAAGGCAGGCGTGGGTTTGTTTCGTATTTGAAAAGAGATTGCCTCCATCCAGCGTTCTCTTGAGGATCCTGGAAGTTTACAGTGACACATGGGATTCGTTTTCAAAGGGCGGCTGAATAATTAAGCTTCCCAGATTGCTATATATATTTTACTATTCATTTGCATTGGGGGGTTAATTTGAAACTTCCGTTTCTGCATAAACCTTCCGTGATTGATTAAGATATAATTAACATTATAAATATCTGAAATTGTTAAAACATTGATGCACAGTACTGAATTAAGCTGAACTTATATATCTAGCTACTTCAGCTTCACTGTGGTTGAATCGGGTCTCGAGCACAATCAGATACAATCCAAGTTAGAGTATCAACCTTATAGTTAGATTGTGTTTGGAAAAACTGAAAACAAATAGATTATGATGATAATTGATTTTGTGTATAATTGATTATTGTGATAATCGATTATAATCAATATATGTTTTTGTGTAAGTATGTTTGCTGAAAAATGATTTTAAGATAATCTATTTTGTTTAAGTGATTGCAAAAAATCACTTTTTCATATTAAATTACGAAAAATAATATAAAGTTAATTGTTAGCGCGGATGAAAAGGTGACGAGGAAGAGATTGGGTTGGGGTAAAACGAGGAAGAGAGTTTGAACTAAAAATCAAATTCATGAAAATAATCAAATAGTCCTAAACATTAAATGTATCGAAAACAACTTTTTTTCAAAACAAAAAACTTTTATATGATTTATAAGCCGAAATAGCAAGCACGCCCAATTACTCAGGAAATAAGTTTCTTGGGAAAAAAACGGTTGAAATGTATTTAATCTATCTTTCTCAAATATGTTATTGTTAGGTGTTGTTGATTGATCTTTTACCCTTGTTTCTCTATTATATCTTTTTTTTTTAATTGTATATGAATTCGATTACTACTTATATATAATTTTGATTTTAGAAAATTACAATCCAAATACGAGCAACAAAATGCACCGGTCCCGCTCGTTTCTACTTTATGATTTTTGGCGGGGGAGGGGATGGGGATAAGTCTATGACGTACGTCATATATGATGGTGTTTTTATTAAGTTCTTAATTAACTTAAATTGAAGCAGCCGCAAAGATTTAATTTGTAATGGCACTTTAGATCTTGAGTATAACTTGCGTTTCAAATTCCCTGTAGTTTTCTCCAATTTTTCCTTCAATATGATAATAATTCTGCATTGATTTTTTTTTTACCCCGAGTATCTCGGCGGAAAGTCGGATACTAATTCCTCGAGGTACGAAGATTCATTTAAGGGGCTAACCTCTCCCAACAGATATTCGTTTATATACATAAGTCAGAAATCGAATCATTGATCACATATTTAAAAGATCCAGTTATCTACTAATTGTGTCACATGTAATAATTCTGCATTGTTATTCACGCTAAACCGGAAAAAAGTTCAATTCGAGTGTGCCACGTGTTCAACAATTTAAACATTGAAATCATGCTATTCTTTAAGTGCAGGGGCAATTAATAAATTAATACAAGATAAGAAGAATATAATTAGGTTGTACTTAATTTGTCTGTAAATGAAACTCTCGATATCTCTATTTGATAAAAGTAATGTTCGGTGAATATTCAAATGGGACATCCATTTGGAATATCTGGTTAACCATGTTTAAGTATTTGGTTAATTCAATTTATTATATGGTTAATGAGTTTATTCATCATAATTATGTAAATATTTGATTAATCATATGTAAATATCTGATTAATTCAATTCTTTATATGATTGATGAATCATCATAAATTAATCAAATATTTGTATGTGATTGACCATATGATGAATTGACTTAACTCAAATATTTATATATGATTAATTAGATGTCTCAAATGAATATTCCATTTGAATGTTCACGTATCATTACTCATTTGACAATCATGGTAGCGAGGGCCTCCGTTCAAGTTACGTAAATCTCATAAAACAAGTTATCTGCTTTTATTATCATGAACACCACCACTTTTGTCATTGCTGTGAAGAAAATTTAAGACATTCACCCACCCATCCCAACCCTTGCAGCAAATGCACTCTAACCTTAAACCTACCCTCTCCCCTAGGCTACCCGATTTGATACAATGATACGAACAACAAAGTAAGAATATTTGAATCCGTTTGTTTTGGATTTTGATAAAATTGATTTTGAAATAATCAAAGTTAAAAAAATTGATTTATATTTGATAATAATATTTTAAAAGTAAGTTTAGAATAATTGATTTTATTTAGATGATAAAGTAAAATCACTTTTGAGGTGTAAGTATGTAGAATTTTATGGATTCTACATCTTGAATCAATTATTTTCAATAAAAAAGATAAAAAAATTTGCTTCCACGGAACTCAATTTTACCCACCATAAATTAATTATTTTGGATGGGGTTTAGGGGTTGAAACTCCGTTTCAGCTTCTACCCAAACAAGGATATTATTGGTGTAATTCAGTTAGTTAGAATGGTAGTTATGGTTGTTAATTCAGTTAGTTTGTTAGAGGTAAAATAGCTAAAGTAGTTAGAGACTATCCCAGCCAAGGTGGGACTTATGGCTTGTATATAAATACAGCAAATGAATGAAATTTTGATGATGATGATGATGCATATTCACACATCAGTCTAGCATTCTGTCTAGCATTCTGTTTTCTTTCTTGATCTTTCCCTCGAGTGTAAGCAAGCAAGTATCAAAGACTGATACACAGAGTGTGTGAGGAAGAGTTTTGCATCAACAGTGGTATCTAGAGCTGTGTTTCTTGATCCTGGTTCCTGAAAGAATAGCATGGCATCTAATGGAAATCTTCCCTTGAATCTCCCAACCTTGACCTCGAAGAACTATGACAGATGGAAGGCACAAATGAGAGTTCTTTTTCGATTTCAAGAAGTTCTTGAAATTGTGAATGATGGATACAGGGAACCGCCTGTAAATCCCACCGATGAACAAAGAACCGCCCATCAAGTAAGCTCGAAGAAGGATGCTAAAGCCCTCTTCTTGATTCAACAATGCATGGATTCTGATAACTGGGAGAAGATTTCATCAGCAGAAACTGCAAAGCAAGCATGGGACAACTTGACTCGGTTCTATGAGGGTGCTGACAAGTTAAAGAAAATCAAACTGCAGGCCCTTTGAAGGCAGTATGAGCTGCTGCAGATGACTGGTCAAGAAAGTGTAGGTGAGTACTTTACTAGATTGATAGCACTTACAAACCAAATGAAATCTTGTGGTGAGACTCTATCAACTGTAATGATAATTGAAAAGGTGTTGAGAACACTAACCACTAGATTTGATCAAGTGGTTATTGTATTGGAAGAATCCAAGGATCTGGCTACTATGAGAATTGAAGAGCTTCAGGCATATCTTGAAGCCCGAGAGCTGAGGCTCAATGAGAGAAATCCTGTGAAGACTGAGCAAGCTCTTCAAGCTCAGTCCAAACAGAAAGGAGGAGATGGGGGAAAGAACTACAAGGGCAAAGGAAAGTGGAAAAACAATAAATGGAAGAATCAAGAAAAAGGCCAAGGCAGTAGCACTGAGCAGAATCACAATGATGAAAGCTCCAAGAAATATGAGGGGAGCAGAAACAATGATAAAAGAAGAGTTCCAAGAAAGGATGTGCAGTGCTACAACTGTCAGAAATATGGTCATTATTCAAATGAGTGCAGAGGCAAGAAGGTGCCAAGAAAGCGTGAAGAGGCACAAATGGCTCATGAGGAAGATCATGACTCAGATGAAGTCCTCTTGATGGCTACCACTAGCTCAGAAAATGCAAAATCTGAGTTATGGTATCTTGATACAGGATGTTCTAATCATATATCTGGCCATAAGGAATGGTTCACAAACCTTGATGAGAATGTGAAGAGCAAGGTTAGATTTGCGGACAATAGCACTGTAACTGCTGAAGGAATGGGGAGAGTAATGATCCATCAGAAGAATGGTCAGCATGCTGCCATTGCTGATGTTCTGTATGTTCCCAATATGAAGAATAATCTACTAAGCCTTGGTCAGTTACTGGAAAGAGGCTACTCAATGAAAATGGAGCATAGTCAATTGAAGGTGTTTGATAACAAAGGAAGACTAGTCCCGAAAGCTCCTTTGTCAAAAAATAGGACTTTCAAGATTGGTGTTCAAGTGATGCAGCATCAGTGTCTAGCCAGTGAATGCAGCAGTGAAACTTGGTCGTGGCATCACAGTTTGGACATCTGAATTTGAAGTCTTGGCCTGTTAAAGAGCAAGAACATGGTAAAAGGCCTTCCCACCATTGTGCAGCCAGAGGAAGTGTGTGCTGATTGTTGTGAATCCAAGCAGACAAGGAAATCTTACAAATCTGAAATTCCAACCAGGGCAAATGAGAAACTTGTCGTCATTTCCTCGATGATGTGTGGTCCCTTTGAGGTAACTTCTCTTGGTGGCAACAGTTATTTTGTTTCCTTTATTGATGAGTTTACAAGGAAAATGTGGTTGTATCTCATTAAAAGGAAGAATGATGTGTTAAGTGTTTTTCAAAAGTTCAAATTAATGGTTGAAAAGTAAAGTGGGAAGGCAATCAAGGTGTTGAGGACTCGATGAAGGAGGTGAGTATGTCTCACATGAATTTCAGAAATTCTGTGACCAAGAGGGAATCATACATGAGGTGATAGCTCCATATACACCTCAACATAATGGAACTGCAGAAAGGAGAAATGTAACTCTTCTTGATATGACAAGAAGCATGTTGAAAGCAAAGAAAATGCCTCGCCTATTTTTGGGGTGAAGAAGTGGCAATCGCAGCCTATATCTTGGATAGAAGTCCAACCAAGAGGCTGCAAGGCATGACACCCGAGGAAGCATGGTCGGTAACATGCCTAATGTAAGCCACTTTCGAATTTTTGGCTCATTATGCTATAGGCATGTACCGAACAACTTAGAAAGAAACTTGATGATAGAGTGAGCAGAGATGATCCTTCTAGGTTATCATTCAACTGGATCTTATAAGTTGTTTGACCCTAAGAAGAAGAAAATTGTGATCGTAGTGATGTTGTGATTGATGAAAATAAAAATTGGAATTGGGAGGCGAGGCAAGGTTGATAATAATGCTAACAACATACGATGCAAAGGTGAAGATGATCAAGAAGATGTGGAAGTCTGCTGCAGAAACTCGGGATCGGAAGATCACAGAGAGAAAGACATGCACCACCAAGATTCAATGAGTATGAGCTGTTTCCGGACTCTTCAATTACAACAGAAGGTGAGCTAGTGCACTTTGCACCGTTAGTGGTTGCCGAGCTGTCGCTTTTGAGCAAAGCTATGGAAAGTTCAAATTGGAGAAATGCCATGCTGGAGGAAATCGATCAATTGAAAAGAATGAGACCTGGGAATTGGTGACCTTGCCAAAAACAAGAAACCTATTGATGTAAAATGGGTTTACAAAACAAAAGTGAAGCCTAATGGTGATATTGCCAAGCATAAGGCCAGGTTAGTTGCTAAAGGTTTCCTACGTAAACCTGGTCCGGATTTCTATGAAGTTTTTGCACTGTTGCACGAATTGAAACAATAAGACTTGTGGTTGCATTGGCAAGCTTCAAAGGTTGGTCATTGTACCACTTGATGTGAAATCTGCCTTATTAAATGGTCCACTAGAGGAGGAAGTCTGTGTTTCTCACCTGGCTACATTGTAAAAGGGCATGAAGACAAAGTTTACAAGTTGAAGAAGGCTCTATATGGCTCAAACAGCCCCCAAGAGCCTGGAATATGAGAATTGATGGCTTTTTGAAGCAACCGAGATTTGTAAAATGCACCACGGAACATGGTGTGTATGTCGGGCATGCCTCTACATCAAACACACTTATAGTATGCTTATATGTTGATGATCTCACTGTAACAGGAGCGATGAAGTTGAAATTGCTGAGTTCAAAAACAGAATCATGAAGGAGTTTGAAATGAGTGATTTGGGGGTGCTATCCTACTTCCTTGGCATTGAATTTACTCATACAAGCAAGGGTATCTTCGTGAGCCAAAGGAAATATGCTGAAGATGTACTAAAGAGGTTTAGTATGCTCGATTGTAATCCTGCAAGCACACCTGCAGAGGCTGGAATCAAGCTGCAGAAGGATGGTACTGATGAGCAGTGGATCCTACTCACTACAAGCAAATGGTAGGTTCCTTAAGATACCTGTGTAACACTAGGCCTGACTTAGCCTATAGTGTTGGTATGATTAGTAGATACATGGAGCATCCAAAGGTGTCTCATCTCACTGCAGCCAAGAGGATCCTTAGATATGTCAAAGGAACTCTTGGATTTGGCATTCTTTATCCTAACAACTCAAGTGGAAGTGCAGCCGAATTGTTTGGCTACTGTGACTCTGATTGGTGTGGTGACAAAGATGATAGGAAAAGCACCACAGGCTATGTGTTTATGATTGGAGACAAGCCAGTAAGTTGGTGTTCAAAGAAGCAAACCGTTGTTGCCTTATCATCCTGTGAGGCTGAATATGTTGCAGCCTCAATAGGTGCTTGTCAAGCTCTATGGCTGGAAACATTACTAGAAGAACTGAAGTTGAGAGAAGCTAAACCAGTGAAGCTCCTAATTGACAACAAGTCAGCTATTGACTTGGTAAAACATCCAATTGCTTATGGCAGGAGCAAACACATAGAAACCAAGTATCACTTCCTTCGTGATCAAGTCAGCAAGGGTAAACTGATGATGCAAGACTGCAGATCTGACGATGTACAAGTTCTCGACATACCGACTAAGCCTCGAAGAATGCAAGGTTGGCAGAATTGAGAAGTATGCTAGGAGTGCAGCTTATGACTAATCTGAATTAGGGGGTGTATTGGTGTAATTCAATTAGTTAGAATGGTAGTTATGGTTGTTAATTCAGTTAGTTTGTTAGAGGTAAAATAGCTAAAGTAGTTAGAGACTATCCCAGCCAAGGTGAGACTTATGGCTTGTATATAAATACAGCAAATGAATGAAATTTTGATGATGATGATGCATATTCACACATCAGTCTAGCATTCTGCCTAGCATTCTGTTTTCTTTCTTGATCTTTCCCTCGAGTGTAAGCAAGCAAGTATCAAAGACTGATACACAGAGTGTGTGAGGAAGAGTTTTGCATCAACAGATGTAAGTTGGCGAATTCTAATGTCCTCCAACTTCAAGTTGGAGGACCAATCATCTAAGGTTATTTTAGTCCTTTAACAATTTTAATAAAACAAAAAAAAATATAAACTATAGTTCAATCTTGGCCACCACCGAACCCTTCCACCACACACCAGATCTACCATCTCCACTAGTTGGACACCGCGACCAGCACCCCCGACGATGACACACGTCCAGTCGTCTAGTCCCTTCCGCTGCCCCTCCTCAGTTCATTTCGGTTCCTTCGCAAAGATTCTCTTTTTCTTTCCTTCTCTCTTTCACCATTTGAGATTGGGTTTTCTTTTTGAGATCTGGGTTTACTTCTCCCAATATTTTGCTATTTTTGTTTTCTTTTTCTGTTCTATTTTTTCTTTTTAAGCTTTCAATTTCCTATGTTTAGCTTGTTTCATCTTCAACCCTTTCACCAAAATCTAATCTCCCGAACATTCATACATGAAAAAGAATGCAAATATCACAGATTCACAACCAATTGACTTTGACTAAACCATGATAACAAGAAATTCTAGAAAATGAAGCCAATAATGTCGTGTAGTTTGGTTCATTAGCATAGAAAAAATAAATCGAATAATCTGGGTCATAGTTAAAAATTCAAGAATTCATTTATGAAAAAGGAAAAACAGAGTCTCGTATTTCCAGCATATATCCATCATCAAGAACTGGTAAGATGGTAAGATGGTGCCACCGACAGAAACGGCGCATGGTCCTGGTTCCGACCTGGCATAGTTCGTGGAGAGTGGAAGAGGCAAGTGAAGGAATGGGAGAGAGGGACCATTAACATCTTCTAAGGGTAAATTACCATATTACCCCAGTTAAATATCTTCAATCTCATCCATTGATTTATTTTAATAATATTTGAACGGATGAGATTGCACAAGGTTGCGTTGAGAACTAATTTTTGGTCCCCGATAAATACCCACCCTACTTAATTTGTGTGGATATAAATATTCTGCTTCCTTCTCTTTCTTAACTCTCACTCATATTTTACCACGTCAATTAAAAATGACAATTCCCTATACCACGTCCTCTTTGGGTTACATCAACTAATTAACAATTAAGGAGTTCTGAAATGCATTTGGTATTGATTAATTAATTAATGCATGCATTGAATCATTGATGGAGAAGTGAGCGTACCAATTAGCTATTGATCATATATGTAATACAGCACTTTGTACGTCAAATCAAAAGTCATGTTGATGTCGCACTCGCATGTACGAAATACATTCTTCGCCTAGCATGGCTTATCTTGTGAGATTTATGATTTATGAATCGGAGCCAACAATGTTGTTCCATATATATAATTCCCCTTATCTCTTATCACCAAATCCACCATTCACGTCATGGTGGATTTTATGGTGCACGCGAAGGTTAGGCGGTAACCAGTGCACCCCTTTCCTCTGACCGTTGGATGTTGTATGGAATGAAATCAATGGTGACAAACAATTACCGGAAACTTGAATAACAGGTTATAGTAAAAATTTGATAAGTTCTAGCAGCCCCTTCAACTCCACCACGACAAGCATAAGCATAACTCCGACTAAGGGTGCGTTTGGGAAAACAACTTAATTAAGAGCTTATCACATAAGACCTTATGGCATGAGAGCTTATGCCATAAGCGCTTAAAGAAAGAAAAAGAAAGAAAGGGACATGAGAGAATTCGAATAGTGAAAAACACGGAGAGGGTGTTTAGTGCATAAGCTCTTATGATAATTCCATAAGCTTCTCCCAGTGACTTATGAAAATAAGTCAAAAACTCCTTATGGGATGACATAAGTTATTTTTATAAGCTCTGCCAAACACACTGCATAAGAGTTTATATCATCAGATAAGTCAAAAGGAGCTTAAATAAGCTCTTCCAAACGTCACCTAAGTTGCTGAAGTGGCTTATTGGCCGCCGTTCAGCACAATAATCATCTTTATCTTGAGTCCCTATTTCACAATGAAAATTATATTTTCTTGAATTATATTATTTCACGGTGCCTGCAAATTATTGTCTGTCGGTATCGTCATTCCCTGTATTTTCAATCTAAGGCGCCTTTGTCTTTGCAGATTGGGTAGCAACACCTGTTTAGTGAAACTATATGGGTCTAAAAAAAAAAATATAGATAAATACCTGTTGGGTAAAGTCCAGAGATAACAACCTCTAATGAAACAAATATTTTTCCCTTCACCTGTACAAATAAATAGACACAACAAAAATATTCTTCCACAGGATAATATCAATGACAGAAAAATAAATAGCAATGACACCACAATTTTTAACGTGGAAAACTCCCCAGTGTAGGGATAAAAACCACGGGACCAAGTCCAGCAAAAACTTTCACTATAAATAATAATGGGTATACCAAGTATTCCTAGAAATACTAGGGAACATCAAATCAGCAATACATCACCCAAAAGGTGGATACAAGCAAGCAACAAGAGAGAAACCCCACAACAATGGGTATAACAACTCAGCTCAAAGAGAAGGCAAAACAACCAATAAAATATATCAAACTAACGAGCTCATTGGTAGGAATAACATACTGAAATTTCAGCAAAAACGAAACAAGTTTGATGTACCACCTTACACCACCTGAACCCTCTTTTTCTTCTTCTCTTTGCTTATCGCCGTCTGTGTCTATATGTGCAGCCACTGTTTCTATCGTGCAGCAAATGTTGATTTCAACTTAGTGATAAATCCCTTTTTACATGCCACATGGGCTTGGGCCCATTATTAACCATTCCCTTTTTTTTTTTTTACTTTTTATCTAGTGGGTCCCATTTAGGAGGGAACCCACCCAACAAATCTCCCCCTTCCCGACTAAGTGGGGAGATACTGCTCAACCATGCCTGCTATCTTTCTGCAACAAATTAACTTTGTCATAGGCAATGTCTTTGTCATCATATCTGAACCATTTTCATCAGTATGGATCTTTTCAAGTGAAAATGTCTTCATCTCTAGCGCATCTCGTATCCAGTGATACCGCACCTCAATGTGCTTTGACCTGGAATGAAAAGTTGGATTCTTGCTGAGATGGATAGCACTCTGACTGTCACAAAATAACACAAACTTCTCTTGCTTGAGGCCCAACTCTTGTAGGAATTTCTGCATCCACAAAAATTCTTTAGAAGCTTCAGTAATGACAATATACTGAGCCTCAGTGGTAGACAAAGCAACACATTTTTGTAATCTTGATTGCCAAGACACCGCTCCCCTTGCAAAAGTTATCAAATATCCAGAAGTAGATTTTTTAGAATCAACATCACCGGCCATATCTGAATCTGTGTAGCCGTCTAACACAGGTTGACCACCCCCAAAGCATAAACATACTCTAGAAGTGCCTCTGAGATACCTGAAAATCCACTTCACTGCTTGCCAGTGGTCTCTACCAGGATTAGAGAGAAAACGACTAACACCTCCAACAGCATGGGCAATATCCGGCCTTGTGCATACCATAACATACATCAAACTACCAACCGCGGATGCATAAGGAACCTTCTTCATCTCTTCTTTGTCTTTCTCACTTGTAGGGCATTGTTGAGAGCTCAACTTGAAATGACTTGCAAGTGGAGTACTAACAGGTTTGGAATTGCTCATGTTAAACCTCTCTAATACCTTCTCAATATACTTATGTTGAGACAACCACAATTTACCATTCTTCCTATCACGAGTAATTCTCATGCCAAGGATTTGTTTTGCAGGACCCAAATCCTTCTTAGCAAAGGACTTGCTCAAATCTTTCTTCAGACAATCAATCTTCTTTGTGTAATGACCAACAATCAACATGTCATCCACATATAGCAAGAGGATAATAAAATCATCATCAAGGAATTTCTTCACAAACACACAGTGATCTGAAGTGGTTTTACTATAACCATGTTTCTCCATGAAAGAATCAAATTTCTTGTACCATTGCCTTGGTGCTTGCTTGAGTCCATACAAACTTTTCTTCAATTTGCACACAAGTCGCTCTTTTCCTTTGACCTTGAAGCCTTCGAGTTGCTCCATATAAATTTCCTCCTCCAAATCACCATGAAGGAATGTTGTCTTCACATCAAGTTGTTTAACCTCTAGGTTCAAGCTAGCTGCTAATCCAAGCACAACTCGAATAGAGGACATCTTCACCACCGGTGAGAAAATTTCTTCAAAGTCAATACCTTTCCTCTGATTGAAGCCTTTCACAACCAATCTTGCTTTGTACCTTGGTTGGGAGCTATTCTCTTCTGATTTCATCTTGAACGCCCACTTGTTCTTGAGTGATTTCCTACCCTTAGGCAACTTCACCAATTCAAATGTGTGATTCTCATGCAAGGAATTCATTTCTTCTTGCATGGCCTTCAACCATTCTTCCTTGTGCACATTTACAATAGCCTCTTCATAACTTTCTGGCTCTCCACCATCAGTGATCATCACATACTCATGTGGAGTGTATCTTTGGGAAGCATGACGCTCTCTGGTAGATCTTCTCAACTGAGGCTCAATTGGTGGATCAAATGGAACCTCTTCAACTGGTTCATCATGGTGAGGTGTAGGGTCATCATTTGCATTCCCATCATCTACCTGTATATCTCCCCTTCAACAAGAGTTCCAAAGAGGGGTTTAGGCACAACACCAATATAACTTCTGGCAACCGGTTTCTGTTTCTCAGCTTTCTCAAAATCTTCAATGGTTTGGTCTTCAAGAAATATCACATCCCGGCTTCTGATAAATTTTCTGTCAGCTGGATCCCAGAGTCTATAACCAAACTCTTCATGACCATAACCCAAGAAGACACATTGTTTGGATTTTCCATCGAGCTTGGACCTCTCATCTCTTGGAATGTGAACAAAAGTCCTGCAGCCAAACACTCTCAAATGACTATAAGAGACATCTTTCCCTGTCCATACTGTTTAGAACATCACCATCTAGTGGCACAGAAGGAGAAAGGTTGATCAAATCCACTGCAGTTCTCATTGCTTCACCCCAAAAGGATTTGGGTAATTTTGTATGAGAGAGCATACACCTGATTCTGTCATTAATGGTACGGTTCATTCTCTCTGCAACTCCATTATGTTGAGGCGTCTTTGGAACTGTCTTCTCAAGCCTGATTCCATGTTCTTTGCAATATTCTTCAAACGGACCCCTGTATTCACCACCATTATCTACTCGGACACATTTCAACTTGCTTCCCTTTTCTCTTTCAACGCTTGCATGAAAGTGCTTGAAGACACCAAGTACCTGGTCTTTAGATTTCAAAGCAAAAGCCCACACTTTTCTAGAGTGATCATCAATAAAAGTAACAAAGTATGAAGCACCACCAAGAGACTTACAATCCATAGTGCAAACATCAGTATGAACTAAATCAAGAACATTTGGCCTCCTATGAGGACCAGAACTACGAAATGAAATTCTATGTTGTTTTCCAATAAAACAATGAGAGCAAGTATTTAAAGGTGTACCCTTCATAGGAAGAGAATTTTTCCTGGCAAGGATGTTGAGTCCTTTCTCACTCAAGTGACCAAGGCGCATATGCCACAAATCAGAAGAAGCATCTTCAACTGCATTCACTTCCTCCTTGCTTAACTTTCCAGGCATCCTGTAGAGAGTAGTGAGACTTTTTTCTTTTGCCACCACTAGTGACCTTTTGGTGAGCTTGCATATGCCACCACCAAAGTAAGTATGATAACCCTCAATGTCCAAGGCTTTAACAGAAATCAAGTTGAGACGGATATCTGGAACATGTCTGACATTCTTCAATTGCAGCTTGCACCCAATGCTGGTTTCAATCCAAACATCTCTCATACCAACAATTTTACATACCCCTTCATTTCCCATTTTAACTGTGCCAAAATCACCAACAGTATAAGATGAGAAGAAATCGTGCCTAGGAGTGACATGGTATGAGGCTCCAGAATCAACAATCCAACTAGAATCATGACATGCTAGATTTATAGAATTATCATCACGCACAATGTAAACATCACTATATCGGATGCAACCTGCAGTTGTGTCTTTATCATTTTTCTTCTCTTTGTCTTCATCTCTTTCTCTTGACTTCTCTCTCTTTTAGGAACCTGCATTGTCTTTTGATGTGTCCCACCTTGCCACAATGATAACATTTCACTTCTTTTCTAGTCCTGGACTTGCTTCTTGACTTGCTACGATCGTCGATTTTTCATGCTTATGGAAATGTCCGGTTTGACTTCTCCCCGTGACTCTGCAACTAGTGCTTCTGACTGAGTGGAGGTACCATTCAAACCACACTCCTTTCTTCTAGCTTCTTCATTCAACATGCTCTCTTTTACCATTGACATTGTCAACTTCCCATTAGGAGCTGAGTTAGTCAATGTCACAACCAGAACTTCCCAAGTGTCGGGCAAGGAACTAAGCAACAACAAGACTTGCAACTCATCATCTAATTTAATATCTTCTATCACAACCGATTCACGATTCTGAAAAATACTCATATGCTCGCCATTGAATCCCCTTCTTTGTATTTCATATTCACCAGCTTCCTGGGACGAAAATGCTTTATTTTGCACATTCTTCCGCTCATACAGCTCAGCCAACTTCTTCCACATTTTCTGGGCATCTGTTTTTGTGTCTACATGAGGATATACACTCAAATTCAGCCACTGCCTAATCAAAGCAACTGCCTTTCTATTCATCTTCTTCCAATCACTTTCATTTTTATCCTTGGGTCGGGCAGCGTCCCCCTCAATGGGATCATACAAGTCTTTGCTGTATAACATCTCTTCCATGAGGGTCTTCCAAAGTGTATAATTTGTAGAGTTCAGCTTAATCATGTTTGGCCCTTGATTTTCCTCCATTTAAATGCACAGTACAAAACAACCTAAGCTCTGGATATCACTTTGTTGGGAAAAAGCCAGAGATAGCAATCTCTAATGAAGCAAATATTTTCCCCTTCACCTGTGCAAATAAATGGGCACAACAAAAATATTCTTCCACAGGATAGTATCAATGGCAGAAAAATAAATAGCAATGACACCACAATTTTTAACGTGGAAAACTTCCCAGTGTAGGGATAAAAACCACGGGACCAAGTCCAGCAAAAACTTCCACTATAAATAATAATGGATACACCAAGTCTTCCTAGAAATACTAGGGAACACCAAATCAGCAATACATCACCCAAAAGGTAGATACAAGCAAGCAACAAGAGAGAAACCCCACAACAATGGATATAACAACTCAGCTTAAAGAGAAGGCAAAACAACCAATAAAATATATCAAACTAACGAGCTCATTGGTAGGAATAACATACTGAAATTTCAAAAAAAAACAAAGTTTTGTTGCATCACCTTCCACCACCTGAACCCTCTTTTTCTTCCTATCTTTGCTTATTGCGGTCTGTGTCTACATGTGCAGCCATTGTTTCTGTCGTGCAGCAAATGTTGATTTCAAGTTAGGGATAAATCCCTTTTTACATGTCACATGGGCTTGGGTCCATTATTAATCATTCCTTTCTTTCTTTTTTTCTTTTTATCTAGTGAGTCCCATTTAGGAGGGAACTCACCCAATAATACCAAAATCCAAATCAATTAAAATTCCAAAGACTAATTATTTAAGTTTAGCTATTAAAAAAATCAAGTCGAGTCTTTGCTGCTCTTGACCATAAACAGTGGATAGTGAAGGGAGATTGGGAGAGATGTTTATGCATCATATCACAGTATTTAACAAGTTCAATGAATTTATTCTAAATGATGAACTGGTTGGGTTATTTTTTATTTTTGTATTTGATGATGTGTTTTGTTTCCTGAAAAAGTAAAAACTACTCTTATGTTTAACTATGGCTCTGCCTCCTCCAAGTTGTTTCTGCCGATTCAATGGTGGTTAACATTTAGCATTCGAAAATATCAAAGTAATAAATTTTGTGGTGGCACATAACAAAACTCAATTTTTGTTGGCTCAAACATAAATGCCATTTTGATTCATTCTTGCTTCTGTCCCTTTGGTGGCAATGAAAACCTTGATCTTCATCACCTTCTTGGGGTTGAAGATAAGTGACGTGGAGCTTGTGGCAAGTCTGTGTTGCCAAGGTTCTATGGAGAGCTTGGGACAGAATTAGAAACGACAAAATCAGCAAGGGAATTTGGGTTTGTTAAGCAACCTGAGTGAAATTTGATACGACGGGTAAAGATCAAATATATATAACATTAAATAATAATAGAAAAAATTAACTAATATATAAAGGTAAATTATATGAAACAAAATTGATACATGGATATCAACTTTATATAACATAAAATTTAAATTACACTCAATTATTTCTAAATTTATTAAATTATCATCAAATCCCAAGTTTGGTTATAAATTACACATATATTCTTTTATTTGTGAGCTGATATTGACTTAACACAGTAAGTTACTAAAAAGAAAAAATATTTATAAAAAATTATTTGATAAAGAAACACTCTCATCACGAATTTGAATAGCTTGAATGCTATATATAAAATAATTTTATCAAATAGAGTTTTCCGATTACAATCTCTGAACTTCTGAACCAATGATTTTGTATTAGATACCAAATACATGACATTCAAAATATCTTATGATTTTTATTGTAAAGCTTGACAAAATTTGTCGATCAGTGATTCTCAAGAAACCAGATAAAAATAGAATCAAATGATACCAATAATTTAAAAGCATAAGAAGCATCATCATATTAAGAGTATGCAGATACTTTAATAACAAATGACATCATTCATATTATTTAATAATATGTAAATTTTGTTAAAAAAATAGTATGTACTTTTATGAAATTATTTATATATATATATATATATATATATATATATATATATATATATATATATATATATATATATATATATATATATATATATATAAAATAACTCACTTAGAGTTGAGGGAGCCATGGCATCCAAATGCCCCATCTCCCTCCGCCACTAAACCTGGAGTGCTAGTTGGTGAGCAGAAAGCTAAGAAGAAAACGGCTAAGACTAACGCTTTGTTTGATTGTGAGAAGAAAATGAGAAGAGAAAAAAAGATGAGAAAGAGTATGAAAAGAGAGAAAATTGTGAGAAATATAATAGATTTTATGTGTTGTTTGATATAAGAGAAATAAGAGAAAAATAGAGGAGAAAGATGTGTTTTCTCTCTCTCCCATTTATTTGGTTGGATAGAAAATAAGAAGAAAGAAAAGTAAATTTTTTAAAATGACAAAAATATCCTTAACTAAAAAATCAATATAAAAATATTTAAATTTAATTGATTTAAGTTATTTTAACCAATCAAATAATTTTAATTAATTTAACTGATTTAAGTTGTTTTAAATAAAATTTATTAGTTTAATATAATTATTTTATTTATTTCAACTTAATTTAATTAACTAAATGATTGATTTAATTCAATTTATTTAAATTTATTAAATAATTGGATGATAACCCAAAAAGAATGATATAAAAGTCATTTTACATGAAATACTCTCTCCCTCTTCCATTTTCTTCTCTTTTGGGGAGAGAAAAAAATTTGAGGTGGGTCCTACCAATTTTCTTCTCTCTTCTCTATTTCTCTCATCCACCAAACAAATGAAAAATATATTTTCTCCACATTTTCTCTCTTTTTATTTTTTTTCCTTGTTATTTTCTACTCTAACAAACAAAACCTAAGTGAGAGAAAAAGGAAATAAGAAAAAGATAAAATAATCTTGTAACATGATAGTTTTCATTCCACCTATTATTGCAGGTCAAAATTGGAGAGCATTGGTGCACCGGGTGCACCATAAAACCCGCCTCACGACATGGGCTCTTGGCGTAGCTCGTCCTCAAGTCAATTTTATCGCCCTTCCCTTTTGAAAATCTCGGATACCATTTTTGTCATGTTTTATTTGTTGGTTAAAATGTTTTGTTGGTCTTTTATTTTTTGATAAAATTTATTTTGGTTTTTTATTTTTAAAAAGATTCATTTTAGTTTTTTATATTTTAAAAGTGATCTAAAATAGTGCTTTCTGTCATCCCTCATCCAACCTTCGTTAAAAACTAGTAACATGACCATTAAAAAGATTCATTTTAGTCCTTTATGTTTTAAAAGTGTCTCAAAATGATCCTCACATAGGTTATGATTAACGGGGTAAGTAATAGAACTGACGGAAATGACCATTTTAAATCATTTTTAAAATATAAATGATTAAAATGAATCTTTTTAAAGATAAAGAATCAAAATAAATTTTAAAAAAAATATTTTAGCCTTTATTTGTATGATCGTAAATTATGATTCATGATGTGATCGATTTTGGATGACTATCTAGCTAGCTATTCGTAGCGGGGAATTCAATCACAGTTTCTTCCGTTTGATTTGTGATGTGTATAAATGTGGGAAAAGAATCAAATGAATGAAGTTATCAAACTTATCCCGGAATTTCTTTATTAGTTTTCTCAAGAAGAGTTTGGAGGAAGCACTATTCTTTCTAGCAAGTTCCCTGCAGTTTTCTCCAATTTTTCCTTCAATATGATAATGATTGTGCATTTTTTTTTATCCTGAGTATCTCCAGCCGGAAGTCGAAGATTAATTCCTCTAGACCGACCTATCTCAACAGATATTCTTCTTTATACGTAAGTCCTTAAGGACGACTTAATTTTCTGCCAACTGTCCCACATGTAATAATTCTGCAGTGTTATCCAGGCTAAACCGGAACAAAGTTCAATTCAAGTGTGCCACGTGTTCAACAATTTAAACATTGAAATCATGCTATTCTTTAAGCGCAGGGGCAATTAATATATGAATGCAAGATAAGAAGAATATAATTAGGTCGTACTTTGTCTGTAAATGAAACTCTCGATATCTCTATTTGATAATCATGGTAGCGAGGGCCTCCATTCAAGTTAGGTAAATCTCCTAAAACAAGTTATCTGCTTTTATTATCATGAACACCACTTTTATCATTGCTGTGAAGAAAATTTAAGACATTCACCCACCCATCCCAACCCTTGCAGCAAATGCACTCTAACCCTAAACCTACACTCTCCCCTAGGCTACCCGAATTGATACAATGATACGAACAACAAAGTCAGAATCTTTTTATCTTTTGAAAAAAAAAATCATATATTGTTTGTTTTTCTATACTTTAATTTTTTTTTATTTCTAAATTAAAACTTTTAATATATTGTTCCTTTTGAGGAACTTTTGTACGACAGTAATAAAAGATATTTTTTAAAATTTATTTATGCACTAATAGATATCTTTATTGCAATTTGAAATGAATATGTCAGTTACAATGGGCTGATATATTTGTGTTTTATATTGATAATTCGGAGAGATATAAACTTTGTTTCACATCAGATTCTTTTCTTGTGGTGCTTTTTAAAACAAAAGGTATCATGTCAATATATTATTTAAGTGAAGTGATATGAAACCTTTACAAACAAATCAATAATAGTATTCGATATTCTGAATAATCCTCTGCATGTGATTCCAGTACCCATGTTTTGATTGGGGTTGGTGATAAGAATGCTGAGGCACATGGTAACCTTCAACCCTGCAACTTTGTGTTCCCTGCTCCCAAATACGTGTATAAAGTTTTGTCAAGCCATGTCTCCATCTGTAGGACCCTCAACTTATGATCTTCCTTAATAACAATTCTACGGCCTTTTGCTGATTCCCCAATGTCTATAAAGTGATAAATAAATAATCACCAAAAAATGATGAAAAATAAATGTCGAGCATTTACCCTCTTTCCCGAATGGCTTGTCACGACATAAAGATGAAACTGATCGGGCCAGGTTTTCTGGAGCATTGATACGAAGAAATTTTCGTGTAAATTTAAAGCATCCAAGTTGGTACACTAAACTAATCACAATCACAGTATTAATTGATGGATAATTATCATTAATAATTGATAAATAATTTCAAATAATTGTTATAATTGACATAATGCACCCAATATGCTCTATATAGAAACTTTTTTTTATAGGCAAAAATGTTAGCATATTAGTAATTATGGTAGTTTTTCTTATTTGTCAGAATTTGAACCCTAAACCTTAAACTTCTTCAACTACTTAGTTGAAAACCAGGTTGAGTTCTGTGGCCTGATTTCTATATGCAAGAATTTTTTCAATGTTAGAAAAGGAAAATGTAACTCACACCACATGGACCCAACCCAATTCTCCAAGAAGATTTTTTGGATTCAAGCTTTTGAAGAAAAAGTATCATATTTTTGTCCTTTAAAAATAATCATTTCTTTCCTTTCTTTCTACTCAATCAAACAGAAAGAAAAGAGGAGAAAACATCTCTTTATCTTATCTTTCTTTCCTCTTTCTCTCATACAAAACAATATACAAATAAACATCTTCTATCTATCTCACCCAATATTTTAAAAATCGGACCGGACCGGCTGGTCGAACCGGTTAGACCGGGACCCGACCGTGTTTGCGGTCCGGTCGTGCCTTTGGAACCGCTGTTCCAATTGGACCGTCAAAAAACCGTTTTAGCCAGCGAAACCCGGATCGAACCGCTCGAATCGGAGCGGGTTTAGCGAAACTGCCCGATTCATAAAAATTACCTTTTTATTTATTTTTAAAATTTTAAACCTCATTTTTTTCCAATTTCCCATTAGAATATCAGATATACCCTAGGTCCCTAACTCTTTTACCCCTTCGATACTTGATCCGCAGTCGCACACGGGTCAAAAACGAGTGATTAGAAGAAAAACTGTAGTTAGGAAACGACAACTCGAGTATCGTATCTCAAGAACTCTTGGATTATTATTAACTTACAAATCGATTTTTAGGGGGGGGGGGGGGGGGTTAGGTTTAAGATTCGATTAAGAAAACAGTGCAATTAAGTGATTATCAATAAGCTAGAACGATTAATCTACTGTTTCGGTTTCCCAACTATCATTGATTCATATAATTTCCATGCCCTAAGCGGATTCTAATCCCTTTTCAAATGTAGCAGCAATTAAACAAGCGCAATTGACACTACGAGATATATGTTCCTAATTTCCGAATTAAGCAAACGATTAAAGCTATCGTGAATTAAGCAAACACGATCAAACACACGCGAATTAAGTAAATGCGATCAAGGTAAAGGAACATAGAATCATCGAAATTAATCAATACTTGTTCTATATAACTTGAATTAAGCAAACAAGGCATATAGCATAATATTGAAAGGGAGAAGCAATTTGATTGGGAATTATGGAACCTCAAGTGTCGGCGGAAACCGATTACAGCAGATTAATCCCTGGTGATTAGTTCTCCATCACAAACGTAATAAAAACCCTTGGAATAATTCGTAAATAGGGAAAATTCTCTTCTCCTTTCTGTCTGCCCTGGTGCCTTTTTATAGATCAGGTGCGCGTCACGACCGTGACGTGTTCTGCCAAGGGTGCGCATCAAAGTCTGTCACGGTCGTGATGCCCATCACGGCCAGGCCGTGATCAATTCTGTCCATGGGTGCTGATCTGTCACGGTCGTGACCTCCATCACGGCTAGGCCTTGATGCTCTCTGATCTTCAGGGTCTTCCTATCACGCCCGTGATGGGTATCACGATTGGGCCGTGATGCTCTCTGATCTTCAGGGTCTTCTCATCATGCCCGTGATGGGTATCACGGCTGGGCCGTGATGCTTTCTGGTCTTCATGGGTAGTTCATCACGGTCATGACCAGTGTCACGGCCTGGGCGTGATGGCTTCTGCTTTAAGTGTCCTTCCCTTTTTGCTCTTCTCATTAACCTGAAAATATGAAATAGCAGTAAATGCTTTATTTGACTCAAAATTAACTAAAATATCCTAAAACCACTTAAGAGACTCAAAATGTTGCTTGAGGACAATTAAATCCAAATTTGGGCGAAAACGAGATTAAACTCGAATAATTAGTACAAAAATCATGGTCTTACTAGTTATAAAACTAGACGAGCCAGAGGCTTATCAAAATACCCCAAGATTAAACTTTGCTTGTCCCCAAGCAAACTAAAACTCAAAATGACTCAAACTTGGCAAGCTTAAAGGATTCAACCAATTTCGCACAAATTTCATGCAATTTTAACAAAACAATTTCTCTTCAATGTTTTCCCCCTTTGCAACAATGTAATCCCCACATTCATTTACTTTAAACAATTGAGAATTCCATCATTCATGCAATCATTAATCTGAGTTGAGGATCCAAGTTACACACAAAAAGGGAGATCACCAATTTCAAACAATTGCCTTCCTCATAAGGGCATTTAATATTTCACTTATTCGCTCAATTTGTCTAGGCTATCAACTTTTCACTCAATTTCACATTTCAAGAGCACTTCCCATGAATTTGATTTCCATCTCAAAATAGTTCCCACGAAAACATGAGTGCAACATCAAAAGGTCTTTTAAAGGTTGTAATGGAGCCTGGCTAAGGGTAGGATTATTAAAAGGTACTAGGCTTTACATCCCTAGGAATTAAGAGAGCATGAAGCCTGTACACCATTATTTTCACTCTAATTCCTTTTTCCATTTTTCTTTTTGTCGCTTTGGGTGGCTACAACCTTTTTCTTGCTAAGCTTTTTATTTTTGCCCCTTTTCTTTTGGCAATTTTTTTTTCTTTTCATCTTTTTTGCCCTTGGCTTCAACCTTTATTTTTTTCTTTTTCTCAACCTAGAATGACATATCAAACCTTGTAGCCACCCCATACTTACTTTCTTACAACCCTTCTCTTGCTAAGCTTCCATGCTCTCCTAATCCTAAGATTGGGTTAATGTTGTGACTCCGGCAAGTGTACCGGGTCGTCGCAAGTAATAAAAACACGGTAAGATTCTACCGAGGTCGAACACAAGGATTGGGTTACCAATTCGACTAAATTGTCAAGAAATCCGATACGTTGGTTAAGCAATAGAAGGTGGTTGAGAGAAAGAGATTGAGATCGCGAATTCAAGAATCGATTCAAATAACGCTACGGTGATTAAATTCAGAAATAAAAGCATCTAAGGTTTCGAATTCACCTACCCAATCATGCAAAGTACCCAAGTGATGATATTCTCCTCCCTAAGTTCAATTTTAATGTCAACCGGGACCCCTAAATTCTCCTAAATCCACTTCCGTGCTCATTAGGACGTATTCGATGATTTGAGTTAATTACTTGCTAGGTCTCTTAACCCTAATCTCGAATTCTATTAATTCTTGTTCCCTATAGGTTGCATCGATCTCCTACTCACTCTCGTGCAATACTCGACCGATGTTCCCAATTCAAGTTCTAAAACGCGAATCGCCGCTAGGCCTCAACACGCTTAACTAGTCGATCACGCTAGCATATAATCGACACAATGAAAACAGAATTGGAAAATCATAATTGAATTAAAGGAGAGAGAGTTACATTACATGAACACTATGCCGCCATGGGTGGCTTCATCGATCCCCTAGACAAGAGGATTAGTTCCTCATGTCCGTAACAACAACGCACGTACAATCGGAATTCATCCTAAGCCTAAGAATTAAGAGAGGAGAAAAGGAGAAGAAACCCCAGAATAAGGATTACAAAAGGTCTCTGAAAATTCTGATCCAAAAAGTCCTCTTTTTCTGTTCTGATCTGCTCTATTTATAAGGAGGCCACGCGTCACGGCCGTGATGGCCATCACGGCCAGGCCGTGACGGCTTCTGCTTCTGGCGCACTTCTGGAATTCGAACTCTCGCGACGCGAAGGATGTCTCGCGACGCGAGTCCTCTTGTCACGGCCCGTGATATGAATCACGGCCAAGCCGTGATGTTCTCTGTCTTGTGTGGATTTTGGGTCACGGCCGTGATACATATCACGGCTAGGCCGTGATGGTCTCTGACTTGTGTGGCATTTAGGTCACGGCCGTGATACACATCACGGCTAGGCCGTGATGGTCTCTGTCTTCCCGGGTCTTCAAACTCTCGCGGGGCGAGCTTCCTCTCGCGGGGCGAGAATCTCCAGAATGGCAATCTCCACTATTTCTTGACTTTCCTTAATTCTTAGAGCTTCACTTATGGACCTGAAAACAACACAAGCAACCACAAGCGTAATTCTATCTAAAAGAAGCTAAAAACTACACAAAAGACGCAAAACGAGTCAAAGTCCAACTTAGGAACAAAACAAGGCAAATTTGGGCGAAAACGAGAGTGAACTCGAATAAATTGGCACATAAACCCTAGTTCATCTAGTCATAAAACTAGATAAGCCAGAGGCTTATCAGTTAACATGGTTTTTTCCAGATTTTTGGCTTATAACATAAGGTCATCAAGAAACAATAGGCTTATTAGGCTCAATGTGGCTAACTAGGGAACATGCATTAGGGATGGTTCTTTTTAGGCCAAGTAGTTATTTCAAAGAAAATTGCCTAAATCATTTGACGCAACCATATAAACATGCAAACCATGAAGAGATTCAAGTAAATTCGGGAAAGTGCAGCTTAAAAGCGATTCACACAATTAAAAACAATGTTGGAGGCTCAAATTCCTCACCTGGACATTTTTGCAAATTGTTTGACCGAGATACAATTCCTAGTGTGTGCACCCCTTCACCCCAAACTTGTCATAAATTAAGCAATCACAATAAAATTTCTCAAAGTTCAATTTTCAATTTTTCACATGGGGATCAATTTTTTGATTTTCAAAACCTAGGGGGAAATCATCAATAGTCAACATATATCATGCAATACATCTATGCTAAATTTAATAAAATCCATTCAAGCTTACCGACATAAGACTCACACACATATGACACAAAGCAACACAAACAAGGAAAACAAAACAAAAACAAAGCAATTGGTCCCCCCCCCCCCCCCCCCCCCACACCCACACACCCACACACACACTTAAGACATACATTGTCCTCAATGAAAGAACATAAATATAAAATAAGAGTGGGGGAAAGGATAAGGTGCTCCCTGATCAAGTTGTAGTGTAGGTGGGCTCTTCCAAGGAAAGCTCTTCTACGGTTGCATCTTCAGGCACCGAGCTCTCATGGAATAGCTTCAAGCGCTGCCCATTAACCTTAAAAACCTTGTTGCTACCTGCACTTTTTATTTCTACTGCACCATGAGGGAAAACATCAGTAACAATAAATGGGTCAGTCCACTTGGATCGAAGTTTCCCAGCCATCACTTTTAGGCGAGAGTTAAACAATAAAACCTGTTGGCCCACAGAGAATTCCTTCCTAGAAATCATCCTATCATGGAATTGGAGTTTTCTTTCAATGCCTGCTTTTTGCATTTCCAAATTACAACTTTTGACCGCCCAATAAGCACAGTGCTCAATTTCTACAGGAAGATGACATGCCTTACCGAACACAAGTCTATAGGGAGACATCCCTATTGGTGTCTTGAAAGCTGTTCTTTGAGCCCAAAGCACATCTTCTAGACGGCGGCTCCAGTCCTTCCTATTTGACTGCACCACTTTCTCTAAGATTTGTTTGATTTCTCTGTTTGAGATCTCAGCCTGCCCATTAGTTTGGGGATGATATGCAGTAGAGACCCTGTGCACAACTCCATACTTTCGGATTAAAGCTTCCATGGTGCGGTTACAGAAATGAGTACCTAGGTCACTTATGATAGCACGAGGTATTCCGAACCTGCAAAAAATATTGGACCTGACAAAATTTGTAACAACTCTAGAATCATTAGTCCTAGTAGGGATAGCTTCCACCCACTTTGAAACATGATCAATAGCAAGTAAAATATAGAGAAAACCAAAAGATGCAGGGAAGGGACCCATAAAGTCAATTCCCCACACATCAAACACCTCACAGAAAAGCATAGGCTGCTGAGGCATTTCACTCTTACGAGTGATGGCTGTACCTGCTATCTGACACTGTTTACAAGTGCGGTAAATCTCATAAGCATCTTTAAAAATAGTGGGCCAATAAAAACCTGAATCTAGGATTTTTCTTGCAGTCCTTTGTGGCCCAAAATGTCCCCCTACTTGAGAAGCATGAGAAAAATGCAAAATAGATTCAATCTCATAGTCGGGGACACATCTCCTAATTACCTGATCACTACCAAATTTCCAAAGATATGGATCATCCCAAACATAATATTTAGCATCACTCTTGAGTTTGTGAATTTGTGACCTGGTTGCACTTGTCGGAAAAACACCAGCGACAAGATAATTAACAATATCAGCAAACCAAGGAGTTACCCCATGTAACTGTAAAAGCTGCTCATCAGGAAAGTCATCCTGAATGGGAGAAGGATCTTCATCCCTCTCTATTCTTCTCAAGTGATCAGCCACTAAATTCTCGGCTCCACTTTTATCTTTAATCTCCACACTAAACTCTTGGAGCAACAACATCCGCCGAATCAATCTCGGTTTTGCTTCTGGTTTCTTCAACAAGTACTTTAAAGCTGCATGGTCAGTGAAAACAACAACCTTGGAACCTAGCAAATATGATCTGAATTTATCAAGAGCAAAAACAATAGCTAGAAGTTCCTTTTCAGTGGTCGTGTAATTAGCCTGTGCAGAATCTAAAGTTCTAGAAGCATAATAAATAACATGGGCAACCTTGTCTACCCTTTGTGCAAGGACTGCCCCTACGGCATATTTAGATGCTTCACACATAATCTCAAAAGGGAGGGTCCAGTCAGGAGGCTGGATGATGGGAGTAGAGGTCAATGCTTTCTTCAAGAAATCAAACGCCATTTTGCAGTTGTCATCAAAGTTGAAAATGACATCATTCTTCAACAAGTTTGACAGTGGAATAGCTATCTTGCTAAAATCCTTTATGAAGCGCCTGTAAAAACCTGCATGACCAAGAAAAGAGCGAATCTCGCGAACGTAGGATGGGTAAGGCAGTGTAGAAATCACCTCAATCTTAGCAGGATCAACTGAATACCTTTTTCATAAATAATATGCCTCAAAACAATTCCCTATTCAACCACAAAATGGCATTTTTCATAATTCAAAACAAGGTCAGTTTCAATGCATCTCTCCAAAACCAGATTCAAACTCACTAGTGAAAAATATACATTAGACGGTAAAGGTTTACGTCAGTTAACCAAAAACTAGACGTTAAAAAGGGGGCGGTGGCAGTTTTGTAAATAATTAATTCACTGTTAACGTCAGTTGTTTTAAGGACTGACGTTAAAAGTGAGGCGGTGGCAGTTTTGTAAATATAAAATCACTATTTGCGTCAGTTGTTTAATGAACTGACGTTAAAAGTGTTTTGGAAGAAATTATTAAAACTTTTAACGTCAGTTGTTTATAAACCTGACGTTATAAGTGTGATTTTTACTTCAGTTAAATAAATAACTGACGTAAATAATCAACTCATTCCTATCTTTCTTTCGTTGTCATCTCAGTGTTGTCACTCTTAATGCAGATCATCACTCCATATAGTGCAGTTTATTTCTAATCTTTTTCTTAAAAAAGTTTATTTTTAATCTTAATTAATTAGCTTGAATTAGTAAATTAACAAATTATTGTGCAAATTAAAATAAATAAACACTTAACATAAAACAAGTTATATATGTATAATCAAATCGTATCTCATTGAAGCGATTCATAAGTTACAATTACATGTTTAAAAGATAAAAAATTTCCGCAAGATATATAGCACTAAAATTAAAAAAGTTCCTGCTTCAACATCATTTTCTTCTCGGTCTGTCTTGATCGAATCTCCAACATTGATTCTTCTCATTGAAGCGATTCATAAGTTACAATTACATGTTTAAAAGATAAAAAATTTCCGTAAGATATATAGCACTAAAATATAAAAAAGTTTCTGCTTCAACATCATTTTCTTCTCGATCCCCGTGCTCGGAATCTCCAACATTGAATGCATGCCCTCCCTCATTTGAAGTCGATGCTCCATCTGAATCCACAGTCACTTTGGAGCCGCGGCAGAGTGAAGGGTGCACTCGATCTGTTTCAGCAATATTCTTGGAACAACCACTTGGTTCCAAAGCTGAGGTTTTGGAACTGTAGCTGCTGATTCTCCCGAAGGATGATGGTGTGTGCAAATCACATTACGTGATTCACCCAACCTTACCATCCATGTTACGTGATTCACACAACCTCAGAAGTTGTTTTGACCATTAAGACAGAGACCTTTAAGTCTAGGTATAGGAAGAAAGAGTGATGAAGTTAATCTCCATGGCAGGGCCATATTGTGAAGCAGAAAAATTAAAGGAAGGAAGGAAGCTATTTATAGGAGTAGGGGATGAAGTTACTAGGCGTCGTAAGTTGCTAAAAAGTTAAATTGATCATTAAGAGCATTAGGTTCCAAGGCGCATTGGGAGTTGGCCTGGCAGTCATATATTATAAACGTGCAGAAAAGAAAACGCCAGAAGGAGTAGGAAGATACACTTTTAACGTCAGTTGTTGAATAAAACTGACGTAAAAAGCGTTTTTAAATTAAAAAATATTTATTTTTAACGTCAGTTGTTTATACAACCGACGTTAAAGTGTGATTTTTACTTCAGCCTATATCCCTATCTGAAATGCCCTGTTGTCACACAGGTCTGTTAACGTCAGTTGTTGAATAAAACTGAAGTTAAAAGTGTTTTTAAAATAAAAATATTTATTTTTAACGCCTTTGTTTATACAATTGACGTTAAAAGTGTGATTTTTACTTCAGTTAAATAAATAGCTGACGTAAATAATCCTATATCCCTAGCTATCTGAAATGCCCTGTTGTCACTCAATTAACACAGGTCTCAGAGCCATTTTGTGAAGGAATAGAAATATAGAGGAAAAGAAGAGGCGATACAGATCATTACAAGTATGTTACTTTATACAGACAACACTTTTAACGTTAGTTGTATTCAACAACTGACGTTAAAAGTGTTTTTTTAAAAAATATTAATATTTAACGTCAGTTGTTAATAAAACTGACGTTAAAAAAACTAATTTTAACGTCAGTTGTTTAATACAACTGACGTTAAATGTTGTTTTATGTTTACACCCGTGCGCCTTCTGCACTTCGCTCTGTACGTACGTCTCTTTTCTCTTTTCATCACGCTCAACCCTAAATCACTCTCAACCCTCACTCTCACTCTCTCACCCCCAGCAGACAACCCTAATCGCGAGCTCATCTCCACCGCAACCACCGCGAGGGCTTCTTCGCCACCACCGTGAGGTACACTATTAACCCTAACTCTGTCTTTCCATTCATTCTTTGCAATAACTTGACGTACATCTCTCTTTCCCTTCCCCTTCCCGCGCACTAACTCTCCTTGTCCCTCTCGCTCTCGCAAACCACATCGAACGTTGGCCACCACTCGAGCTCCCCTCCCCACCACCACGCGAGCACCTATTTCTGGTGAGTATTTAGGTCACATTTTTGTATTTTTGATTTTGAGTGTATGTTGAAACTGTAGTCTCGGTAGTTGAAACTTGAAACCGTGAGTTTGATTTGTTTGGAATGTACGTCTCTGTTTTTGGTTTTGAGTGCATGTTGCTCTGCTGGTTGATCTGTCATGGCCGTGATGCTAATCACGGCTAGGCCGTGATCAGTTCTGCCTGTGATGGCATGGTCTGTTCAGTTGGCACGTTACGGCCGTGATGGACATCACTGCCAGGCCGTGACCAGTTCTTGGCAATTAATCGTTAAAAACTATAGTTTTCAATCTCTCGTATTATCCTTATATTGGATATATATATGTTTTGTATATCTACAGGACCTATCTAGTTATGGATCGTAGTTGGATGGTTTGTAAGCGTACTAGTGCTGAGTATTTGAAGGGGGTGGGAGAATTTATAGAATTTGCTCAAAGGAATGTTCCTAATAGTAATGGAATGTTCTGTTGTCCTTGTGTCAAGTGTTTGAATACGAGGAAATGTACGGTGAAGGATATACATACTCATTTGATTTGTGAAGGGATTTGCTTGAGTTATACAAGATGGATATGGCATGGTGATATGTTGTTGAGTAGTAATACGGCGAGTGTCTCCCAAAGTGAGGACGTTGACGTAGATATGGAGGATGATCGAGTAGAGGACATGATCCGTGATATTGGACAAGAATCTTTTCATCGAGCGCATGTGTATGATAGGTTGTGCGGTGATGCGGATAAGCCTTTATATCCAGGGTGTACTACTCATACACGGTTGTCGGCGGTGCTAAAATTGGTTTGTGTGAAGGCGAGAAATGGTTGGAGTGATAAAAGCTTCACGGAATTGCTTGAAGTGTTGAAAGACTTGCTTCCGGAGGACAACACATTGCCTGATCGTAACTATGAGGCCAAGAAGGTATTGTGTCCTATGGGTATGGAGTATAAGAAGATACACGCATGCCCCAATGATTGCATATTGTACACCGGTGTTCATGAAGACAAACACGATTGCCCCAAATGTGGGTTATCACGATACAAAGTGAAGGGTGGTGATGATGATGATGATGTTGATGATGTGAGAAAAAAGGGTCCTCCTGCGAAGGTGTTGTGGTATCTTCCTATAATTCCAAGGTTCAAGCGATTGTTTGCCAATGGGAAAGATGCGAAGAATCTTAGATGGCATAATGATGAGAGGAAACGTGATGGAAAGGTTCGTCATCCTGCTGATTCTATTCAATGGAAGAATATCGATACTATGTTTCCGGATTTCGCCGATGAGCCAAGAAACCTAAGGCTTGGACTTGCTACGGATGGAATGAATCCTTATGGTAACATGAGTAGTATTCATAGTTCATGGCCTGTTCTCATAGGTGATTTACAACATGCCCCCTTGGTTGTGCATGAAACGCAAATACATGATGTTGTCTATGATGATTTCGGGCCCAAAGCAACCGGGAAATGACTTAGATGTTTATCTAGGTCCCTTGATTGAAGACTTGAAAACGTTGTGGGTGGAAGGTGTTGATGTAGTTGATGGGTATTCTCATGAGACTTTCAAGCTTCGTGCCATGTTATTTTGCACCATCAACGACTTTCCAACATACGGTAACTTGTCCGGGTATAGTGTCAAGGGGCATAAAGCATGCCCTATATGTGAAGAAGGCACATGCTACACTCAGTTGCATCATGGAAAGAAGACGGTTTACCTTGGGCATCGGAGATTTCTTAGACGTGATCACCCATATCGTAAGATGAAAAAAGCTTTTAATGGATGCCAAGAGACAGAAGAAGCGCCACGGCCTTAATTGGAGAGCAGGTTTATCAGAGGGTAAAGGACATCGATGTTATATTCGGCAAGTCCAAAAAGAAAGGTAAAGCTGTTGAGAAAAACATATGGAAGAAGAGGTCGATATTCTTTGATCTTCCATATTGGCGCAAGCTTGATGTCAGACACTGCATTGATGTGATGCATGTGGAGAAAAATGTGTGTGATAGTGTGATCGGGACGATTCTCAACATTCAGGGCAAGACAAAGGATGGTGTGAATGCTCGTCTCGACCTCGTTGCTATGGGTATACGAGAGCAGTTAGCTCCGATTGTTGAGGATGGTAAGCGGACTTATTTGCCGCCAAAGATGTCATACTTTGTCAAAAAAAAAGAGACAAAGTTTCTGCGGGTGTCTTCAGGGCATCAAAGTTCCACATGGTTACTCTTCAAATATGAAGAGGCTTGTCTCTAGTGATCTTAAATTGGTTGGCTTGAAGTCTCATGATTGTCACATCTTCATGCAACAACTTCTGCCCGTTGCTATTCGTGGTATTGCTACAAAAAATGTGAGACATGCCATTACTCGGTTGTGCTCATTCTTCAATTCTATATGTAGCAAAGTCGTTGACCCCCGTATGTTGGATGACTTGGAAGTTGAGGCTGCTACAATCTTGTGCCAATTAGAGATGTATTTTCCTCCTTCCTTTTTCGACATAATGGTTCACTTAATTGTTCATTTGGTGAGGGAGATTAGATTATGTGGGCCGGTTTTTCTGAGATGGATGTACCCAGTTGAGCGCTACATGAAGATCTTGAAAGGGTACGTGAAGAATCCTCATCGTCCGGAAGCATCTATTGTTCAAAGGTATGTTGCAGAAGAAGCTATTGAGTTTTGTTCGGACCACCTTCATAACACGGATCCTATAGGGGTTCCTAAGCCTCGGCATGATGAGATCAGATGTCAAGGTAAGGGTACACATGGCTTAAGAATTAATTGGAAGGATCGGGAGGAAGTGCTTCAAGCACATTTGTATGCATTGAACAACATCGAATGTGTTCAGCCTTTCTTATTTGAACATAAAAGAAAAGTCAATCAAGAAAACCCTCGAATGAGCGAAAGGTGGTTGTTGAACAAGCATAACAAGACTTTCTTACCATGGTTCAAGGAAGAAATGCTTAAGGATGGTAGTACTCGCTTCGATGACGTAAAATGGCTAGCACGTGGGCCTAACTTCAACGTCATATGTTGGAGCGGATACGACATAAATAACTTTTCCTTTTATACAAAGGAACAAGATAACAAGAGTACCATGCAAAATAGTGGGGTTATGATCGTGGCCGAAGCAATGCACTTCTCTAGTGCAAAGGACACAAAACCCGTTACAAAGACCGACACCTTACTTTGGATATATTGAAGATATTTGGGTGCTCGATTACACTAAGCTTACGGTGCCGGTATTTAAATGTAAGTGGGTTGATAGTAACGGTGGTGTACAAACCGACGAATTGGGGTTCACATTGGTAGACCTCAACAAGTTAGGTCATATAAATGAGCCTTTCATAATGGTTTCACAAGCAAAACAAGTGTTTTACATCACTGATCCTTCTAACAAAAGGTTGTCCGTGGTTCTCCAAGGAAAAAGCATGTATAATGGTAGTGATGAAAATGAAGATTCAAATCTTGATATTCCCGAGACTCCTTCTTTTTCAACAAACATGCCTACTATAATCGAGGAGACACAGGTGGACGATGTACATGCCACTCGTGATGATCATCACGAAGGGATATTGATATAGGTAGTTTAAACTTAGTATACATTTATAACCTATGTTAATAAATTAATATATATTGTTTTGAACAGGCATACATTATATGGATCATTGTTCCATTTTTCCTTTGCAATTTTGTAATGTGTGTGATATTCTGTGTTACTGGGATATTTACTGAATGCAGGGATGGCTTAGGGGAGTGATATTTTAAAACTGAATTTAAAAAAAAAAATACTATTAACGTCAGTTGTATCATACAACTGACGTTAAAAGTATTTTATAAAAATATACAGTACACTATTAACGTCTGTTGTTTACTACAACTGACGTTAAAATTAAGACCTTTAACGTCAGTTCTTTATAACAAATGACGTTAATTTTAACAAAATTTACGTCGGTTATGTTAAAGAACTGACGTTAATTTTGACAAAACTAACGTCAGTTGTGTTAAAGAACCGACGTTAATAGTGTTATATTTAACGCCGGTTCTCAATCGACGTTAAAAGTGTAACTTTTAACGCCACCGATTTATATTTCACGCAATCAGATTTCGACGTAAAAAATCAATTTTAACTGACGTAAAAAGCACTTATTGCACCAGTGACTATTCAAGCATGCATCAAATGAAGAACCATAAACAGTAAAATCATCCATAAACACTTCCATGCAATTCTCAATATATTCAGTAAAAAGACTAATCATGCATCTCTGGAATGTGCCAGGAGCATTGCAAAGACCAAATGGCATCCTCCTGTAAGCAAAAGTCCCGAAAGGGCACGTAAAAGTTGTCTTTTCTTGATCCTCTGGTGCAATGTGGATCTGAAAGTAACCTGAAAAACCATCAAGAAAACAATAGTGTGATTCACCAGCTAGCCGTTCAAGCATTTGATCGATGAACGACAAAGGGAAGTGATCCTTTCTAGTAGCCTGGTTCAATCTCCTGTAATCAATACAAACTCTCCAGCTATTCTGAACTCTAGTGGGAACAAGTTCATTGTTTTCATTTTTTACCACTGTGAGTTCAGATTTCTTAGGTACAACTTGCACTGGACTCACCCCATTACTATCAGAGATAGGATATATGATACCTGCATGCAAGAGTTTTGTTACCTCCTTCTTCACAACATCAAGAATCAAGGGGTTAAGCCGCCTTTGGGGCTGCCTAACTGTTTTAGCCCCATCCTCCAACAGAATCCTATGCATCCACCTGGATGGGCTAATACCTGGTATGTCGGTCAAGGTCCACCCAATCGCCTTCTTATGCCTCTTCAAAACCTGCAAGAGATTAGTTTCTTGGTCAAAATCAAGGTTAGAGGAAATTATAACCGGAAGTTTTTCATTCCTCTCTAAATAAGCATATTTCAGATTTTCAGGAAGTGGCTTGAGCTCTAAGGAGGGTGGTTGCTCAATAGATGGTATGTTTGGGGCAGCCGTGCTGTCAAGAACTTCAGCTGAATAAACAGCTTCATTTACACTGTCACCCTGCAAGGCAGCATCAATCTTAGCACAAACAGCACAAAGGTTAGTGTTAGTACAATCAGAACATGAGTAAACATCATCAAAACCAGAAAGGGATGGAAAATCAGCAGCTGCAACCAAACCATAATAAGTGTCATCAACAATTTCAGAAAGCAACTCTATTTGAAAAACATAATGCTTTTCCAAGGGATGCTTCATAGCATCGAAAATGTTGAATTTCGCAACAATGTCACCAAATTCCATGGACATGGTTCCATCGTCAACATCAATCTTTGTTTTTTCCATTTTCATGAACGGTCTGCCTAGAATGATTGGTGATCTGCTTGAATTCGTTTCTCCTGCCATGTCCAGAATGTAAAAATCAGCAGGGAAAATCAAGTCATTAACTTGAACAAGCACATATTCTACTACTCCAATGGGGCGAGCATTGGTCCTGTTTGCCAACTGAATAGTAAGACCTGTATGCTGCAAAGGACCAAGATCAAGATTGTTAAAAATAGAAGAAGACATGACATTAATAGAAGCTCCTAAATCCAACATGCAGTTATCGAATTTACTATCCCCAATGGTACATGGAATAGCAAAAGTTCCCGGATCCTTGCATTTCTGTGGCATTGCCTGATTGAGGGCTGAAACGGTAACCTTTTCAGGTGCAGGTTTAGGTTGAATGAGGGCTGAAACATTTCGTCCCAAATTGACTCTCTCATTTCCCTTCAACCTCCTCTTGTGTGTGCACAAATTCTTCAGAAACTTCGCATATTTCGAAACCTGCTTAATCACATCAAGAAGCGGAATGCTTACCGCCACTTTTCTGAATACATCCAGAATCTCTCTCTCTTTGTCTTCCTCATCAATCTTTTTATTTTTCAGTACTCTTTGCGGGAAGGGAATTGGTGGCACATACTCTTTTTCAGCCTCAATAACAACAGAAGGTTCAGGTGTTACCTCAACAATTTTTTTTTTCAGGGGCTGGTTCTGCAACCTTCCCGGATCTCAAAGAAATTGCACTCACATTAGGATTAGGGACATTAGGATTCACTACTGTTTGTGCAGGTAGTTGGTTCGATCCTTGAGCTTACTACATGGCATTCATCGAGGTGGTAAGTTGTCCAATCTGTGTCTGCAAAATTTGAATACTAGAATCCGTTCGTTGCTGAAATTGGAGATTGTTTACAGCCATTTGCTTGACAAGGTCCTCTAGTGAAGGTCCGTAAGGTGCAGAGGTGGTCACTCGGGGAGAGTTCTGTGGTGGTGTCAGCGGTAACATCAGTTGTTATTGTTGTGTGGATGAGTTTCCATACCGAAGGTTTGGATGGTTTCTCCAGCTGGGGTGGTACTTATTAGTGGAAAGGTCAGGAATGTTGTACCTGTTCTATTTGTTTCCTTGATTGTAAAGATTGGCTGCATATGCTTGAGGCAACTCAGTGACCGACTCATCTTTCAGAATGGGACATGTATCGGTCAGGTGTTCAGGAGAAGTAGAAATACCACACAACCTTGATGTTTGAGCTTTATCCACTGCCAACTATTTCACTAAAGAAGTAAGCTCATCAAGTCTGGTTTCAAGGGCTTTGTTAGAAGAAGAAACATGGATCTCATTCACACCCTTTGTTTCGATGGAATTGTTTCTAGTTGTGAACTGTTGGGAGTTGAGTGACATGTTCTCAATCAATGACTTGGCAACAGCTGGGGTCTTATCAACAAGTGCTCCCCCGCTAGCAGCATCTAAAATGTTTCTATCCATTGCTAGCAATCCCTCATGAAAGTACTGAATAAGCAGTTGCTCGGAAATCTAGTGCTGAGGACAACTGGACACCAACTTCTTAAATCTCTCCTAGTACTCGTCCAATGATTCATTGCCTTGTCTAATACCATATATCACTTTTCTGATTGATGCAGCTCTGGAGGCAGGGAAGTATCTCTCTAGGAAGACTTTCTTCAAATCATTCCAGGTTGAAACGGAATTCGGCTCAAGATAATACAACCAATCCTTCGCAGCACCTTGAAGTGATAATGGGAAGGCTCTCAGCTTGATATGGTCTTCTGTTATTCCTTCAGGTCTCAAAGGTGTAGAACAAACAACCTGGAATTCTTTGAGATGCTTATGCGGATCCTCACCTGCAAGACCACTAAACCTTGGCAACAAGTGTCTTAAACCAGATTTCAATTCAAAAGGAGCAACGACATCTACATATTCAATACATAAACCATTGTAATTAACATCAGGAGCAGCAAGTTGTCTTAGTGTTCTTTGATCAGCCATGTTATCACTATTGGTTGGTGAACTAGTGCTAGCCTGAATTGCTCTACGGCGTGTGTGCAAGGTTCTCTCAATTTCAGGATCAAAATCAAACAGGTCAGAACAACCAAGCCTAGTAGCCAGAACTAATTCAACAATGCATCAACAAATCTGTTAATAACAACAAGAGTCCCCGGCAACGGTTCCAATTTGATCCACTGTTGCACACGGGTCAAAAACGAGTGATTAGAAGAAAAACTGCAGTTAGGGAACGACAACTCGAGTATCGTATTTCAAGAACTCTTGGATTATTATTAACCTACAAATCGATTTTTTCTTTTTTTTTTGGGGGGGGGGGGGGGGGGTTAGGTTTAAGATTCGATTAAGAAAACAGTGCAATTAAGTGATTATCAATAAGCTAGAACGATTAATCTACTATTTCGGTTTCCCAACTATCATTGATTCATATGATTTCCATGCCCTAAGCGGATTCTAATCCCTTTTCGAATGTAGCAGCAATTAAACAAGCGCAATTGACACTACGAGATATATGTTCCTAATTTCTGAATTAAGCAAACGGATTAAAGCTATCGTGAATTAAGCAAACACGATCAAGCACACGCGAATTAAGAAAATGCGATCAAGGTAAAGGAACATAGAATCATCAAAATTAATCAATACTTGTTCTATATAACTTGAATTAAGAAAACAAGGCATATAGCATAATATTGAAAGGGATAAGAAATTTGATTGGGAATTATGGAACCTCAAGTGTCGGCGGAAACCGATTACAGCAGATTAATCCCTGGTGATTAGTTCTCCATCACAAACGTAATAAAAACCCTTGGAATAATTCGTAAATAGTGAAAATTCTCTTCTCCTTGCTGTCTGCCCTGGTGCCTTTTTATAGATCAGGTGCGCGTCACGGCCGTGATGGCCATCACGGCCAGGCCGTGACGTGTTCTGCCAAGGGCGCGCATCAAATTCTAGTCTTCCACGGCCGTGATGCCCATCACGGCCAGGCCGTTATCAATTCTGTCCATGGGTGCTGATCTGTCACGGCCGTGACCTCCATCACGGCTAGGCCGTGATGCTCTCTGATCTTCAGGGTCTTCCCATCACGCCCGTGATGGGTATCACGACTGGGCCATGATGCTCTCTGATCTTCAGGGTCTTCTCATCACGCCCGTGATGGGTATCACGACTGGGCCGTGATGCTTTCTGGTCTTCATGGGTAGTTCATCACGGTCATGACCAGTGTCACGGCCTGACCGTGATGGCTTCTGCTTTAAGTGTACTTCCCTTTTTGCTCTTCTCATTAACCTGAAAATATGAAATAGCAGTAAATGCTTTATTTGACTCAAAATTAACTAAAATATCCTAAAACTACTTAAGAGACTCAAAATGTTGCTTGAGGACAATTAAATCCAAACTTGGGCGAAAACGAGATTAAACTCGAATAATTAGTACAAAAACCATGGTCTTGCTAGTTATAAAACTAGACGAGACAGAGGCTTATCAATACCTTCTCAGCTCAGACCTCACTTGAGTTTCAAACCTTAACGTAGCTGCTCCTGCTCCTCCCACGTCATCGCTCCTCACACGCTGCTCCTCTTCTTTTCACCGGCGTCTCGGCCGTTCTCTCTGTCTACGCTCATCTCGCACTGTCTGCGCTCGTCTTGCTCTGTCTCCGATTGTCTCGTACAGTCCCGCCTCTGACGCCGGCGACAACACTCCAATACCACACAAGCCTCTTGCCGACGCCTCTGTCCCTTTTCCAGACTAGGTATGTTGCCGACGCCACTCCCTCTGATTTTCTATGTGTCATTGTTGATTAGATTTGGATATTACTTGTTAATTCATACCTTTGTCATTAGTTAGAGCCTTTAACAAGAATAGGACATATGATCCTATCGACAATGAAAGCATAGATGACATTGAGTTTTGGATCATGGAAGAAGAAGATACTAGTGCTACCCCTATTCTTGATTACAATGAGATAGAGAGTTTGCTTTATAATGAGGAATCAATTCTCAAAGTTGGTTTAGACAAAGACGAAGGTGAGATATTACATTTGTGCATACTCTTTATTTGTTATGTTAGGTGATGATAGATCTATTTTCTAATTATTGGTTACTTGTTTTTTAATCATGATTATTTGAAGATATCAATCAAGAGGCACGCACCAAGGGAGTAGAAGATGGAGGGCTTAATCTGGATTCAGTTCCTCAAGAATATGTGGATAGCCATAGTGGTGATGTTGATCCATTTGTATATGGATTACGTGGAGAGACCCATGCTTGGTTGAACCAAGATGCACCAATGTTTGACAAGTCATAAATGTCCTATGATTTGTTTAGTTTAAGATTTATGTTTGAATTTATATCATGAAGACTTGTATTTGATATGAAGTTTAGTACCCTATTTTATGTTTGAATTTATATCATGAAGACTTGTATTTGAGATTTTATCACTAGTACAGAAAAGGGATTCCATATCGGTTATTTTTGGCTTTTCACATCGGTTTTCAAACGAATGTTGAAACGACCGATGTTGTTTATTGTTTCTTTTCACATCGGTTTTAAAACCGATGTCTAAAGTACACTTTTAACAACGGTTTTCTAATTAACCAATGTGAAAATTTCATTTTTCACATGGGTTATCACAAAACCGATGTGGAAATATCACTTTCCACATCGGTTTTAAATATAAACATCGGTTTTTTTAATAACCCATGTGAAAAGTGAACTTTCCACATCGGTTTTTGTATAACCGATGTGAAAAATCTCTTTCTTTAAAAAAAAACTATTTTTACATTTCTATCATTCATTTCCCCTATTTCAGTAATCCAGATCAATACCAGCATAACATATTCTAAATATTCTCAACACAATCACTTTTGTACAACAAAAACACTAAATTAATATATACTGAATTTATTACGAACAATACATATATTCAATTACATTCAGACAACAAAGATAATTAGAAACCAAAACGCTACATGATATATTATAGATTTCATATCAAAATATATATCAGTCAAAAGTACACTATAGCTAGTACATGATAAGTTTTTAAACTAACTACATATAAACTATGGTTGGTACACTTCAAGAAAGAAAGTTGCCCAACGCCTCCTTATGTTATTGATGTCGGCATCAGATAATGGAGTCGGATTGTTGAATATCTGCAAGTTTAATTGGACAAAAGATTATATCTTTTAAGTAATAAACTAACATAAAACATATAACGAATCTATAACTGCTACTTCTAATTGTTACCAATTAACATTTACCTCGTGCCATCTTTCAGTGATCCCGGAGGAGATAATTTCAACCATCCACTTCATTACATAGTATCCACGTTCCCATGATCCACGTTGTTTACGGGACTACGTACAAATGAAACCCAATTAGAATATGAGGAATTAAATAGAAATCAATAACTATACCCATTGCATTTGAAGCGTTTGAACTAATAAATATCTTACGTTAGGAATAATCCATCTAATAGCCCGACGGCTTTCACCACGCAACATGTGGTTTGCATTAATAGAACTATCATGACAAAATAAACATTAATTAAAGTATATCTAATAGATTTTAGATAATTAAAACAATTGCATTACTGATTATAAAGTATTTTAATGCTTACGTTTCCATGATTATCTTCAATTTATTCGCCAGCTTATTTCCCATTGAGCAGAAGAAGACCACGACATTCATCCTAGGGTACAAGATCAACAGTTGCCAATGCTTGCTGTATTTACTGAACAATTAGTGACTAAGTCATATATAGTTATAATTAAATAACTAGTACTTACTTATTGAGATAAGGCGCACAGTAGAATTGATGATCGTCTCGGGCAAGTATATCACGTATGGTGGTGACCGGGTCTTCTGATGCGAGGAGAACATCACCCAGAATGAACATGGGGTCAATGAACACATAAAGGGTGAGGTTACCACTACAAAAAAATGGTTATTTAGCGACCGAAAATAGTGACCGAATTTGTTGGTTGCTGTTTGTGACCGAAATGGCGACCGATTGTAGGATATACATGAAACCTGGTTATAGTTGATACTGCGACCGAAATAGCGACCGAAATAGAGCGTAGCAGAGTTATCGGTCGCTATTTCGGTCGCTAAATAAAGGAAAGTAAAAGTCAAAACTTGCTGACTTTTTAGCAACCGAAATGGCAACGGAGTTAAATGCAACGGTTAAATTTTAATTATATTTGTGATCGATATTTATTCAGTCACTAAACGATGAGTAAAAAAATTTAAATAGAGCGTGTTAGCGACCGATATTAAATCGGTTGCTAAATTAATGAATTCACACTCGTACAATAGTCATTTCATTGTTCAAATGCCTTATATACTTGTTGAAATCTCGGTCTGATGCATTTCCTTTTGTTCACTTGGTGCATACTTGATCGCGGTGATTCTCACCGTGCTCGAGTCGTGTACTTGGAGACAGATGGGAAATGCATATGGGAATAACTATTATTAGCCGAGTGTGGTAAAGGTTTCTTCTCGAATGGGATAGATTCATACCTTGTCATAAGAACGAGATTGATGGAGTTATTGGAATGCACCGTAATATATAAGTGTTATTGTAGGATTGGTCAAGCTATTTAATTGCCAGCAATGGATATTCCGGAGAATCGGAAATGGATGTATCGTAGGTTGGATCGGAATAAACGTCTTAGGGAAGAGTATAGAGTTGGAGTGAGTGAGTTTATAGAGTTTGTTGTTAGTCAGGAGAGATTTATACGACTGGGCGGTGATCATTTGAGGTGTCCTTGCAAAAGATGCAAGTGTCAATATTTCAAAAGCGTGGATGGAGTTGTAGCCGATCTTTATGAGAAGGGCTTCATGCCTGATTACTATTGGTGGAGTAACCATGGTGAGACGTTACCTGATTTAAACCCGATTGTGTTTGAGGGTTCGTAATATGGAAGTGGTGACCGGAGGGAAGAATTGAATCCATACGAGCAGATGATAATGGATCATGCTGGACCATCGGTTGGTGTTGTACTAGAAGAAGATGGGGGAGAAGATGGTGGAATGGGTTCCCAACACATAGAGGAGAATCCGAATCCTGAAGCTCAAAGATTCTATGATATGCTGAGTGCTGCACGATCTCCATTGTGGGAAGGATGTCGGGAGTACACGGAGTTGTCGATGTGCATGGAATGGTTGAGTATCAAATCTGACTACAATATGCAAGAAGGCTGTTTTTATCGCCTCACTAGGTCAGTGTCCAAGGCGTTGCCAGCAGACAATCGGATGCCTACTAGTTTTTATCATGCTAAGAAGTCTGTGGAAAATTTGGGTCTGGGGTGTTTGAAAATTGATTGTTGCTCGAATGGATGTATGTTGTACTATAAGGATGATTCAGCGGAAAGCATAACATGTTGTCGATTTTGTGGTGCGGATCGGTATAAAACAACCACTAGGACGGGCATTGAGAAGAAGAGGTCGCTAAAAAAGATGTGGTACTTTCCGCTCATTCCAAGACTTACAAGATTGTACTCTTCGATGACCACTGCAGCTCACATGAGGTGGCATAGTGAGCATGAGAGGGAGCAAGATGTCTTGTGTCATCCATCTGATGGAGAAGTTTGGAAGCATTTTGATAGGGTTCACATCGCATTTTCGCAGGACCCTCGGAATGTCCGATTGGGGTTATCTACTGATGGATTTAATCCTTTTGGACAGTCTGGAAAAGCATACTCTTGTTGGCCGGTTATCCTGACTCCGTACAATCTTCTTCCGGGGATGTGCATGAAGCGGGAGTTTATGTTCCTAACAGTCATAATTCCGAGTCCGTCTAATCCAAAAGGTAAGATTGATGTGTACTTGCAGCCGTTGATAGATGAGTTGACGATGCTGTGGAATGATGGTGTGCTGATATATGATGTATCTTTGAGGCAAAATTTCATCATGAAAGCAGCTTTGATGTGGACGATCAACGACTTTCCCGCCTATGGGATGATGTAGGGTTGGATGACCGCGGGGAAGCTTGGATGCCCAATATGTTTGGAGCAATTGAAGGCATTCATGCTTAAAAACAGTCGAAAGATCTCATATTTTGATTGTCATCGTCAATTCCTTCCAGAAGATCATCCTTATAGGCGGAACAAGAATGCATTCAAGAAGCGTTGTGTGGAGACAACACCGCCTCCACCACGTTTGATTGGTCCTAATGTATGGCGCAGAGTACAGTACTTACCGCTCGTCCATGAATCCCAAGGAGAACATATTCCTGATTATGGCGTCAACCATAATTGGACAAAACAAAGTATATTTTGGAGGTTGCCGTATTGGAGGACGCAGCTACTCCGTCACAACATTGATGTCATGCATACTGAGAGGAATGTGTTTTTGAATGTGTTTGACACTGTGATGGACATCAAGGGGAGGACAAAGAATACAAATAAAGCCCGATTGGATCTGGCTGAAATTTGTAATCGGAAGGAGCTTGAGTTGCAAGATGGTGGTCGTGGCAGACTTATCAAACCGAAGGTAAGTTATACACTAAGCAAAACACAGAAAGTGGCCGTCTGTAAGTGGGTTAAAGAACTAAAGTTACCAGATGGGTATGCTTCCAATCTGGGTAGATGTGTTCACATTAAGGAAGCAAAGTTACATGGAATGAAGAGTCATGATTGCCACGTGTTCAAGCAACGGTTGCTTCCAATTGCATTCGACGACACATCAAGCAAATTTGGAACCCACTTGTTGAGCTTAGCCACTTTTTCAGGGAGCTTACATCGACAACACTAAATGTGAATCAATTAAAGGATATGGAAGTCAAGATACCCGTTTTGTTATGTAAGCTGGAGCAAATCTTCCCGCCGAGTTTCTTTGATTCCATGGAACACCTGGCAGTTCATCTACCTTACGAAGCAAGAGTTGGTGGCCCAGTCCAATACAGCTGGATGTATCCATTTGAGAGGTAAACAACATCAACTATTTTACTTAATACATATGAAATTCACGAACACGAAATCATAGTTTAGCTTCCCCTAAAACTAGTAATTATTTGTATGTGAAGCATACTTAGTAGAGGAGACTTCCACTTTTGCCTCTTATTACTATTCGGACGAAGTTAACACGAGAAGGACAAGGATGCCTAGAAACGTTGATTCGGGCGAAGGAAGTTCAACTAGTCCTCCTATATCAATATTCAACTATCCGGGCAGATTTAGTGGCAAATCAAAAGGATATTTCTTAGAGCAACGTGACATTAATGCTGCTCATCTGTATATCCTTCAAAATTGTGAAGAGGTGACGCCATATTTAGAGTAAGTTTCTACAATGTCTTTTATAAGTTCAATTGACATTTATGATTATTAATCGTCATGCTGTTAATCTCCCATATGTAGGATGTACGACAATTTTCTAAGGGATCTCCAACCTGACATTTCAAACGATCAGGTTGATCGAGAAATTACTTCTCACTTTGCTACGTGGTTCAGTAAATATGTAGGTTAAGCATCTTCATTTGTTGCAATACATTTTATCTCCTTAAATATATAGCATGTATAAGAATAATATAATATTTGATTTTTTAGGTACTAGATCCAGAAAACAATGTTCAGAATCCATTGTTGACAAATTTGGCATGGGGGCCTAACAGATGGGTTACATCATGGAATACTTACATTGTAAATGGATATAAATTTAACACAAAAACATGGAATGAAGGAATGCAGTCGTGTAACTATGGTGTTTGTGTGTGAGTCACTGATGGCAATGTAGAGGATGATTTCTATGGGGTTCTAACTGACATCCTTGAACTCGATTATACCGGTTTCCCCGTGATGAAGTTAGTTATCTTCAAGTGTGATTGGTTTGATCCTACTATTGACGTAGGGACAAAAATCGATAAAAAATATGGTATTGTTCAAGTTAGGCTGTCTTGAAGGTATAATAAGGCGTACGACCCATTCATTATTTCACAACAGGCAGATCAGGTTTATTACTCGCCATATCCCAAAGGACATCAAGGCTGGTTGGGTGTTATTAAGATAAAGGCTCGCAGTATAATTACTGATAATGTAATCAACCAGCCTGAAAAAGATGCTCCGTACCAAGATGATAAGTTTTCAAGACCCCACGTACCGTTGCAAATTACACCGGACATTATTGTTAATTCTCTGGCGGACATTTCTGGAAATGGGGAATAAGTTGAAAGAGAGTTAGTGGATCAATCCGAGTTGGACGCATCTAGCGAAGGCACATTCCGATCAGGTGAGACTGATGAGAGCGAGGGTGAATTTAGTGACAGAGATTCTACTTAGGTAATTTATTTATGTCATAATTCATTGTGTAAATGTCATTCTACTTAGGTAATTTATTCTTGTATTATTTACACTGTTGTGTAATCATCTTTTAATTTTTTACACAGATGGCAGATTCCTCTAGAGGTAGGGGTCGTCGTGGAGGTCGTGGCAGAGGTCATGCTGCGAGAGTCCCTTCTTCGGCCGACCCACAGCCTTCAGATCGAGTCCACCCTACCAGCACCTCTGTGGACGGGACACCTCAGGGTGATGGAGTTGCACCCCCTACCCAGCCTCATGTGGTCGGGACACAGGCTGCACCCTCATCATCCACACCTATGACAGGACCATCATCATCGGGACAGGAGAGTCGTGGTCCATCCGACATGAGGATTCTTCTTATCCCCAGGGGGATAACGAGTAAGCCAATTTAATTTTTTAATATATATAAAGTATCGTTAATTTCTATTTACTTGTTTTATTTATTTATTTATAACATTTATTAATGCTCTAATTTTGCTGCAGCTTTCTGCCCGCGAAGGGCCCTTCTGATTCGATATCGAAGATCCTGCGACGCAATTTTGATGGTCCATGGCCTACATAGAAGGCCATCCCAGGGGGCCATAGGGATCAGTTGTTTCAAGAGTTTAAGGTAACAATTTATTAAGTTATTTAAATTAAATTTACATTATATATATATATATATATATACACACACACACGAATTTCCTAACAACTGTAAGTTGCAGAAAGAGTATAGGTGGGACGTAGCGTCAGAGGGTCTTGTCAGGGACATATTTGAGCATAAAGGCTCACTGGTCATGAAGAATCTGACGAACAAGCTGAGGAAGGGTAAGAATAAGGGGAAGTGGGTGGATCCTGAGATCAGGAGGCAGCTGGACCAGTACTGGGCTACTGAGAAGTTCCAAGAGATCCAGGCCACAACTCGGCGTAATCGAGCTTCTGATGGTGGCGCATGTGCTTGGACCGGTGGGTCTAAATCATCCGCCGCCCACTATGACGAGCTGGTAATACATTAAACTTTTGACTTATTATACTATTTAATTAGTTTTCATTTTTAATTATTCTTATGAATTTAAGATTATATTTGTCTGTGCAGAAAGCACAGAAACAGCGGGGCCCCACTGCTCTGGAGTTGGTGGAGAGGATGAAGAAGTTGAAGTCGGGGACATGGGTCAACGACAAGGCCCGTAACTACGTTGTAAGCAAAAAAACAATTTTGTTTTTACTTGTAATTTATTATAAATGATTTGTTAATATTTATTATAATTTTAACTAAATCTCTTCAACTATACTTTGTAGGTGGGCTTCAACGAGAAGAAGGACGATGCCATATCACTTGCCTCACAGTCACAAGATGAGGCCTTGACTGGTGAAGGGCCCAGCTCTCCTATCTCCGTCGACGATAATGCCATTTATTTGGAGGTCGTCGGGTGCAGGAACAAGAAGGGGCACGTGTATGGCCTCGGACACCTGGGAGGCGAGTTTACTGCTTCATCATCCGGCACGCCTGCTCCTTCCCACGCCGATACCGTCCCTCAGGAGCAGTTCAACCAAATGCAGGACACCATCATGCAGCTGAATACGGAGCTTCAGGAGAAGAGCGAGAGAGAGCAGCAGATGGCGAACCAGATTGCACAGATGACTCAGGCACACTAGCAGCTGATGCAGACGAGCATCGAGCAGGGCCAGACACTGCGGCTGGTGTTGGAGCAGATGAGGATCCAGATTCCAGTTGCTCAGGGTGATGCTCTGACGGTTGTGCAGCCTGCTGTCGCTCCTCCAGTTCCGCCGCCAACTACTGATGCTGTTACTGTAGTGGACGATCAGATAGCAGACGTCGGTGGTACGAAAACTGTGGATGATTGGATTCCTCCTCCTCCCCCTCATCATGACTGGATTTTTTTTCTTCATATTTTTGACTTTAAACGATTCTTGTACGACACTTTGGATTATTTTTTTATATATATTCATTATTTCTTATGATTGTATATTTCATTAGTAATTTGGTGTGTTTTATTAGTATTTTTGCTAAACTTTAAAGAAAAATAGAAAAAATTTATTATTTTAAAATTTAAATTTAATTTTTTTTAATAAAAATCAGTTTAGCAACCGAATTAGAAACCAATTATCCGGTCGCTAAACTTTAGTTACCATTAACAGATTGTGGTCTAGTGACCGAAAATCCATCGCTAATATAGGTTAACAGTAACCAAAATTGGCGACCGATCTAGCGACCGATAATCGGTCGCTACAAATGGTTACCCAAAAAATGCGACCAACCGTGTAGCGACCGTTTTTTATTATTTAGCGACCGAATTATTATTTCGGTCTCTAAAATCTTAGCGACCAGGTTATCAGTCACCGCCATGAATCGGTCGCTAAACAGTTCTTTTTTTGTAGTGTACCCTGATCAACTAACATACGATGCAGATACCTAATATATTGAAAAAACATGTTAATTATCATAGAATTTAAAATTTAATTACTTAACTTATAAATAAAATGTACTTACGTGCACCATAACGATAGGTGTGCAGAACTAGCCATTTCTTTATTGAGTACAATCTCTATAAGTTCCTTCTTTGGGATATACAATTCGTCACCTGGATTGGCATCATGTTCCAACCTTACCAAAGCCGCGTCATTCTCCACGGTCACAACCTGTATAGCCAGAAGTTTAAAAAAATCACCAGGTGTGCCTTTGTCGATCCCCTAAACAACAAAGATATATATTAGTAATCACAGATAAGTTATTTCATTCGTAATTAATTAAATGGTCAAATGAATACCTTGGCAGGAGCAGACATCTCTGGTCTTCTTGGATCCGACCTTTTAGGCAGAATATCATTTCCAACATACTAAAACAAATTAAATAAAGCATTATCTTTAAACAATAATAAATAATTTCAACTATGAATATAGAAAAACACAACTAACTGAATACCTCGGATGCAACAAGAAAGCTGACCAGTCTTCTTGGCCAGGGGATGAAGTTACCGGGGGCCTGACCCACTGTTTGAACCTCCTCAGTGGGCACAGGGACTTGAGCATCAGCATCTCGAATAATCTCAACAACGACCCTCACCTGATCATCCGGTAATAAACGATGGTGTATGGTTGTTGAACGATTTCTAGGCAAGTATACCTAGTCGTACAAGTAATATGGTGGTGAGACCGATATCGTTCCCACGAGGATCAGTTGCCAAATACCAATTGACAAGTCAAACAACTATCCAGACTAAACTATGGTATAATGAGAGATCAAAACATAAAATAAAGCAATAAAAACAATAAAATATTTTTGGTCTTTTTGGGAATTTTTATCAAACACTTGGAGTGCAGAAAAGAGGTGTTGGGATTAAACTTCACTAAACCTTAGCCTCATGCAAATACCAAGACCACCAATCTAGTTTATACTTCAATTATTAAAATCAACCCACAAGATTACTCAAGCCCTAATTAAACCCTAATTCCTTAGGTGGCCTAATTAGTGAATTTGCATTGAGAGTAGGGATTACACGATTACTAATAAACCAAAATCCATTCCTAGATGCAAGGTTTACTAGGTGATTAATTCTAGATCAAGAATTGATAAGAACGTCCCCATTGCAAATCAAATCTCAAGAACATTTCATGGGTGGCCAAACCACAAAAAGCATTAAGCAAGGGAATTAAACACTAATAGAGAAACATGAACATGGATTAATAAATCAAGGCAATTACATAATATTCAGTTTAGCTACATCTAATCCCAACAAAAAGGGGATTTAACTACTCATGGTAATAGGAACTACAAAAGAGAAAGAGAGAAGAGAAGAATAAAACTTCATGAAGAATCCTCCAATCTTCTTCCCCTCCAAGAGCAGAGAAAAACCACTTTTTAGGGTTCAGATCCTTCCCCCAGCCGCAATCCCTATTAGGGTCCAAGTCTCTGGTTCAAAATTCTCCCCTCTGTTGTTGTGCGGCTCCTCCTTTTATTTTCTCTCTCAATTCAATTAGGATTAAAGTCTCATAATGTGTGTGCCCCCTTTTCTCATTGCAACAGTTTTGCCATTCCTTGATTCACGTACACTTTCAAATTGAACTTGAAGCCATATATCAATTGCTCGTGGGTCCCGCGTGGCCTTTTATTTTGTTGCCAAATCAATTTAATTCTAGATATTCAATTCATTGGATATGGGCCCCACACATTTGATTGAATCCAATGACATTCACTTACCTTCACGTTGCTGCCAACTTTTGTTCCATATCAACTCATCAATTTCCAAAATTCTTCTTTCAATTTCACTTGATCACGTGGGTCCCTTGCCTTAATTATCAAAAATCAATTTGCCTTTCAAATCCCATATTTCACGTTGCTGGCCCTTTCCAAATTTGCTTTATGCCAATTGCCAACTTCTTCAATCAATTTTATTCATGTGGGCCGTGATACTAAATGCTCTTTCAATCAGATTAAATTCATGCTGCAATCTTATCGATTACCGACTTATGTATCTTCATTAGCATTACTTGGCAAGCAACCACATGGAGTCTTTGACCAAGTCCATAGCATTGACAAAGTACAAAATCCAACTGAACAAAGTCCTGTGCGCGCCCTTCTCGTTTTATGGCAACTAACGTGATTTGGGATCCTCGCGGGGCGAGACTTTGAAATTCTCTTTTTTCTTATTTTATTCAATTCTCCAAGTTTCTTGAGTCATGCTCATTCTTCATGCAAATTCTAAATTAACTGGACTTGAACATTTTAGTCATTAATTCCTGCAAAACAACATCACAAAACCGCCTTACCCGTTCCAAGGTAAAAACTAACCAAAATCAAATTAATTATGCCTAAACTATATGAAAATGCATGCAAAAATGTACATAAAATATGAGGTGAAATCACACTCATCAATGGTATTACCGAAGTTATTATGTGCCCTCCCCAATGCCACTAAGCGACGATCATGATGATCATCAACATACAGCTCACACCTATCAGGGTCGTCATCATCATCATCACCATCATCATCATTTTCAGGCTGATGAGGAGGATCACATGAGCCCTTAGTTCTCACATGAACAGAGGGTTAGGCACCTGTCATCTGCTGGGACATAGAAGTCAATATTGCCAGCTGCTGGGCAAACTGCTCGGCCATCTCCTGTCTAAGCTCAGCTGCAATCTCCTGTTTTAGCTGTGCTCTATCTGCATCAACATCCATGTGGCATTGGTTTGAAGATGAACCATGGTATTGTCAAATGCTGACGCCCCATCCAACACTAATGACACGGCCCGGGTGGTCTGGTTTACCGATGGCAGCAACTAAGATATCATCGCGTCCTCTAGGAACAAAGGTTCCTTGGGTTACCTGCTCGTCCAAGGCATCCTATAACATATAAAATATCAGGTCACATTACAATTCTGTAACAATGTTAAAATGACAATTACAATTCAAACTATACTTACAATCTTCTCAGCTACTTGACGGGCCTCCTCAGATGTATATTGTCCCATTTTTCTTTGTTGGGCCCTCTTCCATTTACGATGGCGTGGGGGTGGAGGTGGATCAACAACTTCTGGACGATTTTTAGCATTAGGATCCGCCTGAGATGCTGCTTCCTGAAATGCTTTCTTTTCCTCTTCCACCATTATCTGACCAAGTTTTTTATATCCCCCACGAGACAGTACATGGGGGTAGACATTCTTACTTTGGTTTTCCTGCCCCTTTTCCCTCTTCTCCTGTAATAAATAAAAGACAATTAAATTACATAAGTAAATAAAATTAATGAAATTATATAAATTTAGAGACAGATCAAATAAGTTAACCTAAAAGCTGGGATCATGTCGGCTCTGAACAAAGCGATCCCACGTCGCCTGGTCAAGAAATGGGTACACCTCAAGTGGGTTCTTTTCACATGTTGGACTGAATAGATAGTATCTGCCGAGGTCGATCTTAAAAGCCCTCCAATGCTCACCAACATACTCTATCAAACGCTTCTTCATATCCGTCATATCCGGTATGTCAAAGATGAGCTACATTAACACCAAAAGAATCAACGAATTACTGTATGATATTAATAAGATTAAAATAAAGTAGATACAGACAAACACAGGACGTAAAGTATAGATACCAGAATACTCTCCCATATCTGATCCTTCATGTCCGCCGGTACATCTTTCCAATTATCAATAAATATACTAGGCCTGCTTCTAGCAAGGGTCACCACAAAACTGTTAAACTGATCTGCCATTGGCCAAATAGGATTGAGGTTATTATCAAAGTCTATTCTTATCCTTTGATTTGAACCACGGTTGGCATTCAAATTCATCATTCGTGTGGCACGTCTACCCTTTCTACCCGTAGATGGGGTCTCTGACCCGCTGCATGAATGAGGGATATCCTCAGGATCAGTCATGTATACCTGTTTAAACAAAAAAAAAACTTGTTAGTATGTGAGGATAAATATCAAACATAACTTATAAATATCGATCAACGTACGTAAACATAACTTATAAATATCAACGTAAACATATAATATGATGAAAGGATCACGGATATAAAACACTTGTTTTGCTTGGGATGCCATGATGAAAGGCTTTTCTTTATTACCTACATTATTAAGGTCCACCAATTTGAATCATAACTCATCGGTTTGCACACCATTGTTACTGTTGACCCACTGACATTTAAAAACAGGTACTCTAAACTTCGTGTAATCAACCTCCCATATCTCTTCAATGATTCCAAAGTATGAAATGGATGCTATAACAGGGTTTTTATCTTTCGAACTAGAGAAATGCATGGACTCAGCGACAACCATAACCCCACTGTTTTGCATAGTACTTTTGTCATCCTGGGACTTTGTATAGAAGGAAAACTTATTGATATCGTACCCACTCCAGCATATGACATCAAAGTTAGGCCCCTGTGTTAGCCATTTTAATGTATCAGAAGCAATACCATCCTTTGCAGTTTTTTCTTTAAACCAATTCAAGAAAGTCTTGTTATGCTTGTTCAAACACCATTTTTCATTCATTCTAGGGTAAGTTTCATTGATGATCCTTTTGTGCTCACATAAGTATGGTTCAACCTCATCAGTGTTATTCAATATATACAAATGTGCTTGAAACACTTCCTCCCGATCCATGCTCTTAACAGTGATACCTCGTGTACCCTTACCATGATATCTTCCTTCGTGACGAGACTTCGGAAGCCCTACAGGTTCCGCTTCTAACATGTAGTCTGTACAAAACTCAATAGCTTCTTCTGCGACATACCTTTCAACAATAGATGCTTCGGGACGGTATGGATTCTTCATATATTCTTTCAAGATCTTCATGTATCGCTCAACCGAGTACATCCACCTTAAATAAACGGGGCCGCACAATCTAATCTCCCTCACTAGATGAACAATCAAATGAACCATGATGTCAAAAAATGAAGGTGGAAAATACATCTCCAATTGGCACAAGATAATGCCTGCCTCATTTTCCAAGTCATCCAAATTTTTAATGTCAATGACCTTGCTACATATAGCATTGAAGAATAAGCATAACCTAGTAATGGCATGTCTGACTTTTTTAGGCAAGATGTCACGAATGGCCACCGATTGTAGTTGTTGCATCAAGAGATGACAATCATGAGACTTTAAGCCAACTAATTTGAGATCTTTCATTGAGACAAGTCTTTTGATATTTGAAGATTAACCCGGTGGCACTTTGACTCCCCGTAGACATTCACAGAAACTTCTTTTCTCTTTTTTTGATAAAGTATGACATGCTTGGGGCAAATAAGTCTTCTTATCCCCCACTTTATGTGGAGTTAACTGCTCTCGTATACCCATCGCAACTAGATCCAGACGAGCATGCACACCATCCTTTGTCTTGCCTTGAATGTTGAGAAGCATTCCAATTAAACTGCCACACACATTTTTCTCCACATGCATCACATCAATACAATGTCTTACATCAAGCTTGTACCAGTATGGAAGATCAAAGAAGATCGACCTCTTCTTCCATATTTTCTTCTCGGTAGCCTTCTTCTGGGTCTTCCCATAGATAACATTAGTGTTGTTCACCCTTTCATAAACTTGCTCTCCGGTCAAGGCCACCGGAGCAATTTCATTCTCCAGAAGTCCATTGAAAGCTTTTCTCAATCTACGATAAGGATGATTACATTGGAGAAATCTCCGATGCCCAAGGTAAACTGTCTTCCTTCCATGTTGCAGTTGATGGTAACATGTGCCTTCTTCACATATTGGACATGCTTTATGCCCCTTAACACTATACCCACACAGGTTCCCTTATGCTGGAAAGTCATTGATGGTGCAAAATAACATGGCATGCAATCTAAATGTCTCACGGCAATACCCGTCGATCACATCAACGCCTTCATCCCACAACATTCTCAAGTCTTCAATCAAGGGACTCGGATAAACATTGACACGCTGTCGCACACGGGTCAAAAAGAACGAGTGGTTTAAAAACTGCAGTTAGGGCGCGACAACTCGAGTATCGTATCACAAGGACTCTTGGATTGTTATTAACCTCAAAATCAGTTTTGGGGGGGGGGGGGGGGGAGGTTGAAGTTGAATGATTCAATTAATAAAAACAATGCAAATAAATGATTATCAATAAGCTTAAAACGATTAATCTACTGTTTTCGGTTTCCCAACTATCATCGATTCACATAATTCCATGCCCTAAGCAGATTCTAACCTCTTTTCGATTGTAGCAACAATTAGACAAGCGCAATTGACACTACGAGATATATGTTCCTATTCCGAATTAAGCAAACGGATTAAGACCTTCATGAATTAAGCAAACACGATTGAACACACGCGAATTAAGCAAACGCGATTAGCGTATAGGAACATACAATCATCGAAATTAATCAAGACTTATCCTATATAACTTGAATTAAGCAAACAAGACATATAGGAAAATATTGAAAGGGAATAGCAATAAGATTGGGAATTATAGAACCTCCAGTGTCGGCGGACACCGATTACAGCAGATTAATCTCCGGTGATTAGTGCTCCATTAAAAACGCAATACAAAACTCAGAAAATTCGCAAAAACAGTGAATATGAAAATTTCTTCTCTAATCTGCCCTAACACAGCAATTTATAACTTTCAGAATCTGCACCCGCTCACGAGGCGAGTAGCCTCTCGCGAGGAGAATATTAAAAGTGGCGCGAGTTCAAAATTGAGTTCTCACGAGGCGAGATGGTGATTCGCGAGGCGAGACAGAAAGGATGACATCTCTGGCACAGTCAGGACTTCAGGCTCGCGAGGCGAGATGGTGATTCGCGAGGCGAGACAGAAAGGGTGACTTATTCTTGCTAGGCCGGTCTTGACTCGAGGCGGCGAGTAACTTCTCGCGGGGCGAATATTCCCAGGATTGCTTTTCTTATTAACCTGAAAACATGAAATAGCAGTAAATGCTTTATTTGACTCAAAATTAACTAAAATGCTCTAAACTACTTAAGAAACTCAAAATGTTGCTTGAGGACAATTAAATCCAAATTTGGGCGAAAACGAGATTGAACTCGAATAATTAGCACAAAAACCATGATCTTACTAGTTATAAAACTAGATAACTAGAGGCTTATCAAAATACCCCAAACTTAAACTTTGCTTGTCCCCAAGAAAACTAAAACTCAAAAAGACTTAAACTTGGCAAGCTTAAAGGATTCAACCAATTTCGCACAAATTTCATGCAATTTTATCAAAACAATTTTTCTTCAATGCTTTCCCCCTTTGCAACAATGTAATCCCCACATTCATTACTGTAAACAATTGAGAATTCCATCATTCATGCAATCATTAATCTGTGCAAGGGATCCAAGTTACACACAAAAGGGAGATCACCAATTTCAAACAATTGCCTTCCTTACAAGGGCGTTTAATATTTCACTCGTTCGCTCAATTTGTCTTGGATATCAACTTTTCACTCAAGTTCACATTTCAAGAGCACTTCCCATGAATTTGATTTTCATCTCACACAAAGTTCCCACGAAAACATGCATGCAACATCAAAAGGTCTTTTAAAGGTTGTAATGGGGCCTGGCTAAAGGTAGGATATTCAAAGGAACGAGGCTTTACATCCCTAGGAACTAAGAGAGCATGAAGCTTGTACACCATTATTTTCACTCTAATTCCTTTTTCCATTTTTCTTTTTGATGCTTTGGGTGGCTACAACCTTTTTCCTTTGACACCATTTTTTTTTTGTTTTTGCCCCTTTTCTTTTGGCAAAATTTCTCTTCCTTTTTTTTTTCTTTTTTTTTTCTTTTTGCCTTTGGCTTCAACCTTTATTTTTCTTTTTCTCAACCCAAAATGACATATCAAACCTTGTACCCACCCCAAACTTAGTTTCTTAAAACCCTTCTCTTGCTAAGCTTTCATGCTCTCCTAATCCTAAGATTGGGTTAACATGGTTTTTCCAGATTTTCGGCTTATAATATAGGGTCATCAAGAAACAATAGGCTAATTAGGCTCAATGTGGCTAACTAGGGAACATGCATTAGGGATGGTTCTTTTTAGGCCAAGTAGTTATTTCAAAGAAAATTGCCTAAATCATTTGATGCAAGCGCAAAAACATGCAAACCATGAAGAGATTCAAGCAAATTCGTGAAAGTGCTGCTTAAAAGTGATTCACACAATTAAAAACATGTTGGAGGCTCAAATCCTCACCTGGAAATTTTTCGCAAATTGTTTAACCGAGATTCAATCCCTAGTGTGTGCATCCCTTCACCCTAAACTTATCATAAATCATGTAATCACAATAGAATATCTCAAGGTTTAATTTTCAATTTTTCACATGGGGATCAATTTTCAATTTCAAAACCTAGGGGGAAATCATTAACAGTCAACAAATATCATGCAGTCAATCTATGTAAAATTTGATTAAAATCCATTCAAGCTTACCGACACAAGACTCAACACAAACGACTCAAATAAAGAGAAACAAAATAACTAAAAAGATAAAGGTTTAGAAAAACTCATGAAGGCGGTTCCACCGGGATCCCACTGCCTGTGATACAGCGGCCAAGGAATGCTCAAAGTGCAATATGATCCTCCCGGATCCCATGGCATGCAGCATAAGTATGAAAGTGAGTGCTTGACAATCATGGTGACCTCGCACAGTGCGACGGACTTCTTACTCCCTCTTGGGTCAAAGATGACCTCCTTGTCAACAAAGTCTTCCCAATAAAAATGGGGTTCAACCTCTTGGAACGGCCATAGTGCCTTCATAGTTAAAGACTCAAATTCCAATTTCTCAGGCAGAGGCTTGAACTCCATCGTTGGCTGCTTATCAGTGGGAGGTGGCAAACAAGTAGAGAGGATCACTGGTGCTGCTTTGGCTTCTGCATTCACTGAGTCACCAAATCCATCACCTTCCAAATATGGAGAAATCTCAGCACAAACCACGCAAGTATTTTTTCCATCACAATCAACACATGCATAGGAATTGATAGAATCATTTAATTCTAAAAGTCCTTCATCGTCCTCAAGCATGGTGAAGTAGATGTCCTCCTGATCCTCATCTTCTATACTCCTTGGCTGAACAGGGCCCTCAAACTCATGTGTCCCATGTTCCATATGGATGTCTTGCTCATCATACCTTGAAAAGGATGAAATTTCAACACAAAGTTCATCAATAACAGTATTCTTGACATCATTATCAAAATTATGCTTAAAAGAAGTATTGTCAAGAATATCCATTTGTGAATCTGAATGCTCTTCAAGGAGATGTTGTGATTGCAGTGTAGTCAAGGTGGAGGCAATGTGACCAATTTGAGTGGCCAAATCCTGAAGACTTGCTTCTGTCCTCCGTTGGAATTCAAGAGTGTGTTCTGCCATTTGTTGCACCAATTCCTCCAGACTGGGTTGGACTGGTGTGGGGTCAGGCTGATATTGATGCTGGCTTATTGTCAATTGATGCACCAACAAAGCCAACTCATCCAAGCTGCCATGTTCTCCACCATGCTGGCCAAAATAGTCATTCACTCCAACCATGCCAAAACCACTACTAAACTCATAACCACCAGTAAAGTCAGGATAATATATGCTTGATGGCTCATAATCAACATTAGGCATATAATTTTGCATATAATTATCCATGGGAAGTATTGAGATTCATCACCACGATAATCACAATGTGCAATACTATCCATATGATATAAACGTATAAGCTCAAGACACTCACAACAAAATAATAAAAAAAACTTTAATTCCTAATATGGCTAATAAAAATCAAAGAGTCCCCGGCAACGGCGTCAATTTTGACACGCTGTCGCACACGGGTCAAAAAGAACGAGTGGTTTAAAAATTACAGCTAGGGCGCGACAACTCGAGTATCGTATCACAAGGACTCTTGGATTGTTATTAACCTCAAAATCGGTTTTTTTTTTTTTTTTGGGGGGGGGGGGGGGTTGAAGTTGAATGATTCAATTAAGAAAAACAATGAAAATAAGTGATTATCAATAAGCTAAAAATGATTAATCTACTATTTTCGGTTTCCCAACTATCATCGATTCACATAATTCCATGCCCTAAGCGGATTCTAACCTCTTTTCGATTGTAGCAACAATTAGACAAGCGCAATTGACAATACGAGATACATGTTCCTATTCCGAATTAAGCAAACGGGTTAAGACCTTCGTGGATTAAGCAAACACGATTGAACACACGCGAATTAAACAAACGCGATTAGCGTATAGGAACATACAATCATCGAAATTAATCAAGACTTATCCTATATAACTTGAATTAAGCAAACAAGACATATAGGAAAATATTGAAAGGGAATAGCAATAAGATTGGGAATTATAGAACCTCCAGTGTCGGCGGACACCGATTACAGCAGATTAATCTCCGGTGATCAGTGCTCCATTAAAAACGCAATACAAAACTCTGAAAATTCGCAAAAACAGTGAATATGAAAAGTTCTTCTCTAATCTGCCTTAACAATCCAATTTATAACTTTCAGAATCTGCGCCCGCTCGCGAGGCGAATATTAAAAGTGGCGCGAGTTCAAAATTGAGTTCTCGCGAGGTGAGATGGTGATTCGCGATGTGAGACGGAAAGGATGACATCTCTGTCACAGTCACGCCTTCAGGCTCGCGAGGCGAGATGGTGATTCGCGAGGCGAGACAGAAAGGGTGACTGTTGCTGCTCAGGCTGGTCTTCAGGCTCGCGAGGCGAGTAACTTCTCGCGGGGCGAATATTCCCAGGATTGCTTTTCTTATTAACCTGAAAACATGAAATAGCATTAAATGCTTTATTTGACTCAAAATTAACTAAAATGCCCTAAACTACTTAAGAAACTCAAAATGTTGCTTGAGGACAATTAAATCCAAATTTGGGCGAAAACGAGATTGAACTCGAATAATTAGAACAAAAACCATGATCTTACTAGTTATAAAACTAGATAACCAGAGGCTTATCAAACATCAATATCATTTCCTGGCTGTTTAGGACCCGAAATCATCATACTTACCATAATGTATTTGCGCTTCATGCAAAACCAAGAAGACGGGTTGTAAATTACTAGGAGAATAGGCCATGAACTATGAATACTACTTAAGTTTCCATATGGATTCATTCCATCGGTAACAAGTCCAAGCCTGAGTTTTCTGGGCTCATTGCCGAAATCCGGAAACAAACTATCAATTCTCTTCCATTGCAAAGAATCAGCCGGATGGCGAAGCTGTCCATCACACTTCCTCTCATCTGCATGCCGTCTAATGTTCTTTGCATCATTTACATTAGCAAACAATCGCTTGAACCGCGAAATCATGGGAAGATACCATAACACCTTTGCAGGAGGACTTTTGGTGACCACATCACAACTAGAATCACCATCCTTCACTTTGTAGCGTGATACCCCACACCTGGGGTACTCGTGCATCTCTTCAAACTCTTTCCTAAACAATATGCAATCATTGGGGCAAGCGTGTATTTTCTTATACTCCATACCCATCGAACACAATATCTTCTTCGTCTCATAGTTTCGAGATGGCAATGTGTTACCTTCTGGAAGCATGTCTTTCAACAACTCGAGCAATTCGGTAAAGCTTTTATCGCTCCACCCATTTCTCGGATTCACATTGATCAATCTTAATACCGCTGGCAACCGTGTGAAATTAGTGCACCCCGGATACAAAGCCACTTCCGCATCACTGTACAAAGTATCATACACATGTGCGCGCCGAAAAGACTCCTGCCCAACATCACGGATCATGTCCTCTAGTCCATCGTCCATATCCACGTCTTCAACTTCCTCTCTATCTGACACCCTCGACCTGTCTAACAATTCACCATGACATATCCATGTTGTATAACTCTTGCAAATCTCCTCACAAATAAGATGATCACGTATGTCCTCAGCTTCTAGTCGTCTCTCATTCAAACAGTTAACACAAGGACAATAAAACCTTCCGTTACCACTATCAGGAGCATTTGTTTTTGCAAACTGTAGAAAATCTTTCACTCCATTATCATACTCATCACTTGTCCGTCTAGCATTCATCCAACCGCGATCCATGACTAAAACCAATAACTTCGTAATTAGTCCAACATATTCATCAACCACTTCTTATGACAGGGTATGGCCCTATCCCATTCGAGAAGAAACTTTTTCAACATTCGGTTAACAGTTAGTCCTTAACTCTCATGCTCATACTCGACGAAATTTCGGCAGCATTTCCCTTTGGTCTCCGACGTACACGACTTGAACGTGATGACATCCACCACGACAAAGTATGCACCTGGAGAACGAAAGGAAATGAATCAATCCGAACTTTCATCAAGTATATAACATTATAATCAATGAATAACTATTTTAACTGAATGAAGAAAAAGTTTTTTTCCCAAACTGTCCAACTTTGGACAATTCAAGATCCAATACAATGAGCGATACATTAAGCACGTACACGTGTGCTCATTAGTATTGCATCTCAAATGGGAAACTAAGGCTTTACTAATTATTGTGGGCATACTCTCGGATCAAATAAATTTTCAAGCAAATATAATAAAACTCCAATGAAAGCTTTTCAGCCAAAACGATGGAAATCAAACCTTACTTTGTAATTTTCCAATGCAAAGCGGCTATCTGCTGGTATAACTCCTTTCTTGTATTTTCCTGTCAGCACACCACATGCAAGTGGTCTCCAAGTTGTCAAACCCAAGCCATAGTTACAGGTTTGATTTGGATCTGAAAAAATAACATTGCCTCATCATAAACCAAATGACTTGACAAAACCCGTGAAAGTATAATCTTAAATGCTTTTCTCCATGAATCTCAATTTCCCAACATCCATACACAAGATGATATAAAATACAAAATTGGTAAAACTACTATGGGCAAGAAGCTATTACCTTTTGTATCCAAGGATTGTGCCCCTGACGTAGAGTCTAAAATCAAAGCATGAAAAATACAGTGTTAGCTTATTTAAGACCAAAAGATCATATAAGAAAATGAGTAGTGAAGAGCTATGGCTATTCAGGCAGGAAGCAAAGAACATGAAGAAAAAAGCTAAATCTATCAGGCCATCATATATATTCAATCAAAAACTATATATATCCTTTATTCTCCTTAAGAAAACACAAAGTTTCCCTTACCAGCCATGTATTTTTGGTGCATATTGCAGTTGAAACACAGCTTCTAAAAAGGCAAGCGAAATGTAAATGGCCAACTTCTACAATAGACCAGAAACTCTTAAGAGCTACCAAATTATAAAATAATCTCTTTGAACACTCGAAGTCTCTAGTGCTTATGAGATCGCCACACAGACTAATATCTTGCTACAACAAAGTAAACCCACATCACACAAAATGAACCATGACAAGTGGAAATCACTAGGTAATATATCAACAAAATAGATGATGTATTCATAGTCATAAGCCTAAAAAGCAAAGTGGATTCAAACACCAGCTGGACTAATTAATTAATTGAAGCCCACACAACCTTAGCACCAGACACTTTAAGCCTAACTAAATAATCAAACCAATTTATTTGCTTTTCTTAAAATATAACCTTAGCTTCTATCAACTGCTAACATTATATATAAATCATGACAGTTTAGTTGATATAGCAAAAAAATAATGTACGGAGAGTCCAGACATTACAGTTGGGCATTTGTCGAATAGGTAAAGAGCAGTGAAGGCAGGAATGCATAAGAATGTAGCTGAATAGAGGTTATTCCAAGAAATTGAAAGACAACCTCACTCATTTACCATTACCTGTGACTGGTCCGAATCCAAGTAAGGAAAAGTCAGAGTGTGAGAACCCTTTCAATAAAATATTTTCACAGTCATAGATCACCGTTCATGTGCTTAGTCGGAGAGCGAAGAAGAGAAAGAAGATGGAGGAAGCACCAAGTGGAGTTTGTTTTGGTGTTGTAGTGAGAGAGTAATAAAGGGAAGTAGTGTAGTGAAATGAGGAAGAGACTGAAAGAGTAATTGTGGTTCTCTGAATCCTTTTGCAGAAAACTTTGCAAGAAATGTTGGAGAGAGATACCTGTGCAAGATTGCAGAGAAGAAGGCTAGGAGAGGGAAGAAGATAGATAAATGAACAGAGAAAGAAAAGATGAATCTATATCTATTGGTCAAAAGCATTTATTGGTTCTTTGGACAACTGTGTGAGGAGCGTAGGAGCTTGAGTGCTTCAGTAAGTTAAGGTTTTTAGGGTAGGTGAATTGATCTAAGCTACTTGAAGGGGATTAGAGTAAGATATTAGATCAGTTCTGGTTTCATAAAAAATAAAAAAACAATAAGAAAATAGAAAGATTTCAATCTTATTCTGACAACCATACCGAAGATTGTTCACTAAATCTCAAGTCCTTATAAGATTAGTCACATGCATGTATCTTATTTACCAACAAAACAAGTAAATAAGCATGCACTCTCACCAGAAGCAGAAGCAGTGGAGACCGGTGAGCAGCAGGGAGAGACAGAGATGGGAGGCGGCAGCGAAGCAGTGGGGGAAGGCGAGCACAGAGCAGTGAGAGAGATGGGGACGAAATGACGAGCACAAAACGAGGAAGGGAATGAAAAACAGAATGGAAGAGCAGAGCAAAAACAAAGGAAAAGGGCGCATGACATATGGAGGGAATGAAAATAGAAATAAAAAGTAGGGTTTTGTCAAATATTACACATCGGTTGTCCTAAAACCAATGTGGTTAGTAATATTTCACACCGATTTAACAGTAACCGACGTAGAAACTTACGATTTAGTTTAAAATTTCAATTTTTTTAATTTATGACATCAGTTATGTTTAAACCTATGTGGTTAATATATATTAGACATCGGTTCAATAGGAAACGATGTGGAAAGATAAAAATTTTAAATTTTAAATTTTATACATCGGTTATAATACAACTGATGTGGTTAATCTATATATTAGACATCGGTTCTAAAAGAACCGATGTGGAAAGATAAAAATTTTAAATTTTAATTTTTTTTGTTTTAATTTTAGACATCGTTTAAAATACAATCGATGTGGAAAATATTTACACATCGGTTATTTATGAAACCGATATGGAATCCTTTGCTTTTAATTTCAAAAATGTCACCGCCTCGTTTTACACATCGGTTTTTGTGAAACCGATGTGGAATCTCCGATGTTAAAAGCATATTTTGCACTAGTGTATGTTTTAACTTATATCCTGAAGACTTGTTCACTTTAAAATTATGACATGCATGTGTTGGTGTAAGCCCTAATGGCCAATCTATTTTGACTAGATCATTATTTGTATCATGAATTTGATCATATATTTGATATATGAATAAGGCATTAATTTATTATGTTATTAGTTTATAGCATAATAAAGTCCTTAGAATAGGCAGTTAATTCAATGAGATATTAAGTATGTGACTTAATCGTGAGACCTCGTTGAATAATAGAACACCATTTTTAAATATCCGTAGTCGAGTATTATTGTTAATTAGGACGACAATAATGTATAGAGATTATTGTGTGAGTAGATTGATGACCACATCTTATAGGTTATGAATATGTGATATAAAGTCAGAACACAGGTATAAATATTAGGAGTAATATTTATACCGGATGACCCATTATGAGAATACTTCATAATATTTATGTAAGTGTCATAAGTATTCTCATGGCGATCATAGTGAAGTAGTCCTTCGACTTGAAGTCACTACGATTCCTACATAAGGAGTTGTAGGCTTTAATGCTATCAAACGTCACACATAACAGGGCGATTATAAAAGTAGTTATTGGGCCTACAATAAATCATGCTGAGGAGTGTGAGTGATATAGACAGGATTCGTCCCTCCTATATAACAGGGGTAATGTCTTGGGTCCCTCGATAGAGTGAGATGTGAAATATTGATGAGTGTGATTTCACCTCATATTTCTTTATCATTTTGCATGCATTTTCATGTAGATTAGGCATTTTATTTTGTTATTTGTTAGTTTTTCCTTTGGAACGAGTAAGGTGGTATTGTGGTGTGTTTGTGCAGGAATTCATGATTAAAATGCTCAAGTCCGGTTAATTTGGAGTTTGCATGAAGATGGAGCTTGAAAAACAAGAAAAATGAGCAAAGCAGAGACCATCACGCCCTGGGTGTGATAAACATCATGACCATGAAGAAGGAAACAAAACTCAGAAGCTGTCACTGCCTGGCCGTGACAGTCACCATGGCCTTGATAGGCCAATCAGCACAAGAATTCACAAAGCAGAAGCTGTCATGGCTTGCCCTGATAGCCGTCACGACCGTTACGCATAAACTTTGGGATTTTGGGATCTGTTTTTGATCTGATTTGTAATTGCTTTAATATCAAGTTACCCTATATTATAAATAGGATAATTAGGCTCGAAAATGGGGATATTTTTGGCTGCTACCTTTGGCAAAAATTAGGATTTCTCTTCTTCTCCAATTTCTTCTCTTCTCTTAGGATTTTTTTATGCTTTTGTTAATCAAGATTGCTATGAACATGGCAATGCTTGAGTAGTCGTTTTATTTCTAGGAATTGGGGATATGTCCAAAACTTGATTTATGTTATGAATTGATGTTTTCCCTTTGTTAATTCCAATTTGCTTTTGATTTCATTCAAATTGTTATAATTACTTGTGAATTTGGTGCGCACTTATTTGCATGTCATATATACTCTAAGGATGAACTGAGAACTGAACTTAGGTATTGGATCTATAGGGATTGAACTTAGGACTTAAATCACGAGAGTTAGAAGCGGTCCTTCGAGGGTTCATTGAATTGTTACAAACCTCAACGGTTCCAATTTAAATACAATTACCATGAGAGTAGGTGTTTGTTTAATTGGGCACGGTTCTTGTATCTCGAGAGGGAACATTAACTATATTAGGATAAATTCACCTTCAAAGCATTTTGATAATTAATAAAGGGGTAGTCAATTTAGTAGCATAAGCGGTCTTGTTGGTAACCCAATTCCTGGAAATTCCTCTTTAATTTGAAAAACCCCAAATTGATTTAATTTCTTTTTTTGTTTGATTGCGATTTTAATAATTGATTTGTTACTTGATTCTTATTTCAAAAACCAATTCTTTCCTTGTTTAGTTTAATTGATTTAATAATTAATTGTTGTTCAAGATCATGGTCTCTGTGGGTTCGATCTTTTTATTACTTGACAACGAAGCCGTACACTTGCGGATTCAAAGCTATCAAGTTTTTGGCGTCGGTGCCGGGGACTTTGCTTTCTTGAATATCAATTTAATTTTTAAATTTATTTTTCCGAACATTTTCTTCTTCTTTTTCTCGTGTATCTATCTCTCTCTTTGTAGGTTATTTTTCTCTTTTATGCGAAGATCCCAAAGTCTTGGAACTCTTATTGAAGCTGATCCCAAGATCGAAAGGACTTTTCATAGATGTAGGAGACTACAAAGACAAAAAACAAGAGAAAATTTGATCCCCATTCCACTTATGATCGATCAACCGGATACCAAACCACTGAAGGACTACGCAGCCCCGAATGCTAGGGATTTGCGAACTGGGGTTGCTAGGCCAGAAATTGAGGCGGAGAACTACACTATACTGCCTCAGTTAATTGGCATGATTAGGCAACATCAGTTTGGAGGATTACCCTCAGAAGACCCAACTAATCATGTGGAGACTTTCTTGGAATTTTGTCATACAACTAGGATTCAAGGAGCTCCAGTTGATGCTATCTGCTTGAGGTTATTCCCCTCCTCTCTGACTGGAAAGGCAAGAGCTTAGTTGAAGTCAGTGCCTGCTAATTCTTTTCCACATGGGACCAACTGGAGCAGTCATTCTTGGAAAAATTCTTTCCACCATCCAAGACTGCTTACCTATAAACTCAGATCACCGGCTTCTTCCAAAAGGACGGAGAATGCTTATCCGAAGCTTGGGATCGTTACAAGGGACTACTAGAATCTTGCCCACATCATGGGCTCGAAAAGTGGCTATTAGTGCATACCTTCTACAATGGATTGGACTATTCTTCGAAGGTGTCTGATAAGCCTCTGGCTCATCTAGTTTTATGGCTAGTATGACCAGGGTTTTGTGCAAATTATATCCTATTTTCACCCAAATTAGATTAGATTGTCCTCAAGCAAGGTTTTGAGTCTCTAGAGTAGTTTTAGGTTAATTTAGCCAGTTTTGAGTCAAATAATACACTTATAGCTGTGTCTTTGTTTTCAGGTTAAGTTGGAAGTCAAGAGAATAAAGAAACAGGGTATTCGCCTCGCGAGAGTTTCTTCGCCTCGCGAACCTGAAAGCCAGCAGAACAGTGAAAATGTCATTCTCTCTGGTTCGCCCCGCGAACAGCTATTCACCTCGCGACCCCGAAGGCTGACTGTTCCAGGAAAATGCAAGGTTTCTGTGTCGCCTCGCGAACACTTGACTCGCCTCGCGAGTAATCCAACCCGGGAAGACCAGAAGCTATCACGGTTTAACCATGCTGAAGGTCACGGCTGTGACAGTTTGGAACTTGAAGAGTCTCGCCTCGCGAGTAGTCCTTCGCCTCGCGAGAAGACCAAGCGTTGCTGACTTTTCACAATATTCGCCTCGCAAAGGGGTGCTCGCCTCGCGAGTGGACTTAATTTCTGAACAGTATAAATCGCCATTCTGAACAGCTTGGAAGGACTTTTGGCTTCTCCATAGTTTTACATATTTTTCTGTGTGTTTCGTTTTTGTCATGGAGAACTAATTTTCTAGATTAATCTACTGTATGAGAATTCCATATACTTGAGGTTTTGTAATCTTTGTTTCGTATGCTTTTCCCTTTTCAATGCCATGTTATACATTTCTGTTTGTTTAATTCAGGAGTGTATAGTGTTGTGTTGATTCATTTCAGTGATGCTATGTTCCTATACTTAATCGCGTTTGTTTAATTCGCGTGTGTTCATTCATGTTCGTTTAGTTCATGAGAGCTTAACCCCGTTTGTTTAATTCGGGAATAGGAACATGTATCCGTAGTAGCGATTTCGTTTGTTAATTGTTGCTACAACTGAAAGGGGATTAGAATCCCTTTGAACTGCCTTGTTTTAATTGCTTTGTTTTGCTTGTTACTTATTTGCATCCCAAACCACCCCCCCCCCCCCCCCCCCCCAAAACTGATTTTTGTGAGAAATAACACTTTAAGAGTCCTTGTGAGACGACATCCGAGTTGTCGCCCTAACTACAGTTTTAAAACCCGCTCGTTCTTTTTGGCGCGTGCACCACAGCGCGACCAGTGTCACTTGACTCCGCAGCTGGTGGAGCATTGATGAATAGACCACTGACTCAAGTATTTGATATCATTGAAAACGTTGCCACTGAGACACCCCGTTGTGCCTCGGTGTTTTATTAGATTAATTACCTTCTTAAATCAATTCTTAATCTTATGGTTATCGTGAAAATACGTAAAAATTAAAAACTTATTTAATTATCATATAACTTCTGCAAATTTAAAACACAATAACTTTAACATATGTAAATACACACTTAGTTGTTCATTACAATACCAAAACATTGTTGGGGGTATCCTCTCAGTAGGATCCCTGACAGGCATAAACTTAATAACAGACATACTTAGCGGAAATATAAAAATGCTCCTTAGACACACTGGCTAGAATGTCTATACTCTAATCACCATGGATCACAGCTCGACCCCCAGCGTCTGGTTCGTAAGGAGTTTCATCCAACTCCTCAGCAATCTTCGTTTTATTCAGAGTTCCGTCCAGCTCCTCAGCAACATAACCCTCCATCAGGTCTTCTAACGTAAACCAAAGTAACCCACGAAAATACAAAAACATAGGGGAAAATAAGCAGTTCTATTATCAAAAAGCGGAAAAGAGTCATAGTACATTATACAGTAATTGTCAAAGACAAACAACACACATAACTAACAGATCATCCTCAAGTTAATATATATCATCCTCTACCCCAAATCTCATGCTACTCAAAGAAACCATAGCTGCACACCTATTTCCTAAGGTGGAAGTGGTCTCACGAGAACTCTTGATTTTACGTGTATTGTATTACCAATACACGGAAGTGTTTTATGTGTATTATATTACCAATACATAGAAGTGTTTTACGTGTATTATATTACCAATACACAGATGTCCTTGGTTATTATATTACCAATACACTTTTGTCTTTGTGTATTATATTACCAATACACTTTTGTCCTTGTGTATTATATTACCAATACACGGTTGTGGACAACAACACCTATACTTGAATCTCACCAACTCGTTTTAACAACATCCTAGTGCCTTAACCTTCCATTAGAACTTGAAACATATTCTATGCCGTAACACCTTTTTAACATACATCATCTAGGTTCGGCAATTCTAAATCATTATTATCCTCACACCCAAAACAATCATATCTTAGACAACATATATATCTTTGTTCAAAAAAAACCACTAAGCATAATAATACAAACCAGGCATATCGTGCATAATACAATATCAATCAAAATATTCCCATATCACCAACATAGCACAAAATCAATTCAATAAAGGTAATAAAATCAAATCAACCATTAACAATATGAAATCAACCTAATATCGATAAACCTACAATCCCTGAATCGCCATTGGTTTTTCAGAAAAGGTTTCCAACGTGATTTTGTTCTTGTCGATTGCTCAACTACTAGTAGGGTTTAGGTCATCCTACACAATTATAATATAATCTACGTGATGTGCTGGATTCCGACAAGTGTACCGGATTCGTCGCCAAGTAATAAAAAGATATCGATCCCACAGAGACTGCGATATCAAATCACAACTAATTATCAAATCAATTAAACTGGACTATATAAAGAGGATTTTGAAAAGGTTTTGGTTTTTTAAATAAGAATCAAGTAACAATCAAATTTAAAATTGCGATTAAACAAAATAGAGAAGTAAATCAAATTGGGGGGTTTTCAAATCAAAAGAGATTCCTAGGAATTGGGTTACCAACAAGATTGTTTATGTTACTAAATCGACTACCCCTTGTTAATTATCGAAATTGCTTTGAAGGCGAATTTATCCTAAATTAGTTAATGCTCCCTTTCGGGTTATAAAAACCGTGCCCAATTAAACCAACCCCTACTCTCGTGGTAGTTGAATTCAGATTGAACCCTTTACGCTTTATGACAATTCGTTAATCCTCGAAGGACCGCTTCTAACTCTCATGATTTAAGTCCTAAGTCTGATTCTATAGATCTGATACCTAAGTTCACCGCTAGGTTCCTCCTTAGAATATCTACGACACGCAAATAAGTGGCCACTGAATTCACGAGTAATTAAAACAATAGAAATCAGATCTAAAGCAAAATTGAAATTAACGAAGGTAAAACATCAATTCACAACATAAAAACAGATCTTGGGCATAGCCCCAATCCCTAGAAATAAAGCTACTACTCAAGCATTGCCGTGGTGATGACAAGCTTGGTTAACAACATCATAAATGAAAACCTAAAAGAAGAGAAGAAGAAGAGAGATCCTAAAAATTTGCCTAAGTGTAGCAGTCCCCAAAAGTCTCTAGAGTCTCTGCCTAATTGCCCTATTTATAGATTAGGGTAATTTGAATCCCAATCAAATACAAATTTAGATGAAATCAGTTTCTTCAGATCCAAATATTGCGCGTCACGGTCGTGATGGCCATCATGGCCAAGCCGTGGCGGATTCTGCCTTGGGCACTGCTTCACTGATTGGTCTGTCACGGCCGTGATGCTCATCACGGCTAGGTCGTGATCAGTTCTGCCTGTGAGGGTCTGGTTCAACTGACATGTCACGACCGTGATACTCATCACGGCTTGGCCGTGACCAGTTTTGACTTTAGCCTTCTTTCTTTTCAGTTTTGCTCGATCACGGTCGTGATGGTTGTCACAGCTAAGCCGTGATGGGATCTGTTTGGCTCATTTTCTTCACTTTTCAAGCCCCATCTTCATGCAAGCTCCATCATGGCTAATCTCGAGCATTTTAATCCTTAATTCCTGCAAAACAACACCACAAAACCGCCTTACCCGTTCCAAGGTTAAAACTAACAAAAATAAAATTAAATATGCCTAAGCTATATGAAAATGCATGCAATATGATAAGCAAATATGAGGTGGAATCACACTCATCACTACTACTTATCCATTCTGACGATAGGTTGGTTCTTTCCCCCACCTGGGTTATCACCGAACTCCCGAACTCGAAGCTCCTCGTCGTCACACCACAAAGTATTAACTCCACCTTCTGTGAAGGTAAGGAGATTATATGCTAGAAGAGGTATACCACGAACGTCCTTGTTTCCTCCGTGATGGAAGTCTAAGGTTATGAACACAAAATCATAAGTTAAAATCAAATAAGAACACTAAACCACAAGGTATAGGTTCGGCCAAGACTAGTTCTTAGGGTTAGAGATTCCCGAAAATTACACAACTCATGGATTTATGATCCTTAAGTGTTAGGAGTTCATAAACAATGATCATTTAACACAGTTGAATTAAAATCCCACTAAGTTATACACTTAGGTTATTTGGCCAAGGCTAGTAAAATAGGCTAGCATTCACTAAACTTTTCAATCTCTTAGGTTTAGCATCCATATGTATTAAGGAGCTCAAAACCATGATTATTTTGGAAAAATAAGAACAAAGTATCCTAGGTCCATAACCTTCTAGGTTCAGCCTTTATAGCATTTATAGGTTAGAAATCTTTAAACTTTCCAATCTCTTAGACTTAGCATCCAAATATCTTATGGAGCTCAAGTCCATGATCATCTTGGAAAACAATGGAAACTTAAACATTCCAATCTCTTAGAGTTAGCATCCAAATATCTTATGGAGCTCAAGTCCATGATCATCTTGGAAAACAATAGAAACTTAAACATTCCAATCTCTTAGACTTAGCATCCAAATATCTTATGGAGCTCAAGTCCATGATCATCTTGGAAAAATAAAAGTAATACATCCTAGCTTTAATAACATGGAATAAATAAGTTAGAAATCATTAAACTTTCCAATCTCTTAGACTTAGCATCCAAATATCTTATGGAGCTTAAGTCCACGATCATTTTGGAAAAATAAAATCTCAAACATCCTAGCACCTAAACACTAAGTTTTGGCCATCATAGGATGATGAGGAAAATATTCTTTGTTTAACAATAACTCTTAGGTTTAGAATCACAAGGTATTAAGAGTTCTAAATCCATGATCATACTTGGAAAGTTGAAACATAGTATCCTAGGCTTACTTATTCATATTTTCAGTCGTCATAGGAACAAGCTATCAAAACTTCCAAGATTTATAGATTTAAGATCAATGGATAGTTAGAAACTCAAACACATGATCATATTCCAAAAGTTGAAACAAAAACTTCCTAGGTCACAAATGCAAGCATTCGGCCTTCATTGGAAGAGATAGGTAGATATTTTTGTTTTACACAACCTCTTAGTATGTGAAAATATAAGTTAATACAAGACTGTAGAATGCGGTTTCAACTCAAAAGGAGTTTTCTACCATTTTAGAGAGATTTTAGAAGTTTAAAGCATATAAAGAACACATAAAGTAAACTAAGAAATAAAAGATGAAACTTGCAAAAAGATTCATATGAGAGCATTGCCCTTAGTATAAGGAAGAACTTTAATGAAGAACTTAAGTAGAAAAGATGAATAAAAACTAAAGCTTTAAGAGCTTGAACTTTTAGAAGAAAGGAAGAAGATGGAGGTTTAATGGAGTACGAAGAAGGAAGATGATGAAGTCAAAATGAGAGGTGTATATATAGAGAAGGGAGAGAGTGGCACAAAATTGAGGAGAGAGGAATGAGCTTGGAGAGCAAGTTTTGACCTTGTGCCTTGTTTGGTTTGAGAAGAGAGAGAAAATTAGGTTTTTAGAATATAATTTGTTATAATTTGAAAAGTGTGATGATCACACTTTTAGAGTGTGTCATAACCCATTTCCATCAAGTCCCATCAAATCACTTCACTTATTTTGTGCTTCTAATCTGTTCCATTTCGTACCCAGTTGTATTTTCCGATCGTAATTCTTCCGACGTTTTCGCCCGAATAAAATATTATATTCTATTTTTGAACGAAAATTTTCAAAATAACCAAAGTTGAATGAAACATATTAAAAACATTAACCGTCTCGTTCACGGTTCAAAATTAGGTTTTCTGCACAGTAAACTTGTACCGGCAGTGAAAATGCAGACCGACTTTCGTCTGAATTTTCAACCGAAAATTTCACCGTAACCCTCTACCATAAATTAGACTCTGAATATGATTTTATTTTAATCAAAAACACTTTCTAACTCTCAAATTAAAATATAATTTAATTATATTTTAACTGGTTGAACAACATAATTAAAATCAGGCTGTTACATTACTACCCCTCTTAAAAGAAAATTCCGTCCTCGAAATTTACGTACCTTAGAAAATATGTGGATATTGTTGTTGCATATCCTCCTCGCGTTCCCAAGTAGCATCTCCAGTAGTTTCATCCCATACGACCTTAACCAAAGGAATTTGTTTACCGCGATGCTCCTTAATCCGTCTATCTACGATCCTTACAGGTAAAGCCTCATGCTCTAGATTCTCTCGCAGTTGTATAGACTCAAAGTCAATGACATGTGAAGGATTAGGATAATACTTTCTCAACTAAGAAACATGAATGACATCATGAAGGTTGGAAAGATTGGGTGGTAAGGTAATTTGGTAAGCTACTGGACCAATTCGTCGAAGAATCTGAAAGGGTCCAATGAATCAAGGAGTGAGTTTTCTGGATTTGATAGCTCTGCCAATTCCAGTTTTCCGAGTAACTCTCAAAAACACGTGATCGCCTTCCTGGAATTCTAATGGTGTCCTCCTCTTGTCACTGTAGCTCATTTGCCTATCCTGTGCTTCCTTCATCTTTTCCTGTATCTTCCTGACTTGCTCCGTAGTTTGTTGCACCACATCTAGACCCAAAACTTGGTTCTCACCCATCTCATACCAACACAGCGGGGTCCTACACTTTCTACAAAGCCTCATATGGTGCCATTCCGATACTACTATAGAAACTATTGTTATAAGTAAATTCAATCAATGGTAAGAACTCATCCCAACTGCTAGTGTGCTCCAATACACAAGCTCTCAATAGATCCTCCAATGATTGAATTGTCATTTCTGACTGTCCATCAGTTTGGGGATGATAACCAGAACTCATCCTCAACTTTGTTCCCTAGGCATTTTGCCATTGTCTCCAAAATCTAGATGTGAATCTAGGATATCCCATTTCCATTCTGGGATATCTAAAGATTGTAGTAATCCTGCTGGCTTCTGATGTTCAATCTTAGCTTTCTGACACACCAGACAAGATAAAACATACTCCGCTACTTCTTTATTCATCCTTGTCCACCAAAACATTTTCTTCAAATCCTGATACATTTTTGTGGATCCAGGATGGAAACTCAACATACTCTTATGTGCCTCCTCTAAAATCATCTTCCTAAGTTCTGCATCCTCTGGCACACATATTATATCTCTAAACCTTAACACACCATCCGTTCCTCTATTAAACTTAGAAATTTTACCTTCATCAATTCCTCTACTTACTTCCTGGAGATATAGATCCTGAACTTGTTTTTCTTTAAGATCTTTCATAAAATCACTAATAATAGTGATCATACTTAAGCAAATCTTATTCTCAATCAATTCCATTCCTAAGTTCAAATCCCTGAACTGTTTAAGCAATTCTAACTCCTTAACCATCATCGCAGACACGTGCAAGGATTTCCTGCTTAAAGCATCCGCTACCACATTGGCCTTCCCAGGATGGTACAGTAATTCAAAATCATAATCTTTGATAAACTCCATCCATCTTTGCTGTCTTATATTCAATTCTTTTTGATCGAACAGATACTTCAGGCTCTTGTGGTCACTGAAGACATTAAACTTTGCTCCATACAAAAAGTGTCTCTATATCTTTAATGCGAACACTATTGCTGCTAACTCCAAATCATGAGTTGGATAATTTCTCTCATGAATTCTCAACTGTCGGGAAACATAAGCCACGATTCTTCCTTCTTGCATCAGGACACAGCCTAAACCTTGGTATGACGCATCACAATATACGTCAAATTGTCCTAGTGGATCTGGTAAGATCAACACAGGTGATATAGTCAACCTGTCCTTCAGCTTTTAAAAATTTTGTTCACACTTGTCCGTCCATATAAAAGCTATATTTTTCCTCATTAACTGTGTCATAGGCAATGCAATCTTCGAGAATCCCTCTATGAACCTCCGATAATATCCAGCTAGTCTTAGGAAACTCCGTACTTCACTTACTGACTTAGGCCGTTCCCACTTAAGAACTGACTAAACCTTAGCTGGATTTACGGCTATTCCTTCTTTATTAATCACATGACCTAGGAATTGTACTTCTTCCAGCCAAAACTCACACTTGGAAAGTTTGGCATAAAGCTGCCTATACTTCAAAACTCGCAACACCAATTGATGAATGTGTAAAATATGTTAGTTTGGAAGTGTAATTAGGAAAGAATTCGTACATAATCTTAGAAATCATAGGAAAAGTGATAGGAAAATACATACTTTGATATGAATAAAGTTTGGATTCATTGGATTGGAGTTTTGATGTTTTTAAGTGAAAATTATACTCAAAATATGTTGAAAATATGTAGGATCGAAGGCCTAGCGCTCGGCTCGAAACCTCAGCGCTCGCATGGATGGACAAACGGAAGAAAACTGCGAGGATGCGAGGACACACCAGCGCTGGGCGCTCGGCGCCGAGCCACACAGATGGGGCGCTCGGCGCCGGATGGGGCGCCAGCTCCCACAATCTGCGCCCAGCGCCAGCAGAGACAGAGCAGCTTTTCTCGTTGAAGCTTAGCGCCAGCGCTGGCTGGGCGCTCGGCGCTGGGCGACGTGCAGAACCAGTATAAATTCGTGTTTCTGCAGTTCAATCGATATCTTTTGGCTCATTTTTCACTTCTCACATTCGAGGTTCATCATCTTCTCTCTGCCTCCTTGAAGATCCAAGCTTGGGAACAAGATTTGGAGCTTCCATGGCTTCCTCCACTCACATCCACTCAAGTTTCTTCTTCTCTTCCCTTTTTACTATGAGTTGTTAGATATTTTAGGTTAGGTTAGGATGATTCTGATTTGATTCTTGATGTAATTGATTTTGATTCTGAATTCAATTCTTTTCATTCAATTAGAGTGATTTGCTTCTATGCTTAATGCTTCTATTGATTGATCAACTCTAGATTGATGTTAGATTCAATCTCACAATTGGAAAATTGGTTATTGGATTGGAAATGAAGTAGATTACCATTGGAATGTTGATTCTAGGAATAGAACTATGTTTCAATGCATTCTTATGAATCACATGCTTAATGTTTGTGCAAATGCTTGAGTGATCTAAGGAATTAGTCTTCTTGATTTGTACAAAAGGATTATCACCTAAGGAATTAGGGATAAATCTAGGTTAATGATTTGAATGACAATTGAGTGGAATGAATTGGAATTAGGACTGAATGAATTTACATTAAGTGAAGAATTAGAGGATTCCGATGCCTAACCGTTTTTACCTATATTGAATACATTCTTTAATTGCATTTCATTCATTCATTCTTAACTTGTAATCAAAAATCCATAAAAACTCATATAAACATGAAACTCATTAGTTCAAATAGCTATTGCCTAGGCTAAGTTGATACTTGAAACACAATCCTCGTTGGGAACGATACTCTACTTTCACTTTATTACTTGTTACGATTTGGTACACTTGCCAAATCTTTCAACAAGTTTTTGGCGCCGTTGCCGGGGATTGTTGATTTCAATATCAACGAAGCAAAGGCATTGTTAATTTGAACATATTTTTTTTTTCCTGTGTTATTTTCTGTTTCTGTTTAATAATTGATATATTGGATATTCTCATCTTTTCCTTGCTTTGGATTTCTGTTTTGTGAGGAAAGTATCCACTATCCTTCATTATTATAGTTCATGCAAGTGAAGGCAATGAAACTACTGCAACCTACATGTGATTTTTGTGGTGCATACCATAAATTTGAAGAGTGTGAGGCCAAACTCAATGCAAATGAGGGGGTTTATTACATGGAGGACCTCATGTGGGAGCAAGATGCTCCACCTCATCAATCCAATGAGTCACTAGATAGAATGTCCAACTTTGAAAATGTTTTAATTCAATTCATTGAAGCTACTAATGCAAATTTTAAGAACACACAAGCTTCAATCAAAAATCTTGAGATTCAAGTTGAGACACTATCTAAGCAATTGGGTTGTTTTGTGCAGAAAAAGAAAGAGTTGGTAGCAGAGCAAGAGTCACATGTTTGGGAAATGGTTGAGCAACAAGAAGATGTGCTTGTAGAAATGAACAGTGAGCATGACTTAAGAGAGGTGGTGGATGAAAAACTAAAAGAAAGTGTAGATTTAGGAGTAGATGAAAAACAGAAAAACAAAAACAGTGACATAGAAGAGAAACCAAGGGTGATACAAGAAGAGATTCATATGACTAAGACTCAACCCTTGGTGATTGAAGAGAAGAGTCCTCCACATGATGAGTTGTACATGCTTCAAAAATGGGGGAACACATATCCCAAATGCTTACTTGTTGGAGCATGGGAACATTCTTGTCCCTATGCCAAATATATGGGATTGTTACCGAAAAGAAGGAAACGGAAGGATGAAATTTTCTTTTTATCATATCATCCACCCTAATGGGGTGACAAGGCGTCAAGCTAGTGACGTTAAAGAAGCGCTACTTGGGAGGCAACCCAAGCATTTTCTTCTTGCATTTCTTTCATTTTTTTTTCCTTAGCACGAAAAATAAGTAGTTCATTTAGTTGTTGAGTGGTTCCTTGATGTGTAAACCATTTAATGTGGTGGAATTGGTTTAAATTTTTGTACAGGCACATCTAAGGAAAGTGGAGCAAAGGAAGGGGAGAAATGACACATTAGAATGGTGAAAATGGCCCTGCACAGGCGCTGGGCGCTCGGCTTGACGCCCAGCGTAGGAAGAGTCAGAGACTACCGGGATGAGTAGCGCTGGGCGCTCCACAGGAAGGACGAGCGCTGCAAATTTCTGTAGCTCCTGGACAGCTAGCGCTGGGCGCTAGGCAGCCAGAGCTGGGCGCCCAAGTGAAGGCTGAGCGCTGGAATGCTTAAAAAAAAAAAACAACAAAAAAAAAAATCAAAAAAAAATCACAAAAAAAAAAATCAAAAAAAAAATTTCACATACTCATCCAGTGTGCAGCAGAAAGGGGGTGTTCTGAACTCTATGAATTTTCTTTGCACTCTTTCATTTGTTAGTTAGTTATAGGAATAAATTGCCCAAACTTGCATATATTGCACAACTTGTGTTGAATGGATTTTTGTGTAGATTCTCTAGTAAGCATAGAACTTTTGCTTGACTGAAATTTCTAACATGATGCATTTTAGACTTGCTGAATATATGATTTCATTGAAACCGTTGATCCTTGTGAATTGTTTGTGACAATTTTTCATGCTATAATTGATGCAATGTTGAATGCATGGATTTTCTCTTGCACATCACCATAAACTGTGAGCTTTTGAGCCCAAATGCTCTGGCGCATTATCCAGATGTCTTGATTTCTTTCATGTGTGATTGTCCATCACTTGCATGTTCTCATCTTTTCTTGCCTTGAATGCTTGTCATTGTTGCAATGTTCTTGCATATGCATAAATGATTGAGGCACTAATTCTTTTGTTTAAGCTTGGTGCCATAATTGCCAACCTATCATTTACCATTGTTAAGCCCAATTGAGCCTTGACTTATTGTTCTTGGTATGATAGCTCATTACAAGCCTAAAAAGTGATAAAACCATTTTGTCCCACTACTTTAGCTTAGAGGAATGGTTGGACTTAAGTTTGGGGTTGTTCTCTTGCTTAGGGACAAGCAAGCAAATAAAGTTTGGGGTGGTAAGTAGGCCACTAAAGATGCCTACTAAAAAAAAAATGAAAAATAAAAACTGAAAAAGAAAAAAAAATTTAGAAAAAGCCAAAAAGAGGAAAAGGAAAGAGAAAGTATACAAAAGGGAGAAAAAGGCAAAATAGAAAGAAAAGAAAATTAAAACAAGAAGCAACAAGAGAAAAAGAGAAAAAGAAATAGTTGGAAATGAATAAAAAGGAAATAGCACAAATTGTGTGCTTAGGTGCTTGTAGCTAGACTAGGCAAGTGAAAATTCCAAAAGAGTCCAAATAGTCCTTGAAGCCAAAGTAGCATAGCATATATATCCTTATTCTCATCCACCCGTACCTAAGCCCCATTACATCCAAATAAAAGACCTCATGATATGTGTTGCATTGACATTTGTGATGTGTGTTCCTAGCATCTTGTCAAGATTAGGATTGAGGAGTGCATGATGATTGGAATTGAGAGCAAACATGACCAAGTGAGGATGTGTGAAACATTGAAACAGAGAGGTTGCAAGGGAAAATTTTGTGCATTCAATGGAGCTAATTTTGTACTATGTTTGATTGTTCTAAAGCATGAAACTTGTGATCAATTGGAATTTATGAATGATTGTGTGATGCTTGTCCATTTTTGCAAAAGTGTCAAATAATTGAAGTCTTGCATGAGTAATTTGCTTCACAAGAGAATTGAACATGAAAATCTATCTCATTCACCCCTGTTTTGAATTTAATTGTTTGCTTGAGGACAAGCAAAATTTCTAAGTTTGGGGTTGTGATGAATGTGTAAAATATGTTAGTTTGGAAGTGTAATTAGGAAAGAATTCGTACATAATCTTAGAAATCATAGGAAAAGTGATAGGAAAATACATACTTTGATATGAATAAAGTTTGGATTCATTGGATTGGAGTTTTGATGTTTTTAAGTGAAAATTATACTCAAAATATGTTGAAAATATGTAGGACTGAAGGCCTAGCGCTCAGCTCAGAAACCTGGCGCTCAGCATGGACAGAAACGGAAGAAAACTGCAGGATGCAGGGACACACCAGCGCTGGGGCGCTCAGCGCCAGGAGCCACACAGGATGGGGCGCTCAGCGCCAGGATGGGGCGCCCAGCTCCCACAATCTGCGCCCAGCGCCAGCAGAGACAGAGAGCAGCTTTTCTCGTTCAGAAGCCAGCGCCCAGCGCTGGCCAGGGGCGCTCAGCGCTGGGCGACGTGCAGAACCAGTATAAATTCGTGTTTCTGCAGTTCAATCGATATCTTTTGGCTCATTTTTCACTTCTCACATTCGAGGTTCATCATCTTCTCTCTGCCTCCTTGAAGATCCAAGCTTGGGAACAAGATTTGGAGCTTCCATGGCTTCCTCCACTCACATCCACTCAAGTTTCTTCTTCTCTTCCCTTTTTACTATGAGTTGTTAGATATTTTAGGTTAGGTTAGGATGATTCTGATTTGATTCTTGATGTAATTGATTTTGATTCTGAATTCAATTCTGTTTCATTCAATTAGAGTGATTTGCTTCTATGCTTAATGCTTCTATTGATTGATCAACTCTAGATTGATGTTAGATTCAATCTCACAATTGGAAAATTGGTTATTGGATTGGAAATGAAGTAGATTACCATTGGAATGTTGATTCTAGGAATAGAACTATGTTTCAATGCATTCTTATGAATCACATGCTTAATGTTTGTGCAAATGCTTGAGTGATCTAAGGAATTAGTCTTCTTGATTTGTACAAAAGGATTATCACCTAAGGAATTAGGGATAAATCTAGGTTAATGATTTGAATGACAATTGAGTGGAATGAATTGGAATTAGGACTGAATGAATTTACATTAAGTGAAGAATTAGAGGATTCCGATGCCTAACCGTTTTTACCTATATTGAATACATTCTTTAATTGCATTTCATTCATTCATTCTTAACTTGTAATCAAAAATCCATAAAAACTCATATAAACATGAAACTCATTAGTTCAAATAGCTATTGCCTAGGCTAAGTTGATACTTGAAACACAATCCTCGTTGGGAACGATACTCTACTTTCACTTTATTACTTGTTACGATTTGGTACACTTGCCAATCATTCAACACCAATCTCAAATGTTCCTCATGCTCTTCCCACGTACGAGAATAAATAAGAATATCGTCGATGAACACAACAACAAACTTATCGAGGAAAGGTCTGAAAATTCTGTTCATATAATCCATGAACACGGTTGGCGCATTAGTTACACCGAAAGGCATAACTAAATACTCATAGTGCCCGTACCTCGTCCTAAAAGCCGTCTTGGGTATATCTTCCTTTCTTACTATGATATGATGGTACCCAGATCTTAAATCAATCTTAGAGAACACTACTGCTCCTTGCAACTGATCCATCAAATCATCTATCATAGGCAATGGATACTTATTCTTAATCGTCACCTTATTCAACTGCTTGTAATCCGTGCACAACCTCGCACTTCCATCCTTCTTCTTAACAAATAACATCGGTGCTCCCCACGGTGAAACACTCGGTCTGACAAACTCTTTTCCTAACATGTCATCCAATTGTTCCTTCAACTCTGCCAACTCAACCGGTGACATCCGATAAGGTGCTATAGATATAGGCCCTGTCCCTGGTACGAGATCTATAGTGAATTCCACTTCTCTTTCTGGTGGCAAACCTGGGACGTCTGGAGGGAAAAATTCAGGAAACTCTCTCACAATAGGCATGGAATCTATGCTGAGAGTCTCATTAGCCTCCACTGCGAAAAGCATCACAAACTGTTGAGAGTTGTCATTCCTTGTAGAAAGTCCTTCATTGGCAGATGCTACACTAAAAGGTTCAAGAAATGATAAAGTCTTTCTAGAACAATATAGCACTACATGGTTAGCCGAAATCCAATCCATGCCAAGAATAACATCTATCTGTTGCGTAGGCAAACAGATAAGATCTACAATAAATGTCCTATTCTCAACAACGGTAGGACACTGTAAACAAACAGACATAGTAGTCAAAGGATTACTGGTTGGAGTAGACACTGTGAGGGTATAAGGTAATTTGGAAACAGTTATGTTCAAATGATCCACACACTCATGCGAAATAAAAGAATGTGTAGCGCCTGAGTCAAACAACACATACGAGAGTCTACCAGCTATCAAACACATACCTTCTATAAGATCAGCAGATTGAGAGGATTCAGCTCCCCTCACGGTAAACACTCTTCTAGTGGCTTGAGGTTTGGCCACTTGTGGTCTTGTTGCTGGGACTCCTCTTCCAGCTCCACCTCTATTGTCTCCAATTCCTCTTCCGGCAGCTGTCGGCTGTTGCATAACCCTTTGTCTGCAATCTCGTGCCATATGACCTGGTTTCCCACAGTTGAAACAGCTAGGCCAATTTGTACAGTCCCTAGCATAATGCGATCCTCCACATCTGAAGCAAACTAAGCCTTGTGGTTGCTGACCCGTTCTAGCCACTGGTGCTGGTGCCAGTGTTTGCCCGGGTCGAGCATATGGTCTTTGTCTCCACTGAGAACCACTTTCTCCGCGCCACTGGAAACTTGATCGGTTAGGACCGCCACTCATTAGTTGTTTCTGTTCATTGTCCATCCTTAGGTCTATACTTTCAATGGCACTGCATTGCTCGACTAGTTCTGGGAAATACTGTATGTCAAGAGACACTACAGCCCTCTACAGCTCATCTCTGAGTCCTTCCTCAAATCTTCTACATTACCAGTCCTCACTTGAAAACCTCTGATAGAATTATGAAAACTTGATCAAAGCTTCAAAACGTGATGCATACTCACCAACAGACATGTTGCCTTGTTTGAGGTTTGTGAATTCCTTTTCCTTGTCGCGTTGAACTAGACGCGGAAAATATTTTTTGAAAAATCAATCAGTGAATAACTTCCAGTTAATGTTCCTATCCTCAGCTTCCAACAGTCTTTTCTTTCCCTTCCACCAGAATTCTGCTCCTTCGGTTAACATGAAGGCAGCATAAGTCACTTTCTTCTCCTCGCTGCAGCGCATATTAGCAAATATCTTTTTGATCTCTTGTATCCACCATTCTGCCTTCTCTGGGTCATACTCACCTCGGAACTGAGGCGGTTTTCCGTTCATAAAATTAGTCAATCAGGCATCTTCAGCTGCTATCGCCCTTCTCTGATTCTTTATTTCTAGATGCTCTTTGTTCATCTGCAGTATCTCAGTATTCTGCTGGGTTTGCAATAGCATAGCAGCAGCTAGGGTTTCCATTGCACTTGGAGTTGAAAATGATCCTCCTCTATTCTCGATATTGTCGGCATTACCATTGACAGCTCCAATAATCCTTTATGGAGTTTCGTCATCACTATTAGTTGGACGTCCTCTTCCGCGAGCCATGATTCTGTTAAAAGAAATCACCCGCTCTCATTAGTATGACTATAATACTACATAGACAAGTATATAAATACCATATGCCATACTAATATTAACCTCTCACATCATATTCGGACACACTACCTAATTTCTAAGCATAATCAAAATCCGATGTGTTCAACTAGACACGGCCAGTAACAACATCCTAAACCTTGCATTCTTGATTTTGATCGGACATAACCCACAATCCGTTTTAGAACCAAACTGCTCTGATACCAAAATGAGACACCTCGTTGTGCCCCGATGTTTTATTAGATTAATTATCTTCTTAAATTAATTCTTAATCGCACGCTTATCATGAAAATACGTAAAAAAAACTTAACTTATAAAGTATATAACTTCATATAGAATGATATATCACAATATAAGTATATTATGCATATTAGAAAACACTGTTGAGGGTATCCTCTCAGTAGGATCCCTCACAGGCATAAACTTAATAACAGACATACTTAGCGGAAATATAAAAATGTTCCTTAGACACACTGGCCATAATGTCTATACTCTAATCGCCATGGATCACAGCTCGACCCCCAGCGTCTGGGTCATAAGGAGTTCCATCCAACTCCTCAGCAATCTCCGTTTCATACAGAGTTCCGTCCAGCTCTTCAGCAACATAACCCTCCATCGGATCTTCTAACGTAAACCAAAGTAACCCACAAAAATACAGAAACATAGGGGATAAGAAGCAGTTCTATCATCAAAAAGCGGAAAAGAGTCATAGTATAATATACAGTAATTGTCACAGATAAACAACACACATAACTAACAAATCATCCTCAAGTTAATATATATCATCATCTACCCCTAATCTCATGCTACTCAAAGACACCATAGCTGCACACCTATTTCCTAAGGTGGAAGTGGTCTCGCGAGAACCCTTGATTTTACGTGTATTATATTACCAATACACCGTGTATTGGTAATATAATACACGTAAAATCGAGAGTTCTCGTGAGACCACTTCCACCTTAAGGAATAGGGGTGGAACACCTTAACGGTAATGGAGGTGTGCACTAGGTGGAACATCCTAACGGGGATGAGGGTGTGCCCCCATACAAATGAGGGATAGTGACAGGAGTGGTAGTGGCCACGATAACGTAAAGACATGGTGATAGGATTCGATAGGTTACGTTAAAATAATGTGTCAGATTGCCTGAGAGTAAGGGTAGAGGATGATATATATTAACTTGAGGATGATTCTTTAGTTATGTGTGTTGATTGTCTGTGACAATTACTGTATAATGTACGATGACTCTTTTCCCCTTTTTGATGATAGAACTGCTTCTTATCCCCTTTGTTTTCTGTATTTTTGTGGGTTACTTTGGTTTACGTTAGAAGACCCGATGGAGGGTTATGTTACTGAGGAGCTGGACAGAACTCTGTACGAAACGGAGATTGCTAAAGAGTTGGATGGAACTCCTTACGAACCAGACGCTGGGGGTCGAGCTGTGATCCATGGTGATTAGGGTATAAACATTATGGCCAGTGTATCTAAGGAGCATTTTTATATTTTCGCTAAGTATGTCTGTTATTAAGTTTATGCCTGTGAGGGATCTTCCCGAGAGGATATCCTCAACAGTGTTTTGGTATTGTAATAAACAATTAGGTGTGTATTTACCTATGTTAAAGTTTTTGTGTATTAAATTTGCAGAAGTTATATGATGAATAAATAAGTTTTAATTTTTACGTATTTTCATGTTAAGCGCGCGATTAAGAATTGATTTAAGAAGGTAATTAATCTAATAAAACACCAGGGCACAACGGGGTGTCTCATCAACTAAAAAGATGCATGAAGAAAATCAATTTTCATAACCTGCATTAAAAGGAATAAGTTTTCGTTAATGAAAATGATTTTTGGAAATAAAAAGCGCTCATCCACTAAAGTAATAGAAGCGCTCGTCCAACACAAGTGATAGAAGCGCTCGTCCAACACAAGTGACAGAAGCGCTCGTTCACTGAAGTGACAAAAGTGCTCGTCCACTAAAGTGACAGAAGTGCTTGTCCACTAAAGTGATAGAAGAGCTTGTCTACTAGGTTACGTTCAACCAGTTAAAGGAGTATCCGTCCAATGACGTGGCATATGGAGCTCGTCTACTAGGTTACGTTCAACCAGTTAAAGGAGTATCCGTCCAATGACGTTGCATATGGAGCTCATCAACTATCAACTACGAGCCCCGAGGATTGAATATGATGCCGATGTAGAATCTTATTTCAAAACTATCAGAACTATCGGTATGAAATTGGTTAATACAGTCATGTACTTTACCCCTGTTCAAGAACCAGAATCAAGAAAACAGATTCTGTTATCAGACCCAAATCTGTTTTGATTGATCCCAACAGCTATAACTTGTTTTCTATATAAAGTGGGATCAAAGGAACACTTTCAACATATCGAACAACAGATCAAAAACAAACTATCAGAATTACATGAAATCAATTTGATAGATCAATTGTGAAAATCATTCATCATCTTTCTGGAGCTTATTGTGAAAAAGAGTGTTTCATTCTCATAAGTGCTTCAATTTATATATCTGACTATTGAGAGTTAGGAATCAATTTTTTATTCTATTTGATTGTAAAGAGAGTGGGAGTCTCTCTGTGTGATTAGGGTGAGGTATCCCTAAAGAAGAATATTGAGGCTCTTCACAAGAGTGTGGTATCTCGAGGTGAAGGAGTGCTCTGTGGTGTAAAGGTTTTTCAAGCTACCTGGCTAAAGCTTGTTGTGTTAGTGGGTGAAAACCCACAGGTGGAGTGGGGACTGGATGTAGGTTACAGTGGTGGTGACTAAACCAAGATAAATCTGGTTGTGTGGTATCTCTAAACTCAAACTCTTTAATTTATGTCTTGCACATATAACTATGATCTTGATATTCTAAGTATTCAATTGATATCTGTTCTTGATCTGCATAATCAGTATTGAACCTTGAGTAAACTATAATAATAACTGTGTATTCAATTCTATTCTCGATGATCAATATTTGAATTGAATCTTGCTTCATATGTGATCAAATTCGAATAGCTTAATTTCTGTTTCTTAATCACTGAAACTGAAACCTGCAAGTTTGTTCTTGATTGTTAATGCTTGTATTTGAAAGTTTCATAACTTGTTCTTAATCTTTAAAGGCTCAATCAATTTCTGTATTTTTTTATTATTGAATTTTGAACCTGAACCTATTCTGTGATCTATTAATTCTAAATCAATCTTTCTTATCCTCATCACCTTCTATTCAAGATTTCATAAAAAGCCCTTCACTGTTTTTGTAAAAGATCCTGAGGCAACTCTGATTTGAAAAGTAAAGTTTTTGAAAAGGAATAATTTTTGAAAACTCAATTCACCCCCCCCCCCCCCCCCCTCTTGAGTCTTGAAGCCAAAACAACGCTTTTGAGTTAGAAACGATGCCCTTCACTGTTTTTGTAAAAGATCCTGAGGCAACTCTGATTTGAAAAGTAAAGTTTTTGAAAAGGAATAATTTTTGAAAACTCAATTCACCCCCCACCCCCACCCTCTCGAGTCTTGAAGCCAAAACAACGCTTTTGAGTTAGAAACGATCATGGCCAGGCCCTGATGGAGCAAAAAAAAAAGAAAGAAAAAAATAGCAAGCTCTATGACTAGCATCTGAGCCAGCACCCAACACCACCACAGTGAGTTGTTTCATTTTTCTCCCATCTCCAACTTGATTATTTACATTGGGGACAATGTAAGTTTTTAAGCGTAGTGGTATTATTTTTGCATATTGCATTTTTCATGTTGCATTCATTTTAGGTGTAGTCTTCCATGATCACATCATTATATTGCCCCCTGCTTAGAGTATGCATTCTATTGCGAGAACTTTGTGCCAAATGAATTAAGACAGTGAATTTTTTAATCCAATTTTTGTATTCTTGTGATAGACTAAAAAAATTTAAAATGCTAGAGACGATCTTTTGATGGTTGTTAATTAGCATGTGGTTCCTTAAATTCGTGTTTCTCAATAATTTTAAACTACTAAATGAGATCTTGAGCCTAAAAGAGGTATTCACTAAATTGGCCCCATTCTTTGTGATTGAGTGTTTTATTCCTCTTTGATTTTATCCTCTAGAACTTGACTTGAAACCATTTTTGAAACTTAGAAATTTTTGGAAACATATTTGAAAATGATTGAGGCATTAGGTATTTTTCTGGTATTCTGAGTTTTGAATGATTAAATGCTACCCCTTAGTTGCCCAATTTTAAGCTTAAAAAAATTGCTTTTCTTGGTACCTTCATTGTTTTTTATAAATGATGCATGGTATGACACTTCTTAAAGTATTGCAAAAAGAGCAAGAAGGTAGTTTGAAAAGTTGTGGAATGAAAGAAAAATAAATAAATAAATATTTCTCTTGAGTTGGAAATCTCCCATTCTCCAAATTGATGAAAAAGTTAAAAAATAAACAAAAAAAAAATGGAGAAGCGGATGGGAAAAAAGAAAGTGAAAAAAGAAAAATGAATGAAAGAAAGAATGAATGAAAGGTGGAAAAGTGAATTGAAGCCCAAAAAAGGTATTTTAGAAGGTTGCCATGATTTGCATTGTTTGGTATTTTGTTAGCCTTCTTGAATTTTACTTTTCTTGGTTTCCCCACCTAACAATTAATCCCAAAGCCCCATTACAACCAAAATAAAAGACCTCTTGATTCTTATGTGTTTTAATTAATAAAATAGAGATTTGGTTAATAGTCAAGCTTATGGTAGGATACCTGTGCGGGATCCTACTGATAGGATACCTTAAACAATGTTTTGGTAATGTAATGAACAAAAATGTGTTTATTTATATATTATAACTTGGTATGTTTAATTTTCAGAAGTTATATGGTTAGTAAATAAATTTTTAATTTTTACATATTTTCAACGATAAGCGTGTGATTAAGTAAATAAATAATAAGGTTTTAATCTAATAATACAATGTGGCACAACGAGGTGTCTCATATGTGGGCCCCTAAAGAAGTCTGCTAGAGGTGGTTTTCCTTACTTCATCACATTTACTGATGACTTCAGTAGACATGGATTTGTGTATGACACAAGTCAGAAACTTTTAAATATTTCAAAGAGTTCAAAGAATGAAGTGGAGAACCAATTAGGAAAAAGTATTGAGGCCATATGATATGATCGTGGTGGTGAATACTTAAGTCAAAAGTTTGATGACTATCTGAGAGAGTGTGGGGTAATGTCCCAACTCACATCTCCTGGAATGCCACAATGCAATGGCGTGTCCGTAAGGAGGAATCACACCTTGATAGACATGGTACGATCCATGATGAGTCATTTAGACTTTTCTAACTCTATCTAGGGCTTTGCTCTACTTACAGCTGCACTCACTCTTAACCGTGTTCCATCTAAGGCGATTGAAAAGACTCCATATGAGATATGGTGGGTCGAAAGCCCAGTTTGTCATTTATGAGGATTTGGGGATGTCAGGTTTATGTGAATCGTGTTATGACGGATAAACTTGGGCCCAAATAAGATAAGTCTATATTTGTTGGATATCCTAAGGAAACCAAAGGATATTACTTCTACAACACCTCCGAGGACAAAGTGTTTGTCACTAGGACTCGAGTATTCCTTGAGAAGGAATACATCTCTAAAGGAAACAGTGGGAGGAATGTAGAACTTGGAGAAATCCAAGTACCACAAGATACTGACCCGCCTACAATGGAACAAAAACCGGTTCCACAAGATGTTGTGGTTGAACCATCGAATCAAGTAACACAAGGCTTGTGTAGGTCTAACAGGCCACGTCACTAACCTGAGACATATGGACTTCTCCTGACTTAGGAAAGTGGCGTGCTGCTCATGATTCAAGATGAGCCTGTAACCTACCAAGCGGCCGTAATTGGTCCAGAATCTGAGAAGTGACTTGAGGCCATGGATCCGAGATGGAATCCATGTGCACGAACCTGGTATGGACCTTGATTGAGCCACCCGAAGAGGTAAAACCCATAGGGTACAAGTGGATCTTCAAGAAGAAGACTGACTTGGATGGTATGGTGAATACCATTAAAGCACGACTGGCTGCGAAAGGTTTCAAGCAAAATCATGGTGTAGACCATGATGGAACTTTCTTCCCAGTAGTGATGCTCAAATCCATTTGGATTCTTTTTGCTGCATACTATGACTAGAGATATGACAGATGGATGTCAAGACTTCATTCCTTAGTGGGAATCTCCTCCAGGATGTGTACTTGACACAACCCGAGGGTTTTGTCGATCCAAAGGATGTTGGAAAGATATGTAAGTTGCAGAGATCCATTCATGAATTAAAGTAAGCTTCCAGAGGATGGAATCCTCGTTTTGATAAAGTTGTAAGATGATGGGTCACGAATCCGCAAGCGAACGACTTCGTCGTCAAGTAATAAAAAGACCGAATCCACGGGGACCGTGATCTCAAATAACTATCAATTATTAAATCAATTAAACTGGACTAGAAAAATATTTGGAAAAGATTTGGTTTTTAAAAGATTAACTAACAAAACAAATATCTAAAACGAAATCAAGAACAAAATAGGAAAGTAAATCAAATCTAGGGATTTTCAAATATCAAGAGAGATTCCCAGGATTTGGGTTACCAACAAGACTGCTCATGTTACTAAATTGACTACCCCTCTTGTTAATTATCGAAATTTGCTTTGAAGGTGAATTTATCCTAAATAAGTTAATGTTCCCTCTCGGGATAGAAGAACCGTACCCGATTAAACCAACCCCTACTCTCGTGGTAATTGAATTTAAATCGAACCCTTTAAGCTTTGTGGCAACTCAGTGAACCCTCGAAGGACCACTTCTAACTCTCGTGATTTAAGTCCTAAGTTTGATTCCTATAGATCCAATACCTAAGTTCACCGCTAGGTTCCTCCTTAGAGTATCTACGACATGCAAATAAGTGCGCACCAGATTCACAAGTAATTCAAGCAATAGGAATCAAATCGAAAGCAAATTGAAATTAACAAGAAGTAAAACGTCAATTCATAACATAAAACAAATCTTGGGCATAGCCCAAATTCCAAGAAATAAAAACAACTACTCAAGCATTTCCATGTTCATAACAAGCTTGATTAACAAAAGCATAAAAGAAAACCTAAGAGAAGAGAAGAAATTGAGAAGAAGAGAAATCCTAGTTTTTGCCTAAGGTAGCAGCCCAAGTGATCCCTATTTTCGAGAATAGTTGCCCTATTTATAGAGTAGGTTAACTTGAATCCCAAACAATTACAAAATCAGATCAAATCAGGTTTTAAAATTCTAGATATTGCGCGTCACGACCGTGACAGATTCTGTCCTGGAAAACTTGGCACTGATGGCCTGTCACGGCCGTGATGGCCATCACGGCCTGGCCGTGACAGGTTCCGACTTTATCGTTCTTTTCTTTTCAGCCTTGCTCGACCATAGCCGTGATGGCTGTCACGGCTAGGCCGTGATGGCCTCTGTTTGACTCAGTTTTCTTGCTTTTCAAGCTCCATTTTATACAAGCTCCATCGTGGTTGATCTTGAACATTTTAATCTTCAATTTCTGCACAACAACACCACAAAACTGCCTTACCCATTCCAAGGTAAAAACTAACAAAAATCAAATTAAAAATGCCTAAACTACATGAAAATGCATGCAATATGATAAAGAAATATGAGATGTAATCACACTCATCAAACTACCCCAAGCTTAAGATTTTGCTTGTCCTCAAGCAATAACCAAGGCCATCGAAGATAAACAATCAGAGCATGGGCAGTGAACCAAGAACCCGAGTAACAAATCCAAGTAACAGGCATATCCAAATAAGTAACCAAGGGACAATCAATTTCAAGTCTAATTAGAAGCTTAGATTCTCTAGATTCATGCATCTTACTAATCCGGGCACTCTTCTCACCTCACTCAAGTGTTTAAGGGTATATGACAATTCACTCAATTTCCTCAAGGAAGGTATTCTATAATAAGCTTGACTATTAACTAAATCTCTACTTTATTAATGAAAACACATAAGAATCAAGAGGTATTTTATTTTGGTTGTAATGGGGCCATGGGATTAATTGTTAGGTGGGGAAATCAAGAAAGGAAAAATTCAAGAAGGTTAAACAAAATATCAAACAATGTAAAGCATGACAACCTTCTAAAATACCTTTTTGGGCTTTAATTCATTTTTCCACATTTCTTTCTTTCTCCCTTTTATTTATTTATTTATTTCCCACTTTCTTTTTCTCATCCCCTTCTTCATTTTTTTTGTTTATTTATTTATTTTTATTTTTTCAATTTGGAGAAGGGGAGATTTCCAACTTAAGAGAAATATTTTTCTAACTTTTTCATCCCACAATTTAACTTTTCAAACTACCTTTTTGCCCTTTTTGCAATACTTTAAAAGGTGACATCCCAAGCATCATTCATCAAAATAAATCAAGGTACCAAGAAAAGCATTTTATTTTATTAGGCTCAAAATTGGGCAACTAAGGGGTAACATTTAGTCGGTCAAAGTTCAGAAGGCCAGAAAAATACCTAGTGCCTCAATCATTTTCAAATATGTTTTCAAAAATTTTTAAGTTTCAAAACGGTTTTAAGTCAAGTTCTAGAGAATACAATCCAAGAGGAATAAAACACTCAATCACAAAGAATGGGGTAGATTTAGTGAGTGCCCCTTTTAGGCTCAAAAATCTCACATTTAGTAGTTTAAAATCAATGAGAAACACGAATCTAAGGAACCACATGCTAATTATCAACTATCAGAAGATCATCTCAAGCATTTTTATTTTTAGCCTATCACAAGAATACAAAAATTGGGTTCAAAAATTCACTGTCTCAATTCATTTGGCGCAGAGTTCTCACAATTGGATGCATACTCTAAGCAAGGGGCAATTTAATCATGTGATTATGCAAAACTACACCTATATGAACGCAGCATGAAAAAAATACAAAAATGCAAATTTTTTTTTTGCAAAAATACCCCTTCCCCAAGCTTAAAAACTTATATTGTCCCCAATGTAAATAATTAAGTCGGAGAGAGGAGAAAAATGGAACAACTCACAGAGGTGGTGGAAGGTGTTGGCTCACATGCCATTCATAGGGCTGCTGGAAGACGTGTCACGGCCGTGATGTTCATCACGGGCAGGCCGTGACCAGTTCTGGTGTCAAGCAAGTCCCCATCACGGGCGTGATATACATCACGACTGGGCCGTGATCAATTCGGGTCTATAGGAGCAGGCCTCTCACGGCCGTGACTTCCATCACGGCTAGGCCGTGATACATTCTGATCTTCTGGGTCCTCCCCATCACGCCTGGGTCGTGTTCCTTTCTGATCTTTAGCTGTTGGCTAATCACGGCCGTGACCCCTGTCACAGCTAGGCCGTGATCTCCTCTGACTTTATTTTTTCATGCATTTTTGCTCTTCCTGCCTTCATAACCTGAAAATACTTGGCAAAACCATCAATTAGTGATCTTTCTTCTCTTAATCTTCTCAAATTATTCAAAAACAAAATTCAAAAACAAATTAAAAAGGGAAAGAAAGCTTGGGTTGCCTCCCAAAAAGCGCTTACTTACGGTCTTAAGCTTGACCATACTCCCTTCAATCAACCGGGATCAGCTGGGCTTGGAAGTGCAATAACACCTCTCTTTCAAGGAAGTCCATCAAAGAGCCTATTTTGTTCATATGGCCACATGCACTTTCGTTTTGCTCTTTTCACTCTGAGTATCATGGCCTTACTTCCTCCCGGCGGAAGTTTTAACTCCACATGTTGAGGAACTCCAATTTCATCATTGTTTGGTGCATCATTTATCATGCAAAGTTTGGGAGTTGCTTCCATGTTAAGCTCTTCCTTCACCTTTGGAGGCATTATCTTAATCATGCACACATGACTCTCAAAAGGAGGGTTGTTATATGAGTTGGTCAAAACAAAATCCACCATACCTTCCTCTACATTCAAGGAGAGCTTACCATTTTTTACATCTATTATTGCTCCAGCTGTGGCCAAGAATGGCCTTCCTAGAATGATAGGGAATTTAGAATTCTCGTTCATGTCCAACACCATGAAATCGGTAGGAATGAAAAATTTTCCTACCTTTATGGGAACATTCTCTAGTATGCCTAGACGAGTTTTAGTTGAGCCATCCGCAAATTGTAAAGAGAACTTGGATGGACTCAATTCCTTGGTTCCTAACCTCTCAAAGATGGTATGTGGCATCAAACTCGCACTAGCTCCTAAGTCACATAAGGCTTGGTCTATTTTTAATTCTTCAATTGAGCAAGCAATAGAGAAACTTCCTGGATCTTTTAGTTTAGTAGGCATATTAGTTTTTAACATGCCATCATGCTCCTCAATTAAGCTCTTAGTTTCTTTTTCTACTTGCTTTTTCTTGACCAACCTTTGTGGGAAAGGTATTGGGGGTTGGTAAGGTGGTGGGGGGACATACTTTAGCTCTATCTCTTCATGTTCACTTATACCCCAAGCTTATCATCCCTTAAGTATATAGCATTACAGTGCTCATTGGGATTAACTTCGAGTTGTCCTGGAAACGTACCCTTAGTTCTAGAATATGTACTAGCTTGTTGGGCAATCTGAGTTTCTAACATCTTATTATGGATGGCTAAGTTATCTACCTTAGATGCTAACTCTTTTATTGCCTCATTGATTACCCTACCTTGTTTCCTGAACTCTTTATTTTGCTTTGTTTGAGTTTCAACAAAATTTTCCAAAAGAGACTCATGTTTAAACATTTGTACCTGAGGATACCCCGATGCGGGTTTGCTATTACCTTGGCTTTTCTGGAATTCGTGGTTCAACGTGTTGTTGTAGTTCCCGTAGGAGAGATAAGGATTATTCTTCCTCACTTGGTTGTAAGGATTTGGAGGAGCATAATTTGGCAACTTCGGGTTCGTGTCATGAAAGTTGTGATAAGAGTTCACTTGTTCCCCCGAAGCACCGGATCCAGGAGCAATACCATGTGGGTGCTCCATTATGTCATGTCCCTGTATTCCACAAATCTCACAAACAATATCAGTAGCACCTATTGAACTCACATTAACCTTTTCAAGCTTATCAAAGCGTTTATTCAATGATTCAAATTTAGACATAATTAGATCAGTGTTATTCATCTCAAACTTTCCCCCGAAAGCTTTCTCGGGTTATTACCTCTTTCCGAACCCCATTGGTGATAGTTGGTAGCTACGTTTTCAATGATATTGAACGCTTAGTCAGAGGTCTATTCATAAAGGCTCCACCAGCTGTGGAGTCAAGGGACACCTTCGAAGAGTAATCCAATCCGTTGTAGAAGGTATGCACTAACAACCACCTCTCGAGCCCATGATGTGGGCAAGACTCCAGCAATCCTTTGTAACGATCCCAAGCTTCGGATAAGCACTCACCGTCCTTTTGGAAGAAGCCGGTGATCTGAGTTTGTAGGTAAGCGGTCTTGGATGGAGGGAAGAATTTCTCCAAGAATGCCTGCTCCAGTTGGTCCCAAGTTGACAAAGTATTAGCGGGTACTTGCTTCAACCAAGCTTTTGCCTTTCTAGTCAGAGAAGAGGGGAATAACCTCAAGCGAATAGCATCAATCGGACACCTCGAATTCTTATTGCATCGGTGAACTCCAAGAATGTCTCCACATGATCAGTCGGGTCCTCCGAGGGTAATCCTCCAAATTGACGTTGCCTAATCATACCAATTAACATAGGTAGTATAGTGTAGTTCTACGCCTCAATTTTTGGTCTAGCAATCCCAGTTCGCAAACCGCTAGCATTTGGGGCTGCATGGTCCTTCAGTGGTTTGGTATCTGGTAGATTCAGCATGAGTGGAATGGGAATCAACCTCTCTCTCTTTGTCTTTTTAGTCTCTCACCTCTATGAAAGGTTCTTTCGATCTCGGGGTCAACTTCAACAAGATTTCCAAGACTTTGGGATCTTCACAGAACCCTCGAAGGACCGCTTCTAACTCTCGTGATTTAAGTCCTAAGTTTGATTCCTATAGATCCAATACCTAAGTTCACCGCTAGGTTCCTCCTTAGAGTATCTACGACATACAAATAAGTGCGTACCAGATTCACAAGTAATTCATGCAATAGGAATAAAATCGAAAGCAAATTGAAATTAACAAGAAGTAAAACGTCAATTCATAACAGAAAACAAATCTTGGGCATAGCCCCAATTCCTAGAAATAAAAACAACTACTCAAGCATTGTCATGTTCATAGCAAGCTTGATTAACAAAAGCATAAAAGAAAACCTAAGAGAAGAGAAGAAATTGAAAAGAAGAGAAATCCTAGTTTTTGCCTAAGGTAGCAGCCCAAGTGATCCCTATTTTCGAGCCTAATTGCCCTATTTATAGAGTAGGTTAATTTGAATCCCAAGCAATTACAAAATCAGATCAAATCAGGTTTTAAAATTCCAGATATTGCGCGTCACGACCGTGATGCCTGTCACGGCCAGTCCATGATAGATTCTGTCTTGGAAAACTTGGCACTGATGGCCTGTCACGACCGTGATGGCCATCACGGCCTAGCCGTGACAGGTTTTGACTTTTTCGTTCTTTTCTTTTCAGCCTTGCTCGATCATGGCCGTGATGGCTGTCACGGGTAGACCGTGATGGCCTCTGTTTGTCTCAGTTTTCTTGATTTTCAAGCTCCATTTTCATGAAAGCTCGATCATGGTTGATCTTGAACATTTTAATCTTCAATTACTGCATAACAACACCACAAAACCGCCTTACCCGTTCCAAGGTAAAAACTAACAAAAATCAAATTAAAAATGCCTAAACTGCATGAAAATGCATGCAATATGATAAAGAAATATGAGGTGTAATCACACTCATCATAATACAGCTTGGATTTATCAAGAATGAGGATGAACCTTGTGTGTACAAGAAGGTTAGCGGGAGTGATATTGTCTTTCACGTTTTGTATGTGGATGACATACTGCTTATCGAAAACAATATCCCTATGCTGCAAAATGTGAAAACATGGTTTGGGAATTGTTTCTCGACGAAGGACTTGGGCGAAGCTTCCTACATGTTAGGACTCAGGATCTATAGAGATAGATCACTGAAATTGCTAGCCTTTAGTCAGAGTACATATGTTGAAAAGTGCTTAGGCGCTTCAACACGCAGGATTCCGAGAAGGGTCTCCTGCCTATGTCACATGGCGTATATTTGTCCAAGGGACATTCTTCCACTACATCAGATGAGAGGGAGCGCTTGAGCAAGATTCCATTTGCTTCGGTAATTGGATCTATCATGTATGCCATGATTTGTACTCGACCAGATGTCTCGTATGCCTTAAGTATGATGAGTAGGTACCAATCTGATCCTGATGAAGGTCACTGGATTGCAGTCAAGAATATCCTCAAGTACTTGAGAAGAACTAAGGATCCATTCTTGGTATATGGCTGTGTGGAAGAGCTCATTGTAAGGTGTTACAACGATGCTATTTCAAAACCAATAAAGGTTATTCTAGATTGCAGTCTGGATTTGTGTTTTGTCTAAATGGTGGCACTGTGAGCTTGGAAAGGTTCCAAGCGTGAGATAGTGACAGATTTATTACAGAGGTCGAGTATATAGTTGCCTTAAATGCATATTTAAAGGCCGTTTGGATCGGGAAGTTCAATTATGAACTAGGAATGATTCCTAACTTTGTGAACTCCATTGATCTCGTTGCGATGATGATGCGATGTCGCATAAGCTAAGGAAACTTGATCTCACCAGCGATCCAGACATATACTTAGGTGCTTCCATCTCATTCGATAGATGATCGATAGAGGAGAAATGTGAAGATGTGCAGAATGACCACACTAAATAATCCGCTAATGGAGTCTCCTGCTCGGTGGTAGCATGACACTCACACTAGATCGATGGGTGTTAGATAATGCCTGATTGGCTCTAGTGCTAGTGGGAGAATGTTGGTGTAAGCCCTAGTGATCAATCTATTTTGATATATGATATATTAATAAGGTATTAATTTATTATGTTATTAGTTTATAGCATAATAAAGTCCTTAGAATGAGCAGTTCATTCAATGAGATATTAAGTACGTGACTTGATCGTGAGACTTCATTGAATAATAGAACGCTATTCTTAAATATCCGTAGTCGAGTATTATTGTTAATTAGGACGACAATAATGCATAGAGACTATTGTGTGAGTAGACTGATGACCACATCTCACGGGTCATGGATACGTGATATCAAGTCAGCACACATGTATAAATATTAGGAGTAATATTTATACCGGATGACCCACTATGAGAATACTTCATAATAGTTATGTAAGTGTCATAAGTATTCTCATGGCGACCATAGTGAAGTAGTCCTTCGACTTGAAGTCACTACGATTCCTACATGAGGAGATGTAGGCTTTAATGTTATCAAACGTCACGCGTAACAGGGTGATTATAAAGGTAGTTATTGGGCCTGCAATAAATCACGTTGAGGAGTGTGAGTGATGTAGACAAGATTCGTCCCTCCGACATAACATGGGTAATGTCTTGGGTCCCTCGATAGAGTGAGTTGTGAAATATGCGTGGCCGCTTGCGAAGGCCAATATGTGATATTGGCCTCATTTGTGATTACACGTCTACTCGGGGACTGAGGAATAAATAATTGAACAAAACAAGGATGACACTCTTATGCCTTGTGATCAATTAAGACATATGGACGAAGGGACATTTACTGCACGATAAATTTTGGTCGCGGTAATGCTAAAATCGGATCACCGATACTCTTACTAATTGGGTAGTAATGATGCATTGCTAGATGCCGCTCGTTATTTATAATATTTAATATTATAATTAATATTTGATATTACTATAATATTTAATATTATTGTCAACTTAATGGGAGCCTACAGGGTCACACGCATAGAGCAAATGCGGAGCGGGTCAATTAATTAAATACGATTTAGTAAATTTAAAGGTTATTGGACTTGTAGTGTACAAGCCCAATAAGTGAGCAGTTAGGTCAAGAGGAGTCTGTGACTTATAAATAGACTATTAGTCTTCCTCTAAACTAAGAGACTCATTAACCTTGCCTCTGATAGCCGTCAGCTAGCACAAGACGCAAAGCTCCGACGCCCGTTTGCTCGCGTGGACTAAGTAGAGGTGCCGCCCCTTCGTGGCGCTGGTGATTGAAGAGTAAAGCATGCTTCAAGAGGTAAACTTTATTGTCATTTGTGATTCAAGTTTGTAATGCGCGATCCATGGGATGGTTTTCTTCCGCCTTGAGATTTGATTATAAAAGAGGATAATCTCATGAAAACCCCAACAACATATACTATCTATGAAGTTTAGTAGCCTATGTATTTATTTATTTATTTATTAGTTATCCGGTTCAACCATTGGTTGAACCAAGTGAACCATGACCCGGAGGCCTCGCCGGTTCGACGTTCGGTCCGGTTTTTAAAATATTGATCTCACCTCTTTTTTCCCCTACTTTCTTTCTCTCCTATTTCTTTCTTCTCACTTTCTTCTATCCAACCAAACAAAGAGTAAAAGTGGGTAATTTACATTTATATATATATATATATATATATATATATATATATATATATATATATATATATTTATTCATTCTAAAATAATTATCATTTTTAATACTGTAATTTATTTTAAATTATTTATCATTTCAAAAATTAATATATTAATTTAAATTTGAGAACAAAAAATATTATATTAGTATTTTCTATTTCATTTGGCTAAGGATAAAAAAAGGAATTTAAATAAAATAATATGGAGAAAAAAGTGGGAGAAAAAGTGAAAAAGTTATAAACTCAAATGTTGCTTAATCAGCATAAGAAATAAACACAATAAGTTAGTGAAAAAAATGTTATAAACTAGTTAGCAACATAGCTACTTTTTCATCCATTGTAAGTTATCCGTTATAAGTTAGCGGATTGGCCTTGCCAAACAAACCCTTAGTCAATTTAGAGGAGTCTAATTCGTTGATATGACAGTACGTGATACGAAATTTGACGAACATTGTTATAATATTAAGGAGAATGCTAACAAGTGCATTATTTCAGGAATCAAGAAAGAAAAATTTGAATGAAAAAATTATGTATTTAACATTTTGAAAAGTGTTATACTAAGTTTCTTATTGCAGACTTTTCTTTTGTGGGTTGCTTAATCAATGTCATTATATACTCGTTTACAAGACCTTAATAATAATAGTCAAAATGCTTTCAAGAGCCATGAATTTATTACATATCCACAATTTTAAGGTAAAATGGACGGTTAAAAATTTTCATATTCAGTTTCGTACTTAAAACTTTCGCATTGTGACAGCGTTAAAATAATGCTTGACCAATAGAAGCCACGTCCCACAAATAGTGATTAATCATTCGTTGACACTATTACATTGGGTTTAGACCAAAAACTTTCGCACTGTTAAGCATTTTGCTATAGAAAATGGGGCCTTGTACTTAAAACACATAGATACTTCACACCTCACCTTGTAGTTAGGGGCCTCACAGATACAGAACCCAAATGCCCCACCATTTACTACCTTATCTTCATCAGGTTTGTTGCGGTTGATGCTAAAATTTCACGATTGATTTTTGTTTGACTACATGTAGAGATAAGAAGTATAGGCAACCTCAAACGCAAAAACCATGAAGATTTAAATTTAGACAGATTGGTCAATTGGGCATTCATTTTCGTTTGTTTTCTTTTTTCCTCAATACCGAACAAAGCTGTTAAGGTATCGAATCCCCGTGAATTAAAACGTGAAACCACCATTCCTTGTGTTTTAATGCAATCTTGAATGAATAATTGTAGTAAAAAAAGGTAACGGATGCTAAATTAATTGCGAACCCGTAACCCACCAATGCTGCATGATTGATTTTTTTTTCCTACTAAAAAGTATTCATTCATTCAAATTGATAAAATACATCGAAAATAACATAAATCCAACATCGCTAAAAATCAAAAAGAATGAATCTGCGAACAAACTCACAACACCCAGGTTAATAGCATAACACGGCAAAATCAAAATACCTACAAAAATGATAAAATCAAAGGAACTGAAAGACCCATGTCTCTGGATCTGTAACATTGACACCCAATTTTTGATCAAATATGTGATGGATCGAAGCAGATCTGCCAATCTGAACCAAACGAACACCGTACCAAGACGAGAAATCAAACAACGACGAACAACAATACCGCCGCACACAGACAACGAAAAACACAGGAAAAAAATGGAATCTATGTGGAAAAACCACTTATTTAGATAAAAGGGGAGAAAAACAAAGTAAAGGATGATTTCAGGTCAAAAATGGCCCAAAACCACCACCTCTAGTGGTGGTACGCGGCTTTGTATCTAGAGAGAAGGGAGAGTGTTTGAAGTTAGAGAGAGAAACTCTACATGATGAATTTTATAATTGGTATAAAACTGAAAAAAATAATAATAAAGGCTCAAATTGATCTCAAAATTTTAAGAGGCCGGTTTTGGTTCCTAAAAAAAATAAACTAACAATTCAGTTTCCCTGGTTTACAAATATGGGACACATTAGTTCTTCATTTTATTTTCTGATATTCGTTTAGTTGCTTACGTGTTCCGTTAACCATCCTGTCTGAATCTTTAGTGGTCCTGGATAGTCCATGACGAATTTTCATCATGAAAAATGAATAAAACATGAAAAACATGCATAATTTCTAGGTATCTAAGTTTTGAAATTTTGCTCTCTTTTTTCTTTCTATATCTTCATTCATTTTTTATTATGGAAATTTGTTATAAGTCAGGTATGACCATTAACAAGTTAGACATGATGACTTATGGGGCACATAGACATGTAAGGTGATGTTTGATATTTGGAATATTTTATTCCAATGGAAACTACATCCTTGGGAATGTGATTCTCAGGAATAAAGTTTTCTCACCTTCATATATGGGAATAGAGTTTTCCCAAGTTTATAATTATCATTTACTAATTTTATTCCCAGGAATATTTTTTGTCTGTGAATATTTTTTTTAAAACATGTACCAAACATGAAAAACTTTTATTCCCATACCTACATTTCTGATAATATTTTTATAAAACTTATACCAAACCCTACCTAAATGGATGTTGGCCGTGGAAGGAGAGACTAACCTATCTCACATTTATAAGTTTGGGTAACAAAGTAGTTGATTTATTTTTTGGTCCCAAAAAATTTCCAGAAACTAAACTAATTTGAGCCTTTTGTAAAAAATAATCGGTATAAATTTCCGTAACAGATAACAATTGTGATTTTCTTGAACTTGTTCCGTTATTGAATGGATGAGATGAGGGGCGAACGAAGGAGTAGGAGAGTAAGGTGGGGAGTGGCATAGGAGAACACATTCTAGACATTTCCGAAACTGTCCAAGTCGACCTAGGAAATGCCGAACCAGTAAAAATGAAATGTGGTAACTGGTGAGGGTAACCGGTGAGTCCCATGTGTCTGAAGCAGGAACCTCCTCCGTAGCACGTGCCTGTTAAAAGATGCCACGTCATGTGATGATGATAGAAATGAGTGGGTTCAGATCTGATGGTCCTGCGCCAATTGAGCTAGAAAATCGAAAGCTTTTATAATTGTGTAGATATAGAAAGAGAAACCCCACGCACTCAACACAAAATAAAGAGACTCCAAAAATTTCACAGCCAAAGTAAGCAGCAACTAGCAGCACCGCTTCCAAGCTTATCTCTTTGAGTAACTTCAACAAGCCTTGAATCCAATGGGCGAGGTCTCCATAACTCTCCTCTAACTTCTTCTTTTTTCTCTCCTCATATTATCATCTTTATCGTTTTGGGTTATAAGCTTTCTCTTTCTTTGTTTTTTTGTTGTTGTGTGTATATAGGAAGAAAAGAAACCAGAAGAAAGCAAAGTGGAGGAGAAAAAACCAGAGGAAGCTAAAGAGGAGAAGAAAGAAGGAAAAGAGGAATCTAAGGAACCGGAAAAACCGGTGGAAGAGAAAAAGGCGGAGGAATCAAAAGAGGAAGCGGCGGCGCCGCCGCCTGAGATTGTGCTTAAAGTGTTCATGCATTGCGAAGGTTGTGCTCGGAAGGTTCGTCGGTCCCTGAAAGGGTTCCCAGGTGAGTGAGTGTAAGTGTACATGTGTGTGTTTACACTTTGATGTGATGTGATTTCATGCTTTATCTGAATTTGTGTTTGATTCGTCAGGGGTTGAAGATGTAATCACAGATTGCAAGACTCACAAGGTGATAGTTAAAGGAGAAAAAGCAGATCCGCTCAAGGTTCAGGAGAGAGTACAGAGGAAGAGCCATAGACAGGTTGAGCTTCTTTCTCCTATCCCAAAGCCACCGGCGGCGGAGGAGAAAAAACCAGAAGAAGAGAAGCCCAAGCCTGAGGAGAAGAAAGAAGAGGTTTTTTTAATACATAAATATTAAAAAAATTGTTTTTACTTAAATTTCTTTGAATCTGTTGATCTCTTTGTTTTTTTGGCCAATGGAATTAAATTAATTACTTAATTTTATTGTGCAGCCTCAGGTTATCACGGTTGTTCTGAATGTTCACATGCATTGTGAAGCTTGCTCCCAGGAAATCAAGAGACGCATTGAGAAAATGAAGGGTGCGTTACAAGTTCTTCTCTTTCAAGTTTTTATCACCTTTCAATTCAGATTTGCATTTCTTTTTTTTTTCCCCATCCAATCCCTGGAATTTACCCGTTTTATTCAATTAATTGGAATTATTATATATCTGTGTGCTTATCAACTTTGCAGTTTAAAATCCTATATTAAAAAGACTATTTATATTTATTATTAGTGAAAGTGGTCCAGTTTTGGTCAAATTTTGTTACTTAATCTCATTTAAAATAGCATTGAATGGCAAGTCCCATCATTTTCCAGCTTTGAATTTGCGTTGAAGTGCTTTATGTAATATAATCTTACTGAATTAAGCTCTGTTGGAAATAAAGTATAAAATATATTATTATATATTGCAGGAGTGGAATCAGCTTCACCGGATCTGAAGAACTCACAAGTGAGCGTGAAGGGAGTGTTTGAGGCAGACAAGTTGGTGGAATACGTGCACAAGAGAACCGGGAAGCAGGCAGTGATAGTGAAGCAAGAGGCAGAGAAAAAAGAAGAAGCAGCCAAAGAGGAGAAGAAAGCTGAAGAAGGTGGTGGTGACAAGGATCAAAAGGGAAGTGGTGGTGAAGGAGAAGAGAACAAGGAAAAGAAAGAAGGAGAAGGAGGAGATGCAAAACCAGCTGAGACAGGTTCAGCAGAAGAAGAGAGTAATGATAACAAGGTGGTGGAGCTGAAGAGGAATGAGTATTACTATAACCCACCAAGGTATGGGATTGAGTATTATGCTTATCCTGGACCAGCTTACCCGCCTCAGATCTTCAGTGATGAGAACCCCAATGCCTGCACTGTCATGTAAAAATTTAGGATTGTCAGGGGTAGTATTGGAATTTGGGTGCTTGCTTACCCTATCCTGCGTTACATGTGCTCTCTGTACTTTTCATGCTATATTAAAGTAGTACTATAAGTTTAATCTACAGATAAGCTGTAGAGTTTTGTAACGCTTGTACTTTCTTTTTTTCTTTTAATTTTAAATTGTTATATATGAAAATATAAATAATTACAGTTTTATTTACCATTTGAGTTTCTACTTTCCATGGTCCTTTCCATTTTTATTTTTATTTTTGACTTTTTGAAAAAAAGAAACTGATTTTATTTATTTTGTTCATTTCTATGTTGTCCTTAACTTTCTTGGGAGAAGTTCTTTCTGCCTACCGTATCAGCTAGTGGGTCTTATTTTATGCATTTATGGCTAGCAACTAACAAGGGCTTCAAAGACGAATGCAAGGGGAAATGGATGGACATGAAATTCAAGTCTAAACTTTTTAACATCGTTTGGCAACGGAAAAACAAATTTGGTTGTTTTATAATTAGGTTGAATTAAAGTTTTGTTAGCTAAACAGTTTAATTACAAAATTTTGGAAGTAATAAATAATTTTTATATATTATTTTCATCATTTTATTTTATGCTCTCATAATTTATATTCATTTTCTATTCAGTTTTTCAAATTAATTTATACTTACAAAAATATTTAAAATAGTATCTGTCTTTGAACTCTTATTTTTAATTAACATTCATAATTTAGTTTGTACTAGACATTTTCTGGAAAAAAAGTATTTAAAGACTATTTATTCGGAAGAAATAATCTGCTAGTACCTGTTAGAATGAAGGGACATTATAACACTATAACAGAAGGTAGTCACAGATATTATTTTGAAAACTTTGTAAGTGTAAGGATTGATTTTAAAATAACAAATTATAAAAAATTAATAAAAAATGAGTATGAACTGTACAAACCAAAAGTTAAATTAATCTTTAATTTACTTTCCAGCACCAACAAAAATAACCAGACCCGTTATAAAAGGGGGAAGGGGTCCAGACCGCAGAGTCAGAGATACTGTTGTTAAATTGTTACTACGTGAAAATTGAGTGTAGTGGGACATGCATATTGATATAGTGAGTAGGAGACCTTAAAAATTGACATGGCAATGACTCATCTTTACTCTAGTGTACTTGTTTTTGTAATTAACGGTACCGGCATGTAATGATATTAGGAAAAAAAATACAATTTGAATACCAGCAAATGCCATTGGTTTTGTTTGAAAGAATATTGAGATTAGGAAGGAAAACCATATGACAGAAAATTTTCGTCGGTTTCTGGCGTTATATATGTAATGTACCTGCTTTTTGTTGCATCACTAGCTATGTGATTATTGTACTATCATTATTTCTCGGGTAAATTTTTACATTGCCTGTGTCGGGTTGTGCATAGTTCCTTCTTGTACGATGAATTAAAATGACTTTACTACTCAAGTAGCATAGTTTTCATCTAAGAGTCTTGAAAATGCCACTTTTTGGAAGACCACTCCAGTTGTCCTCAAAACTAATTCGGGGTCAGAAACAAATCAAACGGTTTTTTCATCCCAAGTGGAGGTTCTCCTTTTCCCAGGTAGAATAGAAAATCACTCCACAATGAGAAGCTGAAAAGCACACCGAATTGGATGAAACGAGGGAATTGATTGAGATTTTGGGAAGGGTCAAATTATTGTTGTTTCATGGTCTGCGTATTATTATATGCAGCCTAAATGGACCCCCATTTTCAAGCCCCACGCCAATCCTAAAGGATCTGAATTAAGAGAAATTTTTGTATAAATGTGATGCACTTTGGGTATATTAAGTTAATAAACTATTCTTCATTCTTTTATTTTAATGAAACTAATACTGCAGGTGTTCAAAGGGTTGTAGTTTTGCTTTTCTCAGCTGCTCAACACACTTCTAATACATGTTTGGCGCTACATTACTTGATAACTTTCTGGTGCATGGATAGGTGAAAAAATGTGGTCTGGAAAAGAAAAGCAAAAGGGGAAAAAGGAAATTTTGAAGCAGAAATCAAACAATTTTAATGGCTTTGAAAAAACATTTTAAAAAGAAAAGAAAAAAAAAAAGACTCTTGAGCTCTGACAAAGTTGCTGCCAGTAAAAGTGGAAGTAGGTCATGAAGGTGGGTTTAACATATCAAATAAGAAAATATTCATCATACAACTTTTTTATTATACCATTTTTTTCATTTTAATCCAAATTATTTTATTAAATAAATATATAAAGAATAATTATAATTATAAAAGAAATAGTGTGAGAATATTATTGACCAAATAATACAGGTAGGATCTTGCTATTAGAGCACTGGTTAATGGATAAAAAAATAATAATAATATTCAAAACTATAATTTTTAAAATCTTAATAAGATGGCGCAACTTCTCTTTATTAATTTTTCTATTTTTTTTAATCAACGTACTCTTGAGAAGGGATACAAATCTGTTGTCCCATCAAATGATGTCTCGGTGTCCCCTAAACTGAAAATATGTATAAGTGTTAATAAGTTAATATTTTAATTTATTAAATGATAAATTGTAATTGATGAAAGACAAAGAATATGACAGGAAAATGTGACAGATGATCTCCATCCCCGGAGAAGATACTGGATAACATTTTACATTCAAGTAATACTGTAACTACTATGCTTATTAAAAAAAAAAAACTGTAACTACTATAATTGTCCGGTTATATGCACATGCAATGCTTTTAGGTGCAGTGTGGGTTCAAAGTGGTATTGTCGAGAGTTGTGCCTACAACAGTATTAACACATAAGTTAATCATGTCATGGCAACATATGTTAGATTATGGAACAGCCTTTCTATGACTCAAAATTCTCATATGAAAAAGTTTTATGACTATTTGTTCCAAAAGATTCGATCTCACATGCTAATTTCATCATTCCAGCTTAGAGCGGTTTGTTTTTGTTTTCTTCTTAGGGGAATATTGCGATCTAGTTATGTATTGATAGTGGATCAGTGAGTGTTCCAGTTATGGCCTAATGTGCGAATCAATAAAAATAAAATCTCTAAAGATGGACGACCATTTATACTTTTTTAGCAAGGAAGTTGGGGAAAGTGAGTATTAAAAAAGCTACTTAAATACACTTTGTAAATTTAAATTGTACAGTCACACTCAGTCACTCACGCCCAGTTCATTTTTAGTTTACACAGACAAGACAATGTGCTTTTTGTCATTTCTCCAATGCCTTATTGACCATGCCTTTCTCTATTTAATCTGGCTCATATGTATTTCACTCTTAATTAGCAAGTGTGGTTCTAGAAAGGAATCCATTTTAGAATGGAAATGTCTCCGATTTTTTTAAGCATTTTTGTCTAACAAGTCTCCACATTTAATACCATTTCGTTGATACTCGATGAGCATTAAAAAATAAAAACTAAAACCAAACCTATAGTAATGGAAATGGATTCCCTATAGTATCTGTGTGATATAGTTAAATTAATTCAGTGAAGATATAATGTAAGTCATCCAATCTTAAATCAATGACCAAAGTTATTCACTGTGTGTAAATACATACTTTCATTATAGTAGGGAATCCAGATCCCTATAATAATGTTGATTTCATGATTTCATCAAACTTATCAAAATAAACACAAGTAATTGATTTTACTAAATTGTCCAAATAGAAGAGGAGGCATGGATATATAGGTGGCGATGCTACCAGATTTGCGCCAAGGGATCACTTGTCAGCCAGCATCTCAATTTGTATTTTGCGAGATAGAGAAATGGAGACATGTTAGTGTAGTGGTAAGAGCCAAGGATGCCGATCGCGTAATAAATGAACACAATGAGGCCAACTGTTGATTCTTCGTTTGTCCCTTCATATCGTGAACTTACCAACAATTTAGCAAAGCCAGCCTTAATTGCATAGTTGCATGGTCCTCTCGTTCTGCTAAATCCACAAATGAGAGTAACGTCCTTTTCTCACTATGTGTTCTTGTACGTGTTTTTGTTCTCAATGACCGCATATAGTGTGTCGTGTGTAACAAAACTTCTTATTCACCATGATGACGCAACGTTGGTTCTGGTTACAAGCGCCAGGGCCGGGGGTGTAAATAGTTATTGCTACTTTCCTGCTTGGTTAAGTTGGTTGCTCCTCTTCAAAAAGATCAATACAGTTCAATTTTAGATTTTTATTTTTATTTTTTTTACATAAATATGATTAAATTAGTCTGTATTGTCGGTGTAAAAAGTTTCATACTAATATCCATATTTGACATGTGTATTTTTATATTAATATAACTAAGAGAGAAAAATAATAATAATGTTAATTTATCAACGTATTATTAGATATAGTGAAAAAATATTTAAAAAGACATAGAAATTAAACTTATTTACATAATATCAGTTGTTATATTTTTTTGTCTTTTTTTCCTTTTATAAAAAATAATTATTCACAATTCTTTCTGTAAAAAGAATTATGTAAAAAAGAACTACATGTAACTAAGAACTAACAAATTTTGTTTCATGTCCCTATTCCTATATGAAAGCACATCTTGAGACACTCCGTTGTGTCATTAAATTAAAACCTTATTAGTTAATTATTTAACGCGTTCTTAACGTTAAACGTGTATTCCGAAACACGTAAAAATTAAAAACTTAATAGTAATTATATAACTGCTGCAAAATTAATACACAACAATGTTATAATAAATAAATACACACATGTTTATTCATTACATTACCAAGACGTTGTTAAGGGTATTCTCTCAGTAGGATCCCTAGCAGGCATCTTAAAACAACAATTAATAGCGGAAACAAAACGTCTTATAAGACTCACTAGCTCTAGACACTAAACTACATTGCTGAAAACCACATCTCGTCTTCTCGCATCCAGTTCACACTGAGTTCCATCCAACGCCTCAGCATCAAGCTCAGTCACAGGGTCTTCTAGTATGTTCCCATAAAAAGACAGATACAACACACAAAAATATATAGGGGATAAGAAGCAGTTCTATCATCAAAATGTGGAAAAGAGTCATAGCATATTATACAATAAATGTCACAAACAATCAACATACATAACTAACAAATTATCCTCAAATTAATATATCATCCTCTACCCCAATCTCACACAACTACACTTTTATACTGACGTGGCCACCACTAATCCTGTCACACATTCCTCGTTAGGAATGTCAGTCAGTCATCCAGGTGACGTGTTCCCAACGTCGATGCACATTCTCATCCATGGTGAGAATGCTCATGCAAACCAATGACACTATAGCAGCACAGTATCGTCAGTACACACCCTGGTTCTCTCTCATCTCTATCAAGGGTGCTCATACATAACAATGACACTATAGTTGCACAACTTAAATTCTAAGGTGGAACTGTCTAACAAGAACTCTTGACCTCATATATTCCATATATACGGTTGTGAACAACACGTAAATACATGAATATCACTAACACTACAAAAAAACAATTGTTTAGCGACCGTACTTTTCGGTCGCTAAACCATGTAAATCGGTCGCTATTTGTTTTAGCGACCGAATCAGAGACCGATTTATGGTGGTAGCTGAATACCTGGTCGCTAAGGTTTTAGCTACCGAATTATTATTTCGGTCGCTAATTAGCAAACGTAAATTCGGTCGCTATAAAATAATAATCGGTCGCTATTAGGTTGGTCGCATTTTTTGGGTAACCATTTTTAGCGACCGATAATCGGTTGCTAATTCGGTCGCTAATTGTGGTTACTGTTAACCTATATTAGCGACGGATTTTCGGTCGCTATACATCATCTGGAAATCTTAAATAAAGTTTAGCGACCGAATTATTGGTTTCTAATTCGGTCACTAAACTGGTTATTATTAATTTTTTTTTAATTTTAATTTTTATAATAATTTTTTTCTGATTTTCTTTAAACGTTAAAAAAATTACTAACAAAACACACCAAATAACTTATGAAATATACAATCATAAAAAATAATAAATATATATAAAAAGAATAATCCAAAATGTCGTACAAGAATCGTTTAAAGTAAAAAATATGGAGAGAAAAAATCAGTCATGATGAGGGGGAGATGGAGGAATCCAATCATCCTCGGCCGTCCGTACCACACCGACGTCGCTCGCTGGCGATCGTCCTCTGCAGAGTGACATCGATGGCAGCGGCGGCGGAATCGGGAGGAGCGGCAGCGAGCGCACAACCGTCGAGCATCATCCTCGAGCAACCGGAGTCTGGATCCTCATCTCGCTCCAACACCGGCCCGTAGTGTCCGCCCCGCTCGATGCTCGCCCGCATCACCTTTGGTGTGCCCGAGTCAATCAGTGCAATCGGTCCTCCATCTCGCCGCTCTCTCTCGCTCTTTCTCCCGAAGCTCCGCGTTGCGCGTGATGGTGTCCTCATTTGGTGGAACTGCTCTCGATGGACGGTATCGGCGCAGAAGAAGGAGCAAAGCGTCTTGGACGATGAAGCGATGAACTCGGCTCCCAGTGTGTCCGAGGCCATACACGTGCCCTTCTTGTTCCCCGCCCCGACGACCTCCAAATAAATGGCATTATCGTCGACGGAGACAGAGAGCAGCCATCACCACCAAAGCCTCATCTTGTGATCGTGAGGCATGTGATATGGCATCGTCCTTCTTCTCGTTGAAGCCCGCCTACAAAGTATAGTTGAATAGATTTAGTTAAAATAATTATATCCAATATTAACAAATCATTTATAATAAATTACAAGTAAACACTAAATTATTTTTTTGCTTACAAAGATAGTTACGGGCCTTGTCGTTGACCCATGTCCCCGACTTCAACTTCTTCGTCCTCTCCACCAACTCCATAGCAATCGGGGCCCATTGTTTCGTGCTTTCTGCACGAAATAATATAATATTAAATTCATAAGAATAATTAAAAATGAAAACTAATTAATTAAATAGTATATTAAGTCAAAAGTTTAATGTATTACCAGCTGTCAGTAGTGGGCGGCGGGTGATTTAGACCCACCCGGTCCAAGCACATTCGCCACCATCGGAAGCTCGACACGCCGAGCCGTGGCCCTGGATCTCCGGAACTTCTCGCAGCCCAAGATCGGGTCCAGCCTGCCTCATGATCTCGGGATCCACCCACCTCCCCTTATTCTGCCCCTTCCTCAGCTTGTTCATCAGATTCTTCATAACCAGTGAGCCTTTATGCTCAAATATGTCCCTGACAAGAGCCTCTAAAGCTAAGTCCCACCTATACTCTTTCTGCAACTTACAGTTGTTAGGAAATTCGTGTGTACATTAATATAATGTAAATTTAATTTAAAAAACTTAATAAACTGTTACCTTAAACTCTAGAAACAACTGATCCCTATGACCCAGTGGGATGGCCTTCCATGTAGGCCATGGACCATCAAACTTGCGTCGCAGGATCTTCGAGATCGAATCGAAAGGGCCCTTCATGCGTAAAGTCACAAAGAAAATTAGAGCATTAATAAATGTTATAATTAAATTTTAAAAACAAGTAAATAGAAATTAACGATACTTTATATATATTAAAAAATTAAATTAGCATACTCGTTATCCCCCCCGGGATAAGAAGAATCCTCCTGTCGGATGGACCACGACTCTCCCGTCCCGAAGATGATGATGGTGGTCCTGTCGTCGTAGGTGTGGATGATGATGAGGGTGCACTGTGTCCCGACCACATGAGGACGGGTGGGGGTGCAACTCCATCACCCCGAGGTGTCCCATCAACAGAGGTCTGCCGCAGGGATGGTCTCGATCCGAAGGTCGTGGGTCGGCCGGCGAAGGGACTCTCGCAGCACGACCTCCACGACGACCTCCACGACGACCCCTACCTCTGGAGGAATCTGGAATCTGTGAAAAAAATGAAAATATGATTACACAACAGTGTAAATAATACAAAAATAAATTACCTAATAAGTAGAATGACATTCACACAATGAATTATGACATAAATAAATTACCTAAGTAGAATCTCCGTCACTAAATTCACCTCGCCTCTCATCGGTATCACTTGATCGGAATGTACCTTCGCTAGATGCGTCCAACTCGGATTGATCCATTAACTCTCTTTTTCAACTTCTTCCCCATTTCCTAAAATGTCCGCCAGAGAATTAACAATAATGTCCGACGTAATTTGCAACGGTACGTGGGGTCTTGAAAACTCATCATCTTGGTACGGAGCATCTTTTTCAGGCTGGTTGATTACATTATCAGTAATTATACTACGAGCCTTTATCTTAATAACACCCAACCAGCCATGATGTCCTTCGGGATATGGCGAGTAATAAACCTGCTCTGCTTGTTGTGAAAAAATGAATGGGTCGTACGCCTTATTATACCTTCGAGACAGCCTAACTTGAACAATACCATAATTTTTATCTATTTTTGTCCCTACGTCAAGAGTAGGATCAAACCAATCACACTTGAAGATAACTAATTTCATCACGGGGAAACCGGTATAATCGAGTTCAAGGATGTCAGTTAGAACCCCATAGAAATCATCCTCTACATTGCCATCAAGTGGCTCGCACACAAACACCATAGTTACACGTCTCGCATTCCTTCATTCCATGTTTTTGTGTTAAATTTATATCCATTTACAAAATAAGTATTCCATGATGTAACCCATCCGTTAGGCACCCATGACAAATTTGTCAACAATGGATTTTGAACATTGTTTACTTGATCTAGTACCTAAACAATCAAATAATATATTATTCTTATACAAGATATATATTTAAGGAGATAAAATGTATGCTTCAAAAAATGAAGATGCTTAACCTACATATTTACTTGAACCACGTAGCAAAGTGAGAAGTAATTTCTCGATCAACTCGATCGTTTGAAATGTCGAAGTTGGAGTTCCCTTAGAAAATTGCCGTACATCCTACATATGGGAGATTAACAAAGAGACGATTAATAATAATAAATGTCAATTGAACTTATTAAAGACGTTATAGAAACTTACTCTAAATATGGCGCCACCTCTTCACAATTTTGAAGGATATACAGATGAGCAGCATTAATGTCACGCTACTCCAAGAAATATCCTTTTGATTTGCCACTAAATCTTCCCGGATAGTTGAATATTGATATAGGAGGACTAGTTGAACATCCTTCGCCCGAATCAACGTTTCTAGGCATCCTTGTCCTTTTCGTGTTAACTTCGTCCGGATAGTAATAAGAGGCAAAAGTGGAAGTCTCCTCTACTAAGTATGCTTCACAAATGGAACCCTCCACTCGTGCCTTGTTCTTGACTTTGTGTTTAAGGGAGTGCAGGAACCTATTAAAGAGGGATACATACAAATAATTACTAGTTTTAGGGAAAGCTAAACTACTGCTCTCGTGTTCGTGAATTTCATATGTATTAAGTAAAATAGTTGATGTTGTTTACCTCTCAAATGGATATATCCAGCGATATTGGACTGGGCCACCAACTCTTGCTTCGTAAGGTAGATGAACTGGCAGGTGTTCCATGGAATCAAAGAAACTCGGCGGGAAGATTTGCTCCAGCTTACATAACAAAACGGGTATCTTGACTTCCATATCCTTTAATTGATTCACATTTAGTGTTGTCGATGTAAGCTCCCTGAAAAAGTGGCTAAGCTCAACAAGTGGGTTCCAAATTTGCTTCGGTAATGCGTCAAACGCAATTGGAAGCAACCCTTGCATGAACACGTGGCAATCATGACTCTTCATTCCATGTAACTTTGCTTCCTTAATGTCAACACATCTACCCAGATTGGAAGCATACACATCTGGTAACTTTAGTTCTTTAACCTACTTACAGACGACCAATTTCTGTGCTTTGCTTAGTGTATAACTTGCCTTCGGTTTGATAAGTTTGCCACGACCACCGTCTTGCAACTCAAGCTCCTTCCGATTGCAAATGTCAGCCAGGTCCAATCGGGCTTTATTTGTATCCTTTGTCCTCCCCTTGATGTCCATCACAGTGTCAAACACATTCAAAAACACATTCCTCTCAGTATGCATGACATCAATGTTGTGACGGAGTAGCTGCGTCCTCCAATATGGCAACCTCCAAAATATACTTTGTTTTGTCCAATTATGGTTGACGCCATAATCAGGAATATGTTCTCCTTGGGTTTCATGGACGAGCGGTAAGTACTGTACTCTGCGCCATACATTAGGACCAGTCAAACGTGGTGGAGGCGGTGTTCTCTCCGCACAACGCTTCTTGAATGCATTCTTGTTCCGCCTATAAGGATGATCTTCCGGAAGGAATTGACGATCACAATCAAAATATGAGATCTTTCAACTGTGTTTAAGCGTGAATGCCTTCGATCGCTCCATACATATTGGGCATCCAAGCTTCCCCACGGTCATCCAACCCGACATCATCCCATAAGCAGAAAAGTCGTTGATCGTCCACATTAAAGCTGCTTTCATGATAAAATTCTGCCTCAAAGATACGTCATATGTCAACACACCATCATTCCACAGCATTGTCAACTCATCTATCAGTGACTGCAAGTACACATCAATCTTACCTTTTGGATTAGACGGACCCGGAATTATGACTGTTAGGAACATAAACTCCCGCTTCATGCACATCCCCGGGGGAAGATTGTACGGAGTCAGGATAACCGGCCAACAAGAGTATGCTTTTCCAGACTGCCCAAAAGGATTAAATCCATTTGCAGATAACCCCAATCGGACATTGCGAGGGTCCTGCGAAAATGCCATATGAACCCTATCAAAATGCTTCCAAGCTTCTCCATCAGATGGATGACACAAGATATCTTGCTCCCTCTCATGCTCACTATGCCACCTCATGTGAGCTGCAGTGGCCATCGAAGAGTACAATCTTGTAAGTCTTGGCACGAGCGTAAAGTACCACATCTTTTTTAGCGACCTCTTCTTCTCAATGCCCATCCTAGTGGTTGTCTTATACCGATCCGCACCACAAAATCGACAACACGTTATGCTTTCCGCTGAATCATCCTTATAGTACAACATACATCCATTCGGGCAACAATCAATTTTCAAACACCCCAGACCCAAATTTTCCACGGACTTCTTACGTTGATAAAAACTTGTTGGCATCCGATTGCCTTCTGGCAACGCCTTGGACACTGACCTGCTGAGGCGATTAAAACAGCCTTCTTGCATATTGTAGTCAGATTTGATACTCAACCATTCCATGCACGTCGACAACTCCGTGTACTCCCGACATCCTTCCCACAATGGAGATCGTGCAGCACTCAGCATATCATAGAATCTTTGAGCTTCGGGATTCGGATTCTCCTCTATGTATTGGGAACCCATTCCACCATCTTCTCCCCCATCTTCTTCTAGTACAACACCAACCGATGGTCCAGCATGATCCATTATCATCTGCTCGTATGGATTCAATTCTTCCCTCCCGTCACCACTTCCATAGTACGAACCTTCAGCCACAATCGGGTTTAAGTCAGGCAACGTCTCACCATGGTTACTCCACCAATAGTAATCAGGCATGAAGCCCTTCTCATAAAGATCGGCTACAACTCCATCCACACTTTTGAAAGATTGACACTTGCATCTTTTGCAAGGACACCTCAATTGATCACCGCCCAGCCGTATAAATCTCTCCTGGCTAACAACAGACTCTATAAACTCACCCACTCCAACTCTATACTCTTCCTTAAGGCGTTTATTCCGATCCAACCTACGATACATCCATTTCCGATTCTCCGGAATATCCATTGCTGGCAATTAAATAGCCTGACCAATCCTACAATAACACTTATATATTAAGGTGCATTCCAATAACTCCATCAATCTCGTTCTTATGACAAGGTATGAACCTATCCCATTCGAGAAGAAACCTTTGTCACACTCGGCTACTAATAGTTATTCCCATATTCAAATACCTTATACTTGACAAAATTTCGGCAGCATCTCCCATCGGTCTCCAAGTTACACGACTCGAGCACGGTCAGAATCACCGCGATCAAGTATGCACCAGGAGAACAAAAGGAAATGCATCAGACCGAGATTTCAACAAGTATATAAGGCATTTGAACATTGAAATGACTATTGTACGAGTGTGAAAAAGGTTTTTTCCCAAACTGTCCCAATTGGACAATTCAAGATTCAATACAATGAGCATGCATACCTTGATAAGTTACGCATGCTCATTAATATTGAATCTCAAACAGGAAACTAAGGCTTTCGTAAATTAATTATTAACTCTAACAGAAAAATAAAACCATTAACCTATAAATATTGCAACATTGTTGAGTTTATATAAATTGCAGCGTAAATCAATACAAACTTAGATTAAATATTGTAGCAAACATCCTATTGAGCTCCGCTCTCCACTAACAAGTAGCGATTAATTGTCAAACACATGCATAATTTCTAAATTATCAAGACACAACCAAAGATCCTGCCTTTCGGACAGGATCGCATCCTATTGAGCTCCGCTCTCCACTAACAAACAACACATATTGACAAACACATGCATAAACATTAAATTATCAGCATACAATCAGACAAGATCACATCCTATTGAGCTCCGCTCTCCACTAACAAACAACACATATTGACAAACACATGCATAAACATTAAATTAATTATCAGCATACAATCAGACAAGATCACATCCTATTGAGCTCAGCTCTCCACTACCAAACAAGACGATAATTCACATAATACATTACACTGAGTGTTCAGAGAACTGACCTGAGAGAGAAAACACAACTGAGCAAGGATAAGTGGAGGAGCATGTAGAAGAATATGACAACAAGGACCTATCGTGCATAAATGAAATTATTCATTTCAAATCAAATCACTATTCCAAAACCAAGGAAAATATTTGCTAATAGAAAGCAAAGGAAAAGAAACTGAGTCATTGTTTTGAAGTTTTTGGTTTCTGAAATTAGGTGCTTTGAAACTATGGAGAAAGATGGTTTTGGGGTTGGCTAATATCAAGATTCCTATGTAGTCTTTTAAAATCCACAAGATTCTTTTATACCAAAATAATCTTTTAAAATCTCAATCCAATACACCAATTTAAATTGAAGGGTAGGAATATAGAGCAAGCCTTTTAAACTTACTCTTGAACCAATAGAAAACCAAACTTAATCCCTTGTATGCAGTGACCTGAAAAATAGATATTATTCCTTCCTACTTTTGTTCACTTGTGGGCCATGTTTCTTACTTTCACTTTCCATTCTCGGATAGTGTTGTCCATTTGAGTTCCTCTCGCTATACAACTTTGGAAATAATATTACCACACTTTTTTCCTTAGATAACCTTTATCCCCTCACATGTTATAAGTCTCCTGTGTACCTAATTGCACATAATTTATATAATAATGTACGCAAAAAATTTATATGATAAAATTAAAGTGATGTGCCAATATCAATTTCCTAACTCGCATTAGGTTCCGGAATTGATCCTTCAAATTTTAATCCAATATGCATTCTTATTCGTTTGTCGGGTAAAAGTGGAAATCATATTCTGAAATTTGAAAGTGGATATATATATATATATATATATATATATATATATATATATATATATATATATATATATATATTATGACTTTGTTCCGAGAATCGATATCCTCTCTGACTTGGAAGTGCCAAAGCCCATCTAGCCATCCTTTATCTTTGTTCTAGAGGAAAATTCTTAACGATTAAAAGCCTAATAAATCTGTAGTTCCACACTTCTTAGTGTCATTTTATTAGTCCTCAATGTACAATATGCATAGTTCTCTAGCACCCTAGTACATGGGGTTGAATGTTATGTATGGTAAAGTATGCAGACAAAGACATGAGGGAACAATGGTTGCAGATCAAGGCACTTGGAACAATGGTAGTTGGAAATGGGATTTTAGCTGGAGGAGAGGTTTGTTCGTTTGGGAGGAAGACATGGTGGCTACACTCCCGCAAATCTTGGACAATGCAGTTTTGGTGGAAAACAAGGAGGATTGCTGGATTTGGAGGGGGGGAAATGATCAAAACTACACGGTCAAATCAAGATACTCAGCTCGACAACAACAGCTTTCTAATGGTGTTAATACTCGGCACTTCAAGTTCCTATGGGAAAGAGGCATACCACTAAAGGTGGGAGCTTTTTGTTGGAGGGTCTTGTTAGATAGGGTCTTGTTAAATCTGGTTAGAGTAAGAATGTGGACTTGGTGCAAGGCTTTGGTGAAGAAGGCTTCGTTCTCCTACATAGATTGGTGTTTAAATCCAGATTTCTGCATCAAATCATTAGGCTATACTCACCGACGGAACTTGGCTACCTAGTCCATGTCCTGCTTTGTTGTGACTATTATTTTGTAGGGTGTGTATCAAGCATACAATGTATCAAGCATAGAAGTATATCAAATAGGAGTGGCTACTAATACTCGGATCGGTGTATTAATCCTAATCCTTTGGACTGACTCGATTCAAATATGCTCTCGCATAAAACGCAGGATCTCTTTGAGTTTGTTTTTCTCTTGTTTCGTTGATCGCTAAGTTGTTGATGTTGGTTCTGTTTTTGGTCCGGTATTTTGCGAAGGGTTTTGCGGAGGTGACCGGCATGTGGGCTGGTCTTAGGCTATTTAGCTTAAGCAAAGAACCAATATAAATCTGTGCTGCCATTACTTAGTGTTTGGGCGCACTCTGGGATGGCATTTCGGAGTGGTAGGTGGCAAGTGGGACAATCCTTATCTCCCGTTTCGCAGCGGTGGCTAAACATGGGGTTGGAAGAGTACAATTTAATTCAAGGTCTCAAATGGCTAAGTTTAGGTGCTTTGGGCTTTAGTGGTTATTTTCTGCTTTACGTGGCTTGGTTTGGCTAGTGGGTGAGCAGTGTTAGGTGTCTTTTTGTTGGGGGAATATCAATTTCATTTATTCTCCCTGTTTCTTTGTTCTTTGGGTTTGTGCTTTGTAATACAAATACTGCTTCCTAAGTTAGTATTTTCTTTACATTGTTCATTCCTTCACTTTGATATCTTTGTATTCCGGTTAGAATACACCTTGTATTCTTTTCAATATACATCTTTGCTTATCAAAAAAAAAAAAAAAAATATGTACTGAACCAGGGGATCCACAAATGGCCACCCAAAAAACCACAAGAAATGAAATTAGGAAAAGGCAGCCTACTTCATATTTAAATGACTATTACTTGTTATAGCACTACCAACAATCCTACCCTTATGTCATTACAGCAAGGCATCCAAAACTTACATAGAATATCCCATTTCCAAATATATAGACTATGACAGTTTCCCTAATAAACACAAAGCTTATGTGGCTGCCATTGCTCAACAAGATGAGCCTAGAAGTTATATAGATGCTGTCCAAAAGAAAGAGACAGAGACAGAGACAGAGAGACATCAGAAAGAGAGAGAGAGGGAGAGGGAAGAGGAGAGAAGACAAGGTAGCTTACCCTTGGTGGTGGTGGTGTCACCGGAGCTGCGGACAGTGGTGGCTCAAGGGAGGCGGCTCAAGTGCGCTACAGAGACAGAGACAGAGAGACATCAGAGAGAGAGAGAGAGAGAGAGAGGGAAGGTGGAATCACTCACCGGAGGTGCGTGGCCTGGCGGTGACCGGAGCACAGAACCGCGCGTGGTGGCAGGGAGGAGCAGAGCGTGCAAGGGAGAGAGAAGAAAAGAGAAGGAATGAGAGAAATGGGGAAGAAAGGGGAAGGGCTCGCGATTTAGGGGTTTCAGTTTTAGCGACCGAATTATTCGGTCGCTATATAGGTCGCTAATTTGGTTAGTTTTAATTTGAATTGGTAATTTTAGCGACCGATTTAACTTTTCGGTCGCTAACACGCGCAATTTTATTTTTTTAAAGCGCCTTTTAGCGACCGAATTCATATCGGTCGCAAATATAAATACAGTTTAAAGTGTGAATTCATAAATTTAGCGACGGATATATAAATCGGTCGCTAATATAAACACATTTTGACCGTCGCATTTAATTCGGTCGCCATTTCGGTCGCTAACAATTCATAAACTTCTGGCTATTATTCTCCTTTGTTTAGCGACCGAATTAGCGACCGATATCTCTGCTACGCTCTATTTCGGTCGCTATTGCGGTCGCAGAATCAACTCTAACCAGTGTTTCATGTAGATCCTACAATCGGTCGCTATTTCGGTCGCAAATAGCAACCTAAAAATTTGGTCGCTATTTTCGGTCGCTAAATGACCTTTTTTTTGTAGTGTAACCCGTATTAATAACATCCTAGTGCCTTAACCTTCCATCAAAGCCTTAACACATATTCTATGTCACCCTTCCTCTTTAAAATAACTCATTTAGGTTAGGCACCTCTAAGTCACCATTATCCTCACACCCAAACAATTATCTCACGAACAATATATATATATATATATATATATATATATATATATATATCTTTGCTTAAAATCCGCTAAGCACAATATTAAAATCAGGCAGATCATGCATAACACAATATCAACAACATAATCCCTTATCACCAAAATAACACAATATCAATTCAAAAATGATAATAAAGTCAAATCAACCATAAACAATCGAAAATCATCCTAACGTCGATAAACCTACAATCCCCGAATCACCATTTGTTTTACAGAAAAGATTTCCAATGTGATTTTGGTCTTGTCGATTACTCAACTACTAGTAGGGTTTAGGTCACCCTACATAATTATTATAGAATATACTACTTATCGTTTTCCGACAATGGAATGGTTCTTTCCCCCACCTGATTGACGTGTGCGCTTTCCCGTACAAGCTCCAAATGCGTCCACGCTACTGCCAAGAACCTCAGCATGCTGTCCAACAACATCCACAAATCTGCCACCATCCATCCTTACACATCCACCGTTTCGCTTTCCATCCCGATTACACGTACGAGTAACACATTTCACCGGAAACACCAAATACCAACCGAATCAACAATAGGATTTCAAATAAATAAATCTATTTGAATCAAGAGACAAAATCGATGGAAAAACTTATGAGAACAACGACTGGACTTAGGGAAAACCAGATTCAAAATAAGCTCATGAATCTTAGGGAAAAGCTACCAAAACAAGGCTATTGTTCGAGCTCCATTCCTCTGGCCACATAGATCTATTTAGAAAACTGAACTGTGATAATGAAGAACTATCCTTAATAAACCTTCTCACAAAGTTTTAGCTCGTTCCAACGGTTAAAACATCTCAGATCGCAATTCTTTGGTGACAGCTTAGATGGTATCCGGGTTGAGTTTCTCACCTCCTAGGCCTATTGTCCGAGCTTCATATCTCACACTCTAGAGGATTGTTTCAAATTCTGACTGTTGGATATGAAGAACCACAAGTCTTTAATCTTATTCTAAAATTTGGGAATAATCCAACGGTTGAAAAGTGTTTGGCATCTCCCTCACTGCATCGCTCCAACTTGGTTTCAAAGCTTCCAACAAAGGCTTCTTGCAACTATTGTGATTTCTCTCTCAATTCTTCTCCTCTAATCCGAAGTAGTGGTTGATAAAGAGAGTTAAGGAGATGAGGAAGATAACTAAGATCATAGAAGTGAGGGTTTACCTCTAGATAATAAAAGAAAGTGAAAGAATGATCAAGTTGTGCAAGAACAACAATGGAGTTTTTGAAGAAAAAGTGAAGAAGAAATGGAAGAGATGAAGAAGTGAGTGAAGGGGGAGGGAGGCCACGATTTTGAGGAGTATTTATAGGCTAGATTTAGGCTTCGCTTGGTTATAAGGAATTGGTTTAATGTGTTTTGTGAATATTTAATTAATATAATTAAGCTTAACCATAGTTAATAGTTAACTTAACTAGGGTTATATTACTAACTAGGGTTAAAAAAGTATGTGACTCTCAATTAATGTAGGTGCGGCTGATTATGGGCCACATCTAATGAGTTATCCATGACTCATTGATTCTATCCATTAGCGGATCCCGGAAATCCCGTACGCAACTTTGTCATTTACCCGATTTCGGTTTTTGAGAGGAAAATGATGAAATGAAAGCACAATGAAATAGGTATGATTTAGTATATATGTCTGCACGAAATTGACGAGATGTGAGAGGTTTACAACCACATAAAATGAGTGGTTAATAGTACGTAGATGTATCTTGTTAATAACCGCGAAAGCTTGGGGGTATTTTGGTCATTTTACCTTAAAGTCGTGATTACTAGCATTTAATGCTCATAAATGCTTGGTGACTCATCCTCCTTGAGTCATCATGTATGACTCGTTGCCCCGATCTCTTGATGGGTCTCTGCAGTTCCGTTTTCGACTCCGTCGGTTTCCTGATTAGGGTTTTACGCCTACGTAAAAGCATAATATTTCGTTTTCGGTTGAAAATTTTCAAAACAACCAAACTTCTTAGAAATATGACTTAAATATAAACCATTTCGTTCACGAGTCAAAATTAGGTTTTCTGATCATTAAAGTCTTACTGTCAGTGAAAACACCGACTGTTTTCCGTCCGAACTTTTACCAAAATTTGTCCGAATAAACATAATATTTTATTTCTGAACAGAAATTTGGAAAGTAGAATTCCTCACGGACAAAATATAAAAAATCTATAAATTTTAGTTTCGGGTCAAATTAGGGTTTTCTGTCGGTATAAAATTATATTGTCAGTAAAAAAAACAGTTTCAGTTTGAGTTTTAAACCCAAAATTTCACCGTAACATTCTACTATAAGAGAGACTATGAATATAATTTTATTTTATTTAAAATCACTTTCTAACTGTCAGATTAAAATATAATTAATTATATTTTAACCGATTAAACAGCATAATTAAAAAATCAGGCTGTTACACATATGATATTAATGAAGTGAGGGACGTAGAACTCTCTTTTGACATATCAGAACCATATGAAACAGAGTTAACGTCAGGCGTCAAATGTGTGCTATTTTGATAATTGAAGGACTTAAATTGCACCTTTTAAAAATGAGAGACTAAAATTAATTTTTTTTTATTTCAGTAGGAAAAAAACATATTTAATCTTTTATTAATAACAGACAAAAGAATTAAAAAATTTCTTAAAAAAGAAGCAAAGAAGAAAGTTGCCTTCGTGAATGACATCATGCAATGGTGCCATGATGGGCGAATAGTAGGATGAAATTGACTCGGACTCCACTTAACTTACTATCTGGAACAGGAAACAAGTGTGATGGAAAGAAGTTGGAAGTGATTAGATTTTTAGATGGTTTGAACTAAAAATAAAAGTAAAAAAAGAAAGAAAGAAAGGTCAATTTTTTTTTATAAAAGATGTATTTTTCTGTAATAAGATATTTACACAGTCCCAGACAAATGGGTAGTATTGTCCTTTCATAATTTTGCTCCCTCTTTCTATGTTCTCTCGCCATGTTTGAAGAGATTTTTTTTTTTTTTGTTGAGATTCACTTGAAGTTTTCCATCTTTATTTTCTCATATTACCAAAATTAAGAAAAGGCCTTTTTTTCCTCACACTTCTCTCTTCTCTACCTTGATCTTTTCATCAACAATATGTTAGTTCGAGTGGAACTAAAGTTAGATTCCTTAACTAATGTTTCGAGTTCGAGTCTTGTGAATGAAAAAAAAAACGTAATTAAAAATGGAGACCTCACTAAAGATGGTCAACTATAAGTGCCCCAACGGAGAATAATCTGTTAGAATATAAATTATAAATAAAATTATAACTTTAATAATTTATTTATTAAATCTGTATAGTATAAAAGAAGAGTAATATTAAACACATATTAATTAACATATATATATATATACTGCTTTATTTTTATCCACAATCTTTTGTATTTAAAAAACATATCAGATTCAAACTAATTTACGTCAAATTGAAAAGATTCATTTTAAAAGGTAAAAACTTCTTTATGTATCAATTTTTTCATTCACAGTTATGGAATCTGAGACATTACTTTAGGAGAATGAAGTTCTTTGCCATTTAAATTAACAAAATTTGATACTACTTTGAGCATTGGATTACAGGTGGCTCAATTTTGTTTTGTAATATTTACATTAAATTGCTATATATCCTTTGGTAGCCTACTCTTGTGACCACCACTGGCGTCTGGCGTCTAACTCTAGTCCACCTGATCTGATAGATAGATAATGCAGTGATGATGGATGATTGAGGATGAAGGGTACCATTTCCTCGACGGTGGATGATAATAATGAGTAATGAGTGACGCCTAAAGAAAGAGAATATTCCATTCCCATCTACTAATATAATCCATTGACATGACGCCTACTAGTTTTTGTCTCTAATAGGCGGAAGTTAAGAATCGGAATGGGTTAGTGACGCAAGGCTGGCCGGCACATCATGGTACTAAGCCACTTGTTTGGCTCCACCGTCTTTCTTTCGTACTACTACTCCACCACGTCACTCCTCTCTTGTTCATCCGTACACGCAACACACACAATCAGTTCGTAAATTAAAATACTGATGAGTGAGATTGTGCAGCTAATTACCATTCACCAGACTAGAATAGATAGCGTAGGTAGCTTTGCCCCGTGACACGGCCCTTTTCCAATTTCAATCTATCAGTATCTATCAGCTCTCGGCGGCGAGGGCCGAGGTTCGTACTAGGTTGTGGTCGTCACCTATTGACAGTTGAATTGAAACCACCTCATTCACCACGGGGTACTACTTTTTGCCAAGAGAATGATTTTTTACACAAATTACGGACATTATAGGGTGTTTCCTTGCATTTTTTTTTTGAGAAGCAAGCGTGTTTAAAAACAATAAAATAAAATATAATTAAGAAATAAAGATAAACTTATACATTATTATATACTTTATCCAAAATTTGTATTCAAATGACATAATCTTTTTATCAAATATTTCCAAACTTCTATCTTAATTGGATTATTAATAGGTTTTTGCCATTTTAAGAACATTTAGCTGTACATTTTTTATGTATAACATATTTATTTAATTTTAGTAGAAGTATTTAAGAGTACATTTAAAGTGCTGTTTTTTATTGCTCCGGTTGATTTTATAGTTAGGATGTGTTTGGGAAAACTGAAAAAAAAATTATGCTGATAATCGATTTTTGTATAGATTATTGTGATAATCGATTATAATCAGAATCTGTTTTTGTTTGAATATGTTTACTGAAAATCGATTTTAAGATAATCTATTTCGTTTGAATGATAAAAAAATCACTTTTATATAGTAAATTACAAAAAAAGATATGAAGTTATTTGTTATTAATATTTGGTGTAAAAGTGAATAGTATTTGATGATTTTTAACCTTGGAATATTTTTTTGTTAAAAAAAACATTAGAATATTTTTTTATAACTTGTCATCAATTTTTTATTTATTTATATGGGAAAGTTGTTTCTCGTTAAAGCATGATAAAAAACAATCCAAATAACAGTCTTTAACTTAAATTGTTCAGAACAACTGTTTTTAAAGAATAAAAGCTTTTTCTAAACTTTAAGCTATTTATCCAAACATGACAATTTTTTTATGAAAAATCTTTTTTTTCTTCAAAAAAACAGCTCAAACTATAAAACAACAATTCCCAAACAAGCTCTTAGTGGTAAGGATATTGAGGCTCATATGCTTTATTTAACCCATATACATCCCAATGTTTCATAATATGAAAGTAACTGCCAAGATGAGAATGAGGATGATATAGAAAATGATCCTATCTCAGTAGAGCAGTTGAATAAGGATAATGTTATTGATGATAATCCTAATTTCATAGTGATTTTGTCTAAATCTCATAAAATAACCTGAGAAAGAATATAAGACTTAATTTTAGGTTTAAATGATCCTTGTTATTTTGCATGTGTTTTGATTTATTTCCTCCATAGTTTTGTTTTCTTTATTATTCTTCTTTTTTTATAAATTCACGGCAACATAGAATCACCCTGCCTTAAAAAATCACTTTTAAACATATTATAAGTATTCAGATGAGATTTTAAATAAATAAAAACAATGGGATAAAAAACCTAGCTATTAAAAAGAGATATGTGATAGAAGAGGGAGAATGAACATTAGTAATGTTTTATGCATATTAATGAACAATTATATTCCTACAATAATTTTATATAATCAATTCTTTTTAAAAAAAACTCATCAAAACATAAAACAACTTTTGCTTTATTTTTTGGGGGTAGTTTTTGCTTTTAATGATTTCTTCTACTTCCATTTCAATATTATAAAAGCCTTTTTTTAAAGGTTATATAATTGGCCCTAAGTTGTTTGATTATTGCTTCTTTCATATGAGCATATGAGTAAATAGTGGTTTTATATAGCATTATTGCAAGAATATGGGATTCTACTATAGTTTAGAATTTAGAAGCCGCTTTGGTAAACAAAACATAAAGAAAAATACTAGTAGCATTTTATTTTATTTTTTACTGAGAAAAATACTAGTCGCTAGTAAGGGTGTGAATTGATTCGGATCAACCGGACAAATTCGAGAAATCAAACCAAAGGAATAATTCGGATTGTTTGTATGTTCACATTGAACTTGAACCAAATAGAATAGGTTAAATTTCGATCTTGGTTCGGTTCTTCGATTCATAATATTTTAAATAGAACCGATTATATATCTGAATATAATTTTGATATATTATTGATGTACAATATTTTATGTTATCAACCAATAATAAATCATCATATTTGTAACTTTTTTTTTGGTAAGCAAATATATGCACTTTATGATTGGTTGATAATAAAAAGAATTTTACACTAACAACGCATATGATCGATTAAATTCACACACACATATACATACATATATATATATACATACATATATATATATACATACATATATATATATACATATATATATATATATATATATATATATATATATATATATATCAATCATGCCCAACAAAATTGATAGATAGTCGAGTTCCTTGCCCGACACAATTAGTAGATAACATGGTTCCTTAAACATTTTGTCAGGGATTCGATTCCTTTCGTGTGTATATTAAATGTTTTATTGTGAAAGACAAAATTCATTTTGATGATTTTTACGCTTCGAAAGGGATTAATCTTTAACTATCGGTCAAATGATACTCTTGATGCACCAACATTGTCAACGTGATGAATTAAATCAAATTTTTTAGCCTTAATTTTTTATTTGAAATCAATTAAAATTAATTGTATCGAGGATGCCCAAAATAAACCAAAACAAAAAAAGGAGAAGGATCCATGGTAAAGATATATATGCACAAAAAGAAGGAAAGCAGTGGAAGATATTTGAGTTTGTTTTTTATTATTAGTTTATTTTTGATAAGCATAGAGTGTGTTATTCTTTTTCTGTCATTCTTGAAATAATTGAATTCCTTGTCACTGAGAAATTACAGTAATCAACCCGTGTTCCAATTTGAGAATGTTTAAGGGGAAAATATATTAATTTAATTTGAATATCATGATTACCGAAGAGGAAGTGCTACTGGGCTCCATTTGTTATATAATTATTACATCATCTACATTTCTAAAGTCATACGCTTTATCAGCAAGGTTTGTTCGTTTGATCATAAATGTGGAATGAAAGAGATAAATTGTTGTATTCATTATAATTATGAGAATAACTTGGATCCCACCGTGGATATGCAATAATCAATATTCAATGTCACGTCTTATCAGCGTTTGGTTGGATGGATGGGAATGATACTAGGCAGCCACACATATATCGAAATAGAATTTATTACAAAATAATTTATCAGTTACTTCATTCTTGGCGTCCATAAATTTCATTCCTATATTGATTACACTTTTTGACAAGATGATGGGTTCAAAATGGTCTCCTCTCCAGTTCTGGTTGACAACTGCCAAGGCGGGTCGAAAGTATGGTGGACCCTGCATACTAACTTGATAATTTTAATATTGCACAGGGTAGCAATATAGTATAGGATAGAATTAGCGTAGCACATGACATGTATGGAATTTGTTTACTGATTTCTTACCGCGCTTGCCTATTATATGAATGGAAGCTTGTATCCTAAAACTAGAGAGTAAATATATTTGGATACATAATTTGGATATTTTATATAAATATTATAGAGTTTATGAGTGTCTCGAAAATGATGAAACATATGATGAGAGAAAAAAACAATAAATAAATGGAGATAAATATTTTTATGCAAAGATTGGACACCGTTAGATGGTATGGCGTCTGGGTGCTGTGAGCTCGCAGCTGAACTCCCCCAACTGATCTGGGTGCTGTTAGCTCGCAGCTGAACTCCCCCAACTGAACTATTTTTCAATAAGTGCAATGTCAAGAGTGAGCTCGTGTAGAATGATCTTGTCTTGTATCCTCTCTTTTGCCCACCTTATAGTTGAGGGAATCGACCTTTGTCACCTGTTACTCTGAACTGATCATTGTTGTTGAGATTCTTGCTTGATTGGGATCTTTATGTCCAAACCATAAGTTGTCTTGTTAAAGTAACGATTAGGGCTGCACAATGTAAAATCTGTTCTGCAATTGGGCTCTTAGACAGTATGTGGACTAGTTAAAATCTGTACTTGGTTCCTTGCAGAAGTTATGTATTGATCTTGTACAATGCTCTCTGCTCATTTACAATTCACAAACCACAATAACACAGCCAGCATTTCGTTGTTCTCTTCGGAGGAGTGCCTGCTTTCGAACAAGCCTCCTTGTCACGTGGCTCAATGCCTGTCTGTAAGTTGTTGAGCCAGTTTCTTATCGCTTTAGCAAATGGCATACTTTGCATCCAAATTTTTTGTCCTAGTTTTAAACTATGAATTAGTTAGTTATAAGTTTTTCTAAATTTTACCTTAAGGCAAGTGAGTAAAAATGTATACTCATCTTTAATGGGAGTTGCTACTCCTAGGTGTATTCAGTATTCCTATGTAAATTTCTTTTTTTGGGCTCAGGCCCCTTCTATTACCAATAAATATAAATATATATATATATATATATATATATATATATATATATATATATATATATAAATTTTGAGATTTCAATTCACTTTAATTAATCAATAATGGACATGTTTTTATTTTTTTACTTTACAATTTTGTTTACTTTAGATGACTCTATTCCGAAGTATTTATATGTGCCTTTAAATTATCATAACTCTAATTTGTACCGAAAATGTTAAGATAGTATCATATTATTTGACAAATTTCAGTACAAATTTTGAGACGTGTAATTGACTAATTGTTACTCTTATGTTTTCTGGTTCTTTCATATTCCATTGACTCGTCTTCCTGCCTTGGTAGTTTCCATATTTCACTTGGAGGCTTCAAAATATCCCTGGTTGTATTCTTCCTATCAGCAAAATCCAACCGCAATATCAATTTACATATTGGGTAGGCTTATAGAAAGCAAACTGTGAACAAACTGGACTGGGCTTGGGACGTAGAGAATTGGGTCAAGGCTGATGGACGAAAGTCTATGGGTTTCTTGGAGGTGATGTATTGGGTATGTTTGAAGCATATTGTTTCTCCACAGGGCTTGTTATTAACACCTTGCATAATGTTCCTTGCATCTTGCAATTTTTTTTATACATTTCTTTTTCAAAAATGCCCAATTTCATCTCGTTACTGTATTCATGTTGGTACTTTCCGGAAACTATTTTTCGGAAACAGTTTGAAAATTAAATTCCGGATATTCAAAATATTACTTCGAAATAAAAAATTACACTGTCTCAAAATTTATTTCCGGAAAATTCCGGAATTTAAAATCCGGAAACTAAATTTTACATATCCGGAGATATTCCAGAAAAAACAATTCCGAATGTTACTTTAAACTCCTCCACTAAACCAAGCTTGAGCAGTTCAAAGCCAAGTTCAACAACCCCACGTGGGTGAAGAACCTTGAACCAGAAAGATCAATGGACTTCAAGGAAGAGATACACGCATGGGATACTGAACTCAACATGTCATCATCAACACTAGGATTAAAGACTAAACTGAAAATCAAACATTGAAATAAATAAAAAAATCTAAACTAACATCGGTGCGAGGTCACTATAATTTATTACCTTTCAACAACGCTGTCACTTTATGATTCTATAGTTCCACTTCCATGTAGGTAGCAAACTGTCAGTAACTACAAAGAACTTGTAGTTGTTGAAAATTATGTGTGGCCCTGCCCCACTACGGATATGGAAATATTGTCAAGGCGGCGAAGAGTTCTTGGAAGGAAGTCAAGGCGACGTGGCTTCAGTGTTGTACAGTGGATGGAGTCTATGGAGTGGAAGGACATAAGGATAAAACTAGAGTTCTTAGATCTCTAGAACAATGTATAAATACAAATTATAGCATGTCATACAAAAATTAAACGAAGAACAAAGACAAGAATTGTGTATCTTGAAGCATGATCGGAATCAGAATCCATTGTTTGTTGTTGATCATAGTGAGTGTGAGGGTGAACTTCTCTCTTCTTTGGTAAACGTGTAGACAAAGATATAAAATCGCTTAATAGGGAGGCAGTCTTTTAACTTACTGCACTCTCTCGACGGGTTAAGAATTGAATTCCCATGTACATAATAGGGCCACTCTCAGAAGATACCCAATTACTAATATCATCAAACTATTAAAGTGCTAATCAATAATTAACCATAATTGACATATTAACTATAATTCCTAATAATTAATTAATGTTAATCCATAATATTGATTAATTAAAATAATTAATCCAACAATCTCCCACTTGGATAGCATTAATCAATTATTTAAAAGAATAGGAAATTTAAAACTAGAACATCAGTTATGGTTAAAGCACCTATCAACCAATAGTATAAGAAATATAAGCTTTAACAATGCAGAAATAATATCCGATAGGGAAGTAAATCATACATGCTAAAGGCTCATATCTCACTATAGAATGATGAATATAAAATTGCATATAATTTATAAAGAGAAATATGCAATTCAAGAATGGTCCAAGCATCTGAAAATGCTATAAGAGATATGATATATCAAAGTGATATTATTTCATACATATCTCATAATAAACTCCCACTAACCCAAAATATCAAAAACTTAACCAAGCCAATGAGTTGTAATACTACAATAATTAAGTCTTTGGTTAGTGGATCTGCCAAGTGGTTTTCAAATTCATAAAGGCCATAGAATATCCACATAGGTCTATCAAGAGTAATTACATATGGGGATGGCCCATTAATAAAATAATTACATATGGTAAAAAATCAATAAGTGCTCAAGAATACTTATCATTCAATTAATCCGAGTTTTAATATAAAAAAAAGGAGTGACTATGCAAATCCATAAGGAATTAGGAAATCTAAGAATGTAATGGTAAGTAAGCATTCATGACTACAAGATCTACAAGCACCTCAACAATACAAATATCATACTCGATAGGAGAAATGACATCATACAAGCAAGATACTTATACATTTGCTACCTAATAAAATATGGAATGTTGGTTAAAAAGAGAAGCACAACATGATTGCATGCTAAAAGATTATTGTGCATTATCCAACAAAATCGACCTTAGCATCCATTTAAGATGCTTATTGAGATTTTGAAGAAGGTTTATATATATCTCAGTACAATAAAATGAGATTGAATATCAAAGTCTCTTAGAATATGCTATATGTCAAAGTGAGCGCGAGAATATATGGCAATATAAGATAAATAAGTCTTGAAGCATACATAATTGTGTGCACACTCCCACTACTCTAGTATACCAAAACAAAATTAGGATTCCCATTAGAGCTCACTCATATTAAAATGCTCTAATGGTATAATTTTTTATAGTGGGGTCATTGCTATATAGTACAATAGACAATATGAGTCTAAAAACTCACCAACTTTCTCTCTTCAAGAATAGGCAAGTAAATTATAGAGAAATATACTAGTGCAGAATTATTAAGAGAAGTGGTTGTACAATTTTTCAATTACAAAAAAATTTCAAAATACAACCACATACTCTACACATAAAATTTAGAATATTGCAGAATTACCAAGATAAGTGGTTACTTGATAACAATATGAAACCTAATGTATACATAATTTATGAATGGCATACTTTAACTAAATTTAGGTTTCATAGTTAACCACATATTCTGCATATAGAACTAAGGAGATTATAAGTGCTCACTTGACACTTAGTAACACAGAATCTCCTTGAGTCATTGCAAACATAAATTCTCAAAAAGAATTTTATAAATAAGGTAACCTTTGTACTGTAAAACATGATGATTATTTAAAAGGTTTATCATCATATTTTTTTCGATCTACTTCGAGGAGTATCCCACCGCCAACCTGAGACGGGGACTAATCTCCCGCGGGAGTTTGTTCGGCTCCTCGATGGGTGGCATCCTTCCCAGCTGAGGTTTTTTCCATACCCAAGGCTTGAACCCGAGACCTTGGTTAAAGGGCGAGAGACCTTTAACCACTCACGCCAATCTCAGTTGGTAAAGGTTTACCATCATATGAGTGAGATCAAAACATCCCTAACATTTTAAATAGAATAGGGAATTACTTGTAAGTTTTCAATAGCTCACTCAAAACTCAAGTGTTAACAAATAGCCACATGCACTTGAGCAAAATATTAAGTTACGCGTAGCAGAAATAAATGAGACTTAAACTTTACTTTAATTGAGGATATAAGAAAAATAGTCCGAAACTCTCATAATTATTAAAAATAGCAATAATGTATAGCATATAAAAAATATAACAATAAGAAAAAAAATATTGCCAAGTATATATCCGAATATATCATTTATTGTGATATAGAATAACGGTATAAAGTAGAGAAATTATTTTCAACAGAATTTGCTAGCTAATATTGAGATTTTATTATATTATCTTAACAATGAATGTTGTTAATAATATAAAACAATATGGAGTTCAGTATATAACAATCTTCTGGAAAAGACTATAATATCCTCAATAAGTCCTCATAACAAAGCGATGACAAAAAAAAATTATGTGAAGAGAAAATATTGAATAAGAGATATTCGTAAAGTATAATTATATTTCCTTTCTCACGTCTAATTAATTTGGGCATTTAATTAAGGTAAAGATCTTGTATTAACACAATCCTATATATAGGACATTACTTTAAGAAGGCAAGACTCTCCCACTTGATAGAGAAAGATAGTTGAACTAACAATTTTAAAAAAATATATTCAAAGTGTTCGAAAAAGAAAAAAAAAACAATTTTTCTCTATCACACAATGATCATGTCAAGTAATGTCATACCAATAGGGTAGGTGCATTACTCACATAATACAAGGATAATCACAATCCACTCCAATTGAGGGGAAAAAACATTTAAAAGAAATTTGCATTGCGATAGGCAAATGCAAAATTTTAGAAACGAGAAAGTCATAGGACTGCATAAAAAAATATGCCCAAATAAGAGTTAGATCATGAGTCTGACAACAAAAGAAAATTTAATAATACAATGCACTAATCTTATGTCACCAAAATTCTAATACTGATAGGGTACTCGAACAAATAATTGACATAAGCATAAAATAATACGTTGTATAAAAACAAATTACATTAATAACAACCACTACAAAAAATCTACTGTTTAGCGACTGGCATATTCGGTCACTAAACCTGCTAATTCGGTCGCTATTTAATTTAGCGACCGAATTAGCCATCGATTCATGGTGGTGTCTGATAATATTGTCACTAAGATTTTAGAGACCGAAATATAAATTCGGTCGCTAAATGACGACTGTATTTTCGGACGCTAAATAATAAAAAATGGTCGGCACACGATTGGTCGCATTGTTTGGGTAACCATTTTTAGCGACCGATAATCGGTTGCTAGTTCGGTCGCTGACACGCTGTCGCACGTGGGTCAAAAAGAACGAGTGGTTTAAAAAAAACTGCAGTTAGGGCGCGACAACTCGAGTATCGTATCACAAGGACTCTTGGATTGTTATTAACCTTAAAATCTTTTTTTTTTTTTGGGGGGTTAGGATTAAAGATTCAATTAGGAAAAACAATGCAAACAAGTGTTTATCAATAAGTTGAAACGATTAATCTACTGTTTTCGGTTTCCCAACTATCATTGATTCACATAAATTCCATGCCCTAAGCGGATTCTAATCCCTTTTCGATTGCAGCAACAATTAGACAAGCGCAATTGACACTACGAGATATATATTACTATTCCGAATTAAGCAAACGGATTAAGACATTCGTGAATTAAGCAAACACGATTAGAGTAAGGAATATATGATCATCGAAATTAACCAATACTTATCCTATATAACTTGAATTAAGCAAACAATACATATAAGATAATATTGAAATGGAGAAGCAATAAGATTGGGAATTATAGAACCTTAAGTGCGGCGGAAACCGATTACAGCAGACTAATCTCAGGGAATTAGTTCTCCATTACAAACGTAACACAAAACCTAGAAAATTCGCAAAACGGTGAATATGAAAAGTTCTCTCTAATCTGCCCTAAAACAGCAATTTATAACCTTCAGAATCTGCGCCCGCTCGCGAGGCAAATATTAAAAGTGGCGCTAGTTCAAAATTGGGTTCTCGCGAGGCGAGACGGTGATTCGCGAGGCGAGATCGAAAGGGTGACATTCTCTGGTACAGTCAGGCCTTCAGGCTCGCGTGGCGAGATAGTGATTCGCGAGGGGAGACAGAAAGGGTGATTGTTACTGCTCAGGCTGGTCTTCAGGCTCGCGAGGTGAGTAGCCTCCCGCGGGGCGAATATTTCCAGAGTTGCTTTTCTTAACCCGAAAACATGAAATAGCAGTAAATGCTTTATTGACTCAAAATTAATCAAAATATCCTAAAATTACTTAAGAAACTCAAAATGTTGCTTGAGGACGATTAAATCCAAATTTGGGCGAAAAACGAGATTGAACTCGAATAATTAGCACAAAAGCCATGATCTTACTAGTTATAAAACTAGATAACCAGAGGCTTATCAATCGCTAATGCTGGTTATTGTTAATCTATATTAGCGACCGATATTCGGTCGCTAGACCACAATTTTTTAATGTTAACTAAAGTTTAGCGACCCAATTATTGGTTGCTAATTCGGTCGCTAAACTGAATTTTATTAATTTTTTTGAAATTTAATTTTTAAAATAATTTTTTTTGTTTTGCTTTAAAGTTTAGCAAAATTACTAATAAAACACACCAAATTACTAATGAAATATACAATCATAAGAAATAATGAATATATATATATATATATATAAAATAATACAAGGTGTCGTACAAGAATCGTTTAAAATCAAAAAATGAAAAAAAATCAGTCATGATGAGGGGGAGGTGGAGGAACCCAATCATCCTCAGCGTACGTGCCGTCGACGTCTGCTATCTGATTGTCCTCTGGAGTAGCAGCATCAGTAGCTGGCGGCGAAACTGGAGGAGTGGCAGCAGGCGGCACAACCGTCAGAGCATCACCCTGAGCAACTGGAGTCTGGATCCTCATCTGCTCCAACACCAATCGCAGTGTCTGGCCCTGCTCGATGCTTGTCTGCATCAGCTGCTGGTGTGCCTGATTCAACTGTGCAATCTGGTTTGTCATCTGCTGCTCTCTCTCGCTCTTCTCCCGAAGCTCTGCGTTTAGCTGCTCGATGGTGTCCTGCATTTGGTTGAACTGCTCATGAGGGACGGTATCGGCGTAGGAAGGAGCAGGCATGCCGGATGATGAAGCGATAAACTCGCCTCCCAGGTGTCCGAGGCCATACACGTCCCCCTTCTAGTTCCTTCCCTCGACTACCTCCAAATAAATGGCATTATCGTCGACGGAGATAAAAGAGCTGGGCCTATCACCAGTCAAGGCCTCATCTTGTGACTGTGAGGCACGTGATATGGCATCGTCCTTCTTCTAGTTGAAGCCCACCTGCAAAGTATAGATGAAGAGATTCAGTTAAAATTATAATAAATATTAACAAATCAATTATAATAAATTACAAGTAAAGACTAAATTTTTTTTGCTTACAAAGATAGTTACGGGCCTTGCCGTTGACCTATGTCCCCGACTTCAACTTCTTCGTCCTCTCCACCAACTCCATAGCAGTGGGGGGCCGTTGTTTCTATGCTTTTTGCATAGAAAAATATAATCTTAAATTCATAAGAATATTTAAAAATGAAAACTCATTAAATAGTATACTAAGTCAAAAGTTTTAAGTATTACCAGCTCGTCGTAGTGGGCGGCGGCTGACTTAGACCCGTCGATCCAAGCACTTGCGCCACCATCAGAAGCTCGATTACGTCGAGCTGTGGCCTGGATCTCCTGGAACTTCTCAGTAGCCCAGTACTGGTCCAGCTGCCTCCTGATCTCAGGATCCATCCACTTCCCCTTATTCTTACCCTTCCTCAGCTTGTTCGTCAGATTCTTCATGACCAGTGAGCCTTTATGCTCAAATACGTCCCTGAAGAGACCCTCTAAAGCTGCATCCCACCTATACTCTTTCTGCAACTTATAGTTGTTAGGAAATTCGTGTGTGTGTGTGTGTGTGTAATGTAAATTTAATTTAAATAACTTAATAAATTGTTACCTTAAACTCTTTAAACAACTGATCCCTATGGCCCCCTGGGATGGCCTTCCATGTAGGCCATGGACCATCAAACTTGCGTCGCAGGATATTCGATATCGAATCAGAAGGCCCCTTTGCGGGCAGAAAGCTGCATCAAAATTAGAGCATTAATAAATGTTATAAATAAATAAAAAAAACAAGTAAATAGAAATTAATGATACTTTATATATATTAAAAAATTAAATTAGCTTACTCGTTATCCACCCTGGGGATAAGAAGAATCATCCTGTCAGATGAACCACGGCTCTCCTGTCCCGATGATGATGATGGTCCTGTCATAGGTATGGATGATGACGGTGTAGCCTGTGTCCCGACCACATGAGGCTGGGTAGGGGGTGCTACTCCATCACCCTGATGTGTCCCGTCCACAGAGGTGCTGGTAGGGTGGTCTCGATCTGAAGGTTGGGTCGGTCGGCGTAGGGACTCTTGCAGCACGACCTCTGCCTCGACCTTCACGACGACCACCATGTTGCCCCTACCTCTAGAGGAATCTGCCATCTGTGTAAAAAATGAAAAGATGATTACACAACAGTGTAAATAATACAAAAATAAATTACTTAAGTAGAGTGACATTTACATAATGAATTATGACATAAATAAATTACCTAAGTAGAATCTCCGTCACCAAATTCACCCTCACTCTCATCAGTCTCACTTGATCGGAATGTGTCTTCGCTAGACGCGTCCAACTCAGATTGATCAATTAACTCTCTTTCAACTTCTTCCCCATTTCCGGAAATGTCCGCCAGAGAATTAACGATAATGTCCGACGTAATTTGCAACGGTACGTGGGGTCTTGAAAACTCATCATCTTGGTACGGAACATCTTTTTCAGGCTGGTTGGTTACATTATCAGTAATTATACTACGAGCCTTTATTATAATAACACCCAACCATCCTTGATATCCTTCGGGATATGGCGAGTAATAAACCTGATCTGGCTGTTGTGAAAAAATGAATGGGTCGTACGCCATATTATACCTACGATACAACCTAACTTGAGCAATACCATATTTTTTTATCGATTTTTGTCCCTACGTTAAGAGTAGAATCAAACCAATCATACTTGAAGATAACTAACTTCATCACGGGGAACCGGTATAATCGAGTTCAAGGATGTCAGTTAGAGCCCCATAGAAATCATCCTCTACATTGCCATCAGTGGCTCTCACAAAACACCATAGTTACACGACTGCATTCCTTCATTCCATTTTTTGTGTTAAATTTATATCCATTTAAAATGTAAGTATTCCATGATGTAACCCATCTGTTAGGCCGCCATGCCAAATTTGTCAACAATGGATTTCGAACATTGTTTTATGGATCTAGTACCTAAAAAATCGAATATTATATTATTCTTATACATGCTATATATTTAAGGAGATAAAATGTATTGCAACAAATGAAGATGCTTAACCTACATATTTACTGAACCACGTAGCAAAGTGAGAAGTAATTTCTCGATCAACCTGATCGTTTGAAATGTCAGGTTGGAGATCCCTTAGAAAATTGTCGTACATCCTACATATGGGAGATTAACAGCAGGATGATTAATAATCATAAATGTCAATTGAACTTATAAAAGACATTGTAGAAACTTACTCTAAATATGGCACCACCTCTTTACAATTTTGAAGGATATATAGATGAGCAGTTTTAATGTCACGCTGCTCCAAGAAATATCCTTTTGATTTGCCACTAAATCTGCCCGGGTAGTTAAATATTGATATAGGAGGACTAGTTGAACTTCCTTCACCCGAATCAACGTTTCTAGGCATCCTTGTCCTTCTCGTGTTAACTTCGTTTGGATAGTAATAAGAGGCAAAAGTTGAAGTCTCCTCTACTAAGTATGCTTCACAAATGGAACCCTCCACTCGTGCCTTGTTCTTGACTTTGTGTTTAAGGGAGTGCAGGAACCTATTAAAGATGGATACAAACAAATAATTACTAGTTTTATGGAAAGCTAAACTATGATTTCGTGTTCGTGAATTTCATATGTATTAAGTAAAATAGTTGATGTTGTTTACCTCTCAAATGGATACATCCAACGGTATTGGACTAGACCACCAGCTCTTGCTTCGTAAGGTAGATGAATGGGAAGGTGTTCCATTGAATCAAAGAAGCTCGGCGGGAAGATTTGCTCCAGCTTAAATAACAAAACGGATATCTTGACTTCCATATCCTTTAATTGATTCACATTTAGTGTTGTCGATGTAAGCTCCCTGAAAAAGTGGCTAAGCTCAACAAGTGGGTTCCAAATTGGTTTCGGTAATGCGTCGAACGCAATTGGAAGCAACCGTTACATGAACACGTGGCAATCATGACTCTTCATTCCATGTAACTTTGCTTCCTTAATGTCAACACATCTCCCCAGATTGGAAGCATACCCACCTAGTAACTTTAGTTCTTTAACCCACTTACAGACGGCCACTTTATGTGTTTTGCTTAGTGTATAACTTACCTTCAGTTTGATAAGTCTGCCACGACCACCGTCCTGCAACTCAAGCTCCTTCTGATTACAAATTTCATCTAGATCAAATCGGGCTTTATTTGTATCCTTTGCCCTCCCCTTGATGTCCATCACAGTGTCAAATACATTCAAAAACACATTCCTCTCAGTATGCATGACATCAATGTTGTGACGGAGTAGCTGTGTCCTCCAATACGGCAACCTTCAAAATATACTTTGTTTTGTCCAATTATGGTTGACGCCATAATCAAGAATATATTCTCCTTGGGATTCATGGACGAGCGGTAAGTAGTGTACTCTCCGCTATACATTAGGACCAAACAAACGTGGTGGAGGCGGTGTTGTCTCCGCACAATGCTTCTTGAATGCATTCTGGTTCCGCCTATAAGGATGATCTTCTAGAAGGAATTGATGATGACAATCAAAATATGAGATCTTTCAACTTTTTTTAAGCGTGAATGCCTTCGATCGCTCCATACATATTGGGCAACCAAGCTTCCCCGCGGTCATCCAACCCGACATCATCCCATAGGCAGGAAAGTCGATGATCGTCCATATCAAAGCTGCTTTCATCATGAAATTATGCCTCAAAGATACGTCATATGTCAACACACCATCATTCCACAGCATCGTCAACTCATCTATCAGCGGCTGCAAGTACACATCAATCTTACCTTTTGGATTAGACGGACCCGAAATTATGACTGTTAGGAACATAAACTCCCGCTTCATGCACATCGCCGGGGGAAGATTGTACGGAGTCAGGATAACTGGCCAACAAGAGTATGCTTTTCCACACTTCCTGAAAGGATTAAATCTATCCGTAGATAACCCCAATCGGACGTTCCGAGGGTCCTGCGAAAATGTCATATGAACCCTATCAAAATGCTTCCAAGTTTCTCCATCCGATGGATGACACAAGACATCTTGCTCCCTCTCATACTCACTATGCCACCTCATGTGAGCTGTAATGGCCATCGAAGAGTACAATCTTGTAAGTCTTGACACGAGCGGAAAGTACCACATCTTTTTTAGAGTGGTCTTCTTCTTAATGCCTATCCTAGTGGTTGTCTTATACCGATCCGCACCTGACCGCGCTGTCGCCACGCGCCAAAAAGAACGAGCGTTTACAAAATAATGTAGTATAGAGCGACAACTCGGATCGTCTCTCAAGGACTCTTTTAGGTGTTGTTATTATTAACAGAAAAAGTTAGAAATGGGGGTTTTGAGATTAAAATAAAATAAAGAAGCAAAACAGAAAACAAAACAAGAAAATAGAGCAGTTACCAAATAAGCTAAAACGATTAACCTACTGCTTTTGGTTTCCCAACTATCATCGGTTCATGCAACCCTAAGCAAATTCTAATCCCCTCCCGGTTGTAGCAACAATTCACAAGCGGAACCACTACTACAGATATATATCCCTATTCCCGAATTAAGCAAACGGGGTTAAGCCCTTCGTGAACTAAGCGAACACGAAACGAACACACGCGAATTAAGCAAACACGATTGTATATAGGAACATAATATCACCAAGATAAACCAACACAACACAATATACTCCTGAATTAAGCAAACAGAAATATAAAGCATGGCATTGAAAAGAGAAAAGGAAATGAAAGAGGAATCACAGAACCTCAAGTGTTAACAGAAACCAATCACAGTAGATTAATCTAGGAGACTAATTCTCCATTACAAAAGAAACATAAAAGAAGAGAAAATAAAACTAAGACTAACAAGCTCAGAAACTAGCCAAAACTGGCTAATTCTGACTCTCCCTTCATTTCTGCCTAAGACTGCTTATATACACGTTTCTGGAGTCAGAGTACTCGCGAGGCGAATCACTGCTCGCGAGGCGAATTACATGAAAGGTCTGCAACTCTTTGTCTTCTCGCGAGGCGAGCACATCATTCGCGAGGCGAACTCTTCAGCTTCCAACTGTTACGCCCGTGGCATTCAACACGCCCAAACCGTGATGGCTTCTGATCTTCCAATACTCGCGAGGCGAAGGAATGCTCGCGAGGCGAACGCTTCAACTTCAGAATTGCCACGGCTGTGATCTTCAACACGGGCAAGCCGTGATCATCTCTGACTTTTTCATGGTTGCAATACTCGCGGGGCGAGAGTTATTCATGGGCGGCGGCTCCAGATTTATTACATTTTATTAACCTGAAAATAGAAAATAAAAGTAAATAATTATTCAACTCTAAAACAACTAAATTAACATAAAAACAATTTACAGACTTAAAATACTACTTAGGAACAATCAAGTCTAATTTGGGTAAAAATGGTATAAAATTAGCACAAAGCCAAGGTTTTTATTAGTTATAAAACCAGTCAACCAGAGGCTCATCAAAATACCCCAAACTTAAACTTTGCTTGTCCCCAAGCAAACTACACTCAAAAACCTAAAAAGACTCAAGACCTGGCAAGCTTAAGAATTCAATCAACTTTCACACAGATTTCAATCGCCGGGGGAAGATTGTACGGAGTCAGGATAACTGGCCAACAAGAGTATGCTTTTCCACACTTCCTGAAAGGATTAAATCTATCCGTAGATAACCCCAATCGGACGTTCCGAGGGTCCTGCGAAAATGTCATATGAACCCTATCAAAATGCTTCCAAGTTTCTCCATCCGATGGATGACACAAGACATCTTGCTCCCTCTCATACTCACTATGCCACCTCATGTGAGCTGTAATGGCCATCGAAGAGTACAATCTTGTAAGTCTTGACACGAGCGGAAAGTACCACATCTTTTTTAGAGTGGTCTTCTTCTTAATGCCTATCCTAGTGGTTGTCTTATACCGATCCGCACCACAAATCGACAACATGTTATGCTCTCCTCTGAATCATCCTTATAGTACAACATACATCCATTCGGGCAACAATCAATTTTCAAACGCCCCAGACCCAAATTTTCCACAGATTTCTTAGCATGATAAAAACTAGTAGGCATCCGATTGTCTTCTGGCAACGCCTTGGACACTGACATGGTGAGGCTATTAAAACAACCTTATTGCATATTGTAGTTAGATTTGATACTCAACCATTCCATACACATCGACAACTCCGTGTACTCCCGACATCCTTCCCACAATGGAGATCGTGTAACACTCAGCATATTATAGAATCTCTGAGCTTCAGGATTCGGATTCTCCTCTAGTGCAACACCAACCGATGGTCCAGCATGAACCATTATCATCTGCTCGTATGGATTCAGTTCTTCCCTCCGGTCACCACTTCCATAGTACGAACCTTCAAACACAACCGGGTTTAAATCACGCAACGTCTCACCATGGTTACTCCATCAATACTAATCATGCATGAAGCCCTTCTCATAAAGATCGGCTACAACTCCATCCATGCTTTTGAAAGATTGACACTTGCATCTTTTTTAAGGACACCTCAAATGATCACCGCTCAGCCGTATAAATCTCTCATGACTAACAACAAACTCTATAAACTCACCCACTCCAACTCTATACTCTTCCATAAGATGTTTATTCCGATCCAACCTACGATACATCCATTTCCGATTCTCCGGAATATCCATTGCTGCCAATTAAATAGCCTGACCAACCCTACAATAACCCTTATATATTATGGTGCATTCCAATAACTCCATCAATCTCGTTCTTATGACAAGGTATGAACCTATCCCATTCGAGAAGAAACTTTTACCACGATTCGGCTAATAATTGTGATTCCCTTATTCAAATACCTTATACTTAACAAAATTTCGGCAACATTTCCCATCGGTCTCAAAGTACACGACTCGAGCACGGTGAGAATCACCGTGATCAAGTATGCACCAGGAGAACAAAAGGAAATGCATCAGACCGAGATTTCAACAAGTATATAAGGCATTTGAACATGGAAATGACTATTGTACGAGTGTGAAAAATGTTTTTCCCCAAACTGTCCCACTTGGACAATTCAAGATTCAATACAATGAGCATGCGTACCCTGAGAGGTACGCATGCTCATTAATATTGAATCTCAAATAGAAACTAAGGTTTTCGTAACTTAATAATTAACTCTAGCAGAAAATAAAACCATTGACTTATAAGGATTGCAGCATACTTCAACAAATATATATTGAAGCATATTCAACACAAACTTAAATAAAATATAGTAGCAAACATCCTATTGAGCTCCGCTCTCCACTAACAAGTAACACATAATTGTCAAACACGTGTATAACTTCTAAATTAGCAGCACACAACAAGCATCCCACCTTTTTGATACGATCACATCCTATTGAGCTATGCTCTCCACTAACAAACAACACATAATTGCAAATACTTGCATAAATATTAAATTATCAAAGACACAATCAAGCATCTTGCCTTTCAAGCAAGATACCTTCCTATTGAGCTCAGCTCTTTGGTCATTTGTCGCGCGCACATGCCAAAAAGAACGAGCGGGTTTTAAAACTGTAGTTTAGGGCGACAACTCGGATGTCGTCTCACAAGGACTCTTAAAGTGTTATTTAACCCAAAAATCAATTTTTTTTTTTTGGGGGGGGGGGGGGGGGGGGTTGGTTTGGGATGCAAATAAGAAAACAAAGTAATAACAGAGCAATAAAACAAGGCAGTTCAAAGAGGTTATCAAATAGCTAAAAACGATTAATCTACTGTTCTTGATTTCACAACTATCATCGGTTCATGTAATCCCAAGCCCTAAGCAGATTCTAATCCCCTTTCAGTTGTAGCAACAATTAACAAATGAAATCGCTACTACGGATACATGTTCCTATTCTCGAATTAAACAAACGGGGTTAAGCCCTCATGAACTAAACGAACATGAATGAACACACGCGAATTAAACAAACGCGATTAAGTATAGGAACATAGCATCACTGAAATGAATCAACACAACACTATACACTCCTGAATTAAACAAACAGAAATGTATAACATGGCATTGAAAAGGGAAAAGCATACAAAACAGGGATTACAAAACCTCAAGTACGGTGGAAATCAATTACAATAGATTAATCTATGAAATTTAGTTCTCCATGAAAACGGAATGCACACAGAAAAAATTTAAAACAAAACAATGGAGAAGCAAAAAAAGTCTTTTCAATCTGTCCAGAACAACCTTTATAATTACTCAGAAATTCAGCCCACTCGCGAGGCGAGCCCTAATTCGCGAGGCGAATATTGTGAAGAGTCAGCAACCTTTGACATTCTCGCGAGGCGAATAACGGATCGCGGGGCGAAGAATTGAAGAGTCTTCTTATTACACCCGTTATGAACATCAGGGGCCAACCATGATGCTTTCTGACTTCCATTATCGCGAGGCGAAGAAGTTATTCGCGAGGCGACCCCGAGAGCTTGCATATTTCTGGAACAGTCATCCTTCAGGGTCGCGAGGCGAAGAGCTGTTCGCGGGGCGAACCAGAGAGGATGACATTTTTACTGTTCTGCTGGCTTTCAGGTTCGTGAGGTGAGGAAACTCTCGCGAGGCGAATCCCCTGTTTCTTTATTCTCTCAACTTCTACTTAACCTGAAAACAAAGAATTATTTATAAGTGCATTATTTGACTCAAAACTGGCTAATTTAACCTAAAACTACCTTAGAGACTCAAAACCTTGCTTGAGGACAATCTAATCTAATTTGGGTGAAAATAGGATATAATTTGCATAAAACCCTGGTCATACTAGCCATAAAACTAGATGAGCCAGAGGCTTATCAAAATACCCCAAACTTAAACTTTGCTTGTCCCCAAGCAAACTAAGACTCAAAAATCAAAAAGACTCAAGACACTGGCAAGCTTAAAAGATTCAATCAACCTTGCACAAATTCAAGCGGTTTCATCAAAACGCGGTTTTCTTCAATGTCCCCCCTTTCAAGCAAAGCAATCCCCACAATCATTCATTCTAAACAATTGAGAATTTCATCATTCAAACAATCATCAATCTAAGCAGGGGATCCGGGTTACACACAAGAGGGAGATCACCAATTTCAAACAACTACCTTCCTCACAAGGGCATTTAGTGTTCACTCAATCGCTCAGTTTGTGTCAGACTATCAACATTGCACTCAATTTCACTTTTCAAGAACACTTCCCATGAATTTGATCTTCATCTCAAAATAGTTCCCACAGAAAACATGCATGCAACATCAAAAGGTCTTTTATGGGTTGTAATGGGGCCTGGCTAAGGGTAGGATATACAAAGGAACTAGGCTGAAGACCCTAGGAACTAAGAGAGCATGAGCTTTTTACACTTTGAATTTAAAACTCAAGTTCCTTTTTTTCATTTTCCACTTGCCTTGGGTGACTACAACCTCTTTTTTTTCTAATACTTTTATTTTTACACTTTTTTTTTCTACAAGCCTTTGGCTCCAACCTTTTTATTGTATTTTTCTTCTCAATCCCAAACAACATATTACACCTTGCAGCCACCCCAAACTTAGTTTCTTGCACCCATTCTTTTTCTAAGATTCCATGCTCTCCTAATCCTAAGATCGGGTTAACATGGTTTTCCAGATTTTGAGCTCATAACATAGGGTTATCAAAAAAATAATAGGTTAATCAGGCTCAATGGGGCTAACTAAGGAACATGCATTATGAATTGGTTCTTTTTAGGCCAAGTAGTTATTTACAAAGAAAACGCCTAAATCATTTGAAGCAAACATATAATCATGCAAACCAAAAAAAGATTCAAGCAAATTCAGGAAAGTGCAACTTGAAAGTGAGTTCACACAGTTAGAAAACATGTTGGAGGGTCAAATCCTCACCTGGACATTCATGCAAATTGTTTGACAGAGATTCTATCCCTAGTGTGTGCTTCCCTTCACCCCAAACTTATCATAAATCATGTCATCACAACAAAATCTCAAAGTTCAGTTTTCAATCACATGGGGATCACTAATTTTTTTTCTTCAGAAACCCATTGTTCAACCTAGGGGAAATCATCACATCAATCATGCAATCAATCTGTGCAAAGTCAATCAAAATCCAGCAAACTTGCCAACATAAGACTTAACACAACTCCTGAGCTTCTCAAATTATTCAGGAGCTTTATTAAAAGAAAAAAAAACAAGATAAACAAAACTACAACTAGTTCCCTCCCCCACACTTAAAACATACATTGTCCCTAATGAACAAAAGAACTATAAAATCAGAGTGAGGGAAAGGAAATGGTACTCCCTGATCAAGTGTCAGTGTAGGTGGGAGCTTCCAAGGAGAGCTCCTCAACATTAGCATCCACAGGATCACCAGCATCCACACCATGGAATGGCTTCAGCCTCTGCCCGTTAACCTTGAAGGTTTTGTTGGTACCTGCATCTTTGATCTCTACTGCACCATAAGGAAACACATTAGTAACAACAAATGGTCCAATCCACTTGGACCTAAGTTTCCCAGCCATCAATTTCAGGTGGGAATTAAACAGTAAGACTTTCTGGCCCACAAAAAATTCTTTCCTAGCAATCCTCCTATCATGAAACAGTTTTGTTTTCTCTTTATAAATCATGGAGCTTTCATAGGCTTCTAGCCTAAGCTCCTCAAGTTGCTGCAGCTGTAGTTTCCTTTCAACACCAGCTTTCTTCATGTCCATGTTACAGCACTTGACTGCCCAATATGCACGGTGCTCAACTTCCACAGGGAGGTGACATGCCTTACCAAATACAAGCTTGAAGGGGGACATTCCTATTGGTGTCTTGAAAGCGGTCCTCTGAGCCCATAGTACGTCTTCCAGACGGCGGCTCCATTCCTTTCTATTCGGCTGCACCATTTTCTCTAGAATCTGCTTGATCTCCCTGCTTGATAACTCAGCCTGGCCATTGGTCTGGGGATGATAAGCAGTGGAAACTCTATGCACAACCCCATACTTTCTGAGTAAGGCTTCCATGGTTCTGTTGCAGAAGTGAGTGCCCTGGTCACCGATGATAGCCCTAGGTATGCCAAACCTGCAAAAAATGTTGGACCTCACAAATTTGGAAACAACTTTAGCATCGTTAGTCTTAGTGGGGATTGCTTCCACCCACTTTGAAACATAGTCAACAGCCAAAAGAATATACAGAAAACCAAAAGAAGCAGGGAAATGACCCATAAAATCAATCCCCCACACATCAAAAACCTCACAAAAAAGCATGGGCTGCTGAGGCATCTCACTCCTACGAGTGATGGCAGGGCCTGTTGTCTGACATTCCTTGCAATTTCTGTAGACCTCATAGGCATCTCTAAAAATTGTGGGCCAGTAGAACCCAGAATCCAGGACTTTTCTTGCCGTCCTCTGTGGTCCAAAATGTCCTCCAACTTGAGAGGCATGTGAAAAGTGCAAGATGGACTGTGTCTCATGATCGGGGACACACCTCCGAATAACCTGATCACTGCAAAACTTCCAAAGGTACGGATCATCCCACACATAGTACTTTGCATCTTGAGCTTGTGGAACTTGGATCTACTTGTACCTGCAGGAACAATACCAACAACAAGAAAGTTTACTATATCAAAGAAACCAGGGGGTTACCCCATACAGATGTAGAAGTCCCTCATCAGGAAAATCATCTTGGATGGGAGAAGGATCCTCATCCCTTGCTATTCGGCTCAAGTGATCGGCTACCAAATTTTCAGCTCCACTCTTGTCTTTTATCTCCACATTGAATTCTTGGAGCAAAAGCATCCACCGGATCAGTCTTGGCTTAGCTTCTGGTTTCTTTAACAGTACTTGAGCTGCATGGTCAGTGAAAGCAATAATTTTTGAACCTAGCAAATAAGACCTAAATTTATCAAGTGCAAACACAACAGCTAGCAGTTCTTTCTCAGTGGTGGTGTAATTTGATTGTGCAGCATCTAATGTCCTAGAAGCATAGTGAATGACATGGGCAGCCTTGCCCACCCTTTGTGCCAGAACCGCTCCCACAGCAAAATTGGAAGCATCACACATGAATTCAAAAGGGAGAGTCCAAATGGGGGGCTGGATAATGGGGGTAGAGGTCAATGCTCTTTTCGGGGTAGTCAAATGCCTTCTTACAATTTTCATCAAACTGAAACATGGTATCATTCTTCAGCAGGTTTGACAATGGCAGAGCTATCTTGCTGAAGTCCTTAATAAAGCGCCTGTAGAAACCTGCATGGCCAAGAAAAGAACGGATCTCGCGTACGCAAGATGGGTAAGGCAATGAAGAAATCACATCAATTTTTGCAGGATCTACTGAAATACCCTCTTTAGAAATTACATGACCCAAAACAATCCCCTGCTCTACCATAAAGTGACATTTTTCATAGTTCAAAATCAGATCAGTCTCAATGCATCTTTCTAGAACTAAAGTCAGACTATGCAGACATGCATCAAATGAGGAGCCATATACAGTGAAGTCATCCATGAACACCTCCATGCAATTTTCAATAAATTCCATAAAAATGCTAAGCATGCATCTTTGGAAGGTGCCAGGAGCATTACAAAGGCCAAATGGCATCCTCCTATAGGCAAACGTACCGAAGGGGCACATAAAAGTGGTCTTTTCTTGATCCTCAGGGGCAATATGGATCTGGAAATACCCGGAAAAACCATCAAGAAAGCAAGTAATGAGATTTACCCGCCAGTAGATCCAAAGATCGATCTATGAACGGCAAAGGAAAATGATCCTTTCTCGGTGGCTTGGTTCAACTTCCTATAATCTATCTGAGACTCGCTTGACTATTCTGGACTTTAGTGGGTACAAGCTCATTATTATCATTTCTAACTACTGTGAGACCGGACTTTTTGGGTACAACTTGCACCGGACTTACCCAAGTACTATCAGAGATGGGGTATATAATACCTGCCTGCAGAAGTTTAGTCACCTCTTTCTTCACCACATCCAGAATCAATGGGTTTAGCCGCCTTTGGGCTGCGCTTTCTTGGTTTAGCTCCATCCTCCAAAAGAATTCTGTGCATACATCTGGAAGGGCTAATTCCTGGAATGTCAGCTAAGGTCCAACCAATAGCCTTCTTGTGCTTCTTCAGAACCTCTAAAAGCTTAGCTTGCTGGTCAGAGTCAAGGCTGGAAGAAATAATGACTGGCAGTTTTTCATTTGTCTCCAAGTAAGCATACTTCAAGTTCCCAGGAAGTGGCTTGAGCTCTAAGGATGGCGGCTGCTCAATGGATGGTACATTGGGAGTAGCCAGGATGTCAAGGATTTCTGCTGAACAGATAACTTCACTCTCACTATCACTATCACCCTACAAGGCTGAATCAAGAAACTCAGCACAAACAGCACACGGGTTAGTGTCAGTACAGTTAGTACATGAATATAAATCATCAAAACCAGAAATAAAAGGAAAATCAGAAACTAGGTCCTCATGGGTATCATCAATGATCTCAGAAAGCAACTCTAATCGGAAAACTGAGTGCTCCTCCAGTGGGTGTTTCATAGCATCAAAGATGTTGAAATTTGCTACAATATCACCAAACTCCATAGACATAGTCCCATCATTAACATCAATCTTAGTCTTGGCTGTCTTCATGAATGGTCTGCCCAAGATTATTTGTGATCTACTGGAATTTGTCTCTCCTGCCATGTCTAGGATGTAGAAGTCAGCAGGGAAAATCAGCTCATCAACTTGCACCAGCACATCTTCTACCATTCCCATGGGCGCGGCACTCGGTCCTGTTGGCCAACTGGATGGTGAGACCTGTATACTGCAAGGGCCCAAGATCAAGGTTATTAAAAATAGATGTGGGCATGACATTTATGGATGCTCCCAAATCCAGCATGCAATTTTCAAATCTTCTATCCCCAATAGTGCATGGAATAGTAAATGTGCCCGGATCCTTGCACTTCTGTGGTAATGCCTGAGTAGGGGCTATAACAGCAACTCTTTCTGGTGCAGGCTTGGACTGGATAAGAGCTGAAACATTTCTTCCCAAATCAACTCTCTCATTATTCTTCAACTTCCTCTTGTTGGTGCATAGATCCTTGAGAAATTTTGCATACTTGGGCACTTGCTTGATCACATCTAGAAGTGGAATATTCACAGCTACCTTTCTGAACACATCTAAAATCTCCCTTTCCTTGTCTTCACCACCAATCTTCTTATTTTTCTGAACTCTGTGTGGGAAGGGGATTGGTGGTCTGTACACCTTCTCAACTTCAACATCAACTGAAGGCTCCGGAGTTACCTCAACAGTTTCTTCATTTTTCTCAGAGGATGCCTCAACAACTCTTCCATATCTCAGAGATATGGCACTCACATTAGGATTGGAGGCATTAGGATTTATCACTTTGGTTGTCTGCCGCGATTGGGGACGGATCCTTGAGCTTCTTGTAAGTTGTTTATGGATGTGGCAAGTCTGTCCAATCTGTGTCCTCAAATCTTGAATGCTAGCATCATTCTCTGCTAAGATCGTCCAACCTCGCTGCTGAACCGGAGGTTATTTGCAGCCATTTACTTGATCATATCCTCTAGGGAAGGTCCGAGAAGGTGCGAAGTAGTCAATTGGGGAGGATTACGTGTCCTTTGCCATTGGTTGTTGTTGGGATGAGTTCCCATACCGCAAATTAGGATGATTCCTCCAATTGGGATGGTACCTATTTGTGGAGAGGTCTGGAGTGCTGTATCGGTTCTGACTGCTGCCTTGATTATAAGGGTGGACTGCATAAGCTTGAGGCAAATCAGTACTTGACTCTTCCTTCAGAATAGGGCATGCCTCATATGGGTGCTCAGGAGAACTGCACATGCCACACAACCTTGCCGGCTGCACCCTATCCATTGCCATTTTCTCTACCAAGGAAGTGAGCCTATCCATTCTATCCTCAAGGGCCTGGTTGGAAGGAGACCTATGGACCTCGTGCACACCTCTTGTCTCAATAGAATTTCTCCTGGTGGTAAACTGCTGGGAGTTCAGTGACATATTTTCAATGAGTTGCTTGGCAGCAGCTGGGGTCTTATCAACAAGCGCTCCCCCACTAGCAGCATCCAAAATATTCCTATCCATCGGCAATAAACCTTCATAAAAGTATTGGATAAGAAGCTGTTCAGAAATCTGATGTTGGGGGCAACTGGATATCAACTGCTTGAATCTCTCCCAATACTCAGCCAATGACTCATTTCCCTGTCTGATTCCACATATTTCTTTCCTAATTGATGCAGCTCTGGAAGCAGGAAAGTATTTCTCTAAGAAGAGCCTCTTCAAATCGTTCCAGGTGGTAATGGAATTTGGCGGAAGATATAACAGTCAATCCTTTGCAGCTCCCTGTAGTGAAAACGGGAAGGCTCTCAGCTTAATGTGATCTTCAGTTACTCCCTCTGGTCTCAAGGTTGTGGAGCAGACAACCTGAAATTCCTTCAGATACTTGTGTGGGTCCTCACCTGCAAGACCATTAAACCTTGGCAACAAATGGATTAGACCAGATTTTAATTCAAAGGGGGTAACAGCACCAGAATATTCAATGCACAATCCATTATAGTTAACATCAGGGGCGTGGTCTGTCTTAATGTCCTTTGGTCACCTATAGTGTCAAAAACAGTTTTGGAATTAGAATCACTACTAGTGCTAGCCCGAAATTCTCTACGGCGTGTGTGTAGTGTTCTTTCAATTTCAGGATCAAAATCACACAATTCAGGGCAATTAGACCTAGTAGCCAGACCAATTCAAAACAAAAATGAAAATAAAAGAAAAAGAAAATAAAAAAATAAAAAAATGGAAAAATAACAAATAAGAGTTCCCCGGCAACGGCGCCATTTTTTGGTCGCGCTGTCGCGCACGCGCCAAAAAGAACGAGCGGGTTTTAAAACTGTAGTTTAGGGCGACAACTCGGATGTCGTCTCACAAGGACTCTTAAAGTGTTATTTATCCCAAAAATCAATTTTTTTTTTTTTGGGGGGGGGGGGGGGGGTTGGATTGGGATGCAAATAAGAAAACAAAGTAATAATAGAGCAATAAAACAAGGTAGTTCAAAGAGGCTATCAAATAGCTAAAAACGATTAATCTACTGTTCTTGATTTCACAACTATCATCGGTTCATGTAATCCCAAGCCCTAAGCAGATTCTAATCCCCTTTCAGTTGTAGCAACAATTAACAAATGAAATCGCTACTACGGATACATGTTCCTATTCCCGAATTAAACAAACGGGGTTAAGCCCTCATGAACTAAACGAACATGAATGAACACACGCGAATTAAACAAACGCGATTAAGTATAGGAACATAGCATCACTGAAATGAATCAACATAACACTATACACTCCTGAATTAAACAAACAGAAATGTATAACATGGCATTGAAAAGGGAAAAGCATACAAAACAGGGATTACAAAACGTCAAGTACGGTGGAAATCAATTACAATAGATTAATCTATTAAATTTAGTTCTCCATGAAAACGAAATGCACACAGAAAAAATGTAAAACAAAACAATGGAGAAGCAAAAAAAGTCTTTTCAATCTGTCCAGAACAGCCTTTTATAATTATTCAGAAATTCAGCCCACTCGCGAGGCGAGCCCTAATTCGCGAGGCGAATATTGCGAAGAGTCAGCAACCTTTGGCATTCTCGCGAGGCGAATAACGGATCGCGGGGCGAAGAATTGAAGAGTCTTCTTATTACGCTGATAAGCCTCTGGCTCATCTAGTTTTACGGCTAGTATGACCAGGGTTTTGTGCAAATTATATCCTAGTTTCACCCAAATTAGATTAGATTGTCCTCAAGCAAGGTTCTGAGTCTCTAAAGTAGTTTTTAAGTTAATTTAGCTAGTTTTGAGTCAAATAAAGCACTTATGGCTATTTCTTTGTTTTCAGGTTAAGTAGAAATTGAGGGAATAAAGAAACAGGGGATTCGCCTCCCGAGAGTCACCTCGCCTCGCGAACCTGAAAGCCAGCAGAACAGTGAAAATGACATCCTCTCTGGTTCGCCCAGCGAACAACACCTCGCCTCGCGACCCTGAAGGATGACTGTTCCAGAAATATGCAAGCTCTCGGGGTCGCCTCGCGAATAACTTCTTCGCCTCTCGATAATGGAAGTCAGAAAGCATCACGGTTGGCCCCTGATGTTCATAACGGGCGTAATAAGAAGACTCTTCAGTTCTTCGCCCCGCGAGAAGACCAAACGTTGCTGACCCTTCATGATATTCGCCTCGCGAATGATGACTTGCCTCGCGAGTGAGCTGAATTTCTGAATAATTATAAAAGGCTGTTCTGGACAGATAGGAAGAACACTTTTGCTTCTCCATTGTTCTGCTTACATATTTTTTTGTGTGTATTTCGTTTTCATGGAGAACTAAATTTCATAGATTAATCTATTGTAATTGATTTCCACCGTACTTGAGGTTCTATAATCTCTGTTTTGTATGTTTTTCCCTTTTCAATGCCATGTTATACATTTCTGTTTGTTTAATTCATGAGTGTATAGTGTTGTGTTGATTCATTTCAGTGATGTTATGTTCCTATACTTAATCGCGTTTGTTTAATTCGCGTGTGTTCATTCATGTTCGTTTAGTTCATGAGGGTTTAACCCCGTTTGTTTAATTCGGGAATAGGAACATATATCCGTAGTAGCGATTTCGTTTGTTAATTGTTACTACAACTGAAAGGGGAATAGAATCTATTTAGGGCTTGGGATTACATGAACCGATGATAGTTGTGAAATCAAGAACAGTAGATTAATCGTTTTTGGCCATTTGATAACCTCTTTGAACTACCTTGTTTTACTGCTCTGTTATTACTTTGTTTTCTTATTTGCATCCCAATCCCCCCCCCCCCCCCCAAAAAAAAATGATTTTTGTGAAAAATAACACTTTAAGAGTCCTTGTGAGACGACATCCGAGTTGTCGCCCTAAACTACAGTTTTAAAACCCGCTCGTTCTTTTTGGCGCGTTTGCGGACAAATACGACCAAAAATTGGCGCCGTTCTTGGGTAATCTTGTTTGTTATTTTTCCATTTTTTTACTTTCTTTTCTTTTTCTTTTATTTTCGTTTTTGTTTTGAATTGGTCTGGCTACTAGGTCCAATTGCCCTGAATTGTGTGATTTTGATCCTGAAATTGAAAGAACACTGCACACACGCCGTAGAGAATTTCGGGCTAGCACTAGTGGTCATTCTAATTCTAAAACTGTTTTTGAAAACATGGGAGACCAAAGGACATTAAGACAGCTTGCTGCCCCTGATGTAAATTATAATGGATTGTGTATTTCATATCCTGGTGCTGATACTCCTTTTGAATTAAAATCTGGTTTCATTCACTTGTTGCCAAAGTTTAATGGTCTTGCAGGTGAGGATCCACACAACCTTGCCGGAATTCCAAGTTGTATGCTCCACAACCTCGAGATCAGAGGGAGTCACTGAGGATAGCATCAAGCTGGAAGCTTTTCCGTTCTCACTCCAGGGAGCTGCAAAGGATTGGCTGTTATATCTTGAGCCGAACTCTATCACCACCTGGAATGATTTGAAGAGGGTTTTCCTAGAAAGATATTTTCCTGCTTCAAGAGCTGCGTCAATAAGGAAAGAAATATGTGGCATCAGGCAAGGGAATGAGTCGTTGGCTGAATATTGGGAAAGATTCAAGCATTTGGTATCCAGTTGCCCCCAGCATCAGATTTCGGAACAACTTCTTATCTAGTACTTTTATGAAGGATTACTGTCGATGGATAGGAATCTTTTGGATGTTGCTAGTGGGGGAGCGCTTGTTGATAAGACCCTTGCTGATACCAAGCAACTCATTGAGAATATGTCACTAAATTCCCAGCAGTTTACTACTAGAAGAAATTCAGTTGAGACAAGAGGTGTGCATGAGGTCCATAGTTCCTCTTCCAACCAGGCCCTTGAAAATAGAATGGATGAGCTAACTTCTTTTGTAAGGCAATTGGCAATAGACAGGGTTCAGCCTGTAAGGTTATGTGGCATATGCAATTCTCCTGAGCACCCATATGATCCATGCCCCATCCAGAGAGAAGAGTTCGTCAGTGAAGCGCCTCAAGCTTATGCAGTAAATCCCTATAATCAAGGAAACAATCGAAACCGTGACAAAGCACTCGGACCTCTCAACAAATAGGTACCATCCCAATTGGAGGAATCATCCTAATCTTCGGTATGGGAACTCATCCCAACAACAACCGATGGCAGCACCACAGAATCCTCCCCAAGTGACTACTTCTGCACCTTCTGGACCTTCCCTAGAGGATATGCTCAAGCAATTGGCCGTAAACAACCTCCAGCTTCAGCAGCAGGTTGGACAGGTTGCAGCTTCACAGGCACAGTTTCAGCAGCGAACAGATGCTAGCATTCAAGATTTGAGGACACAGATTGGACAGCTGGCCACATCCATGAATAACATACAGCAAGCTCAAGGGACAACCCAGCTGCCGGCACAACCAGTGATAAATCCTAATGCCTCTAATCCTAATGTGAGTGCCATATCTATGAGATCTGGAAAAGTTGTTGAGGCCACCTCTGAAAAAGATGAAGCAACTGTTGAGGTAACTCCTGAGCCTATTGTTGAAGTTGAAGTTGAGAAAGTGTACAGACCACCAATCCTTTTTGCACACAGAGTTCAGAAAAATAAGAAGATTGGTGGTGAAGACAAGGAGAGGGAAATTTTAGATGTGTTCAGAATGGTAGCTGTGAATATTCCCCTTCTAGATGTGATCAAGCAGGTGCCTAAGTATGCAAAATTTCTGAAGGATCTATGCACCAACAAGAGGAAGTTGAAGAATAATGAGAGGGTTGATTTGGGAAGAAATGTTTCAGCTCTTATCCAATCTAGGCCTGCACCAGAAAGAGTTGCTGTTTTAGCCCCTACTCAGGCACTACCACAAAAGTGCAAGGATCCGGGCACATTTACTATTCCATGCACTATTGGGGATAGAAGATTTGAAAATTGCATGCTGGATTTGGGAGCCTCCATAAATGTCATGCCTACCTCCATCTTTAATAACCTGGATCTTGGGCCCTTGCAGTATACAGGTCTCACCATCCAGTTGGCTAACAGGACCAGTGCCCGCCCCATGGGAATGGTAGAAGATGTGCTGGTGCAAGTTGATGAGCTAATTTTCCCTGCTGACTTCTACATCCTAGACATGGCAGGGGAGACACATTCCAGTAGATCACCAATAATCTTGGGCAGACCATTCATGAAGACAGCCAAGACTAAAATTGATGTGAATGATGGGACCATGTCCATGGAGTTTGGTGATATTGTGGCAAAGTTCAAGATCTTGGATGCTATGAAACACCCACTGGAGGAGCACTCGGTTTTCCAACTAGAGCTGTTTTCTGAGATCATTGATGATACCTATGAGGACTTTGTTTCAGATTTTCCATTTATTTCTGGTTTTGATGATTTATATTCATGTACTAACTGCACTGACACTAACCCGTGTGCTGTTTGTGCTGAGTTTCTTGATTCAACTTTGCAGGGTGATAGTGATAGTGAGAGTGAAGGCATGCATTCTCAGCAGAAGTCCTTGACATCATGGCTACTCCCAATGTACCATCCATTGAGCAGCCACCATCCTTAGAGCTCAAGCCACTTCCTGGGAACCTGAAGTATGCCTACCTGGAGTCGAATGAAAAACTTCCAGTCATCATTTCCTCCAGCCTTGACTCTGACCAGGAAGCCAAGCTTTTAGAGGTTACGAAGAAGCACAAGAAGGCAATTGGGTGGACATTGGTCGACATTCCAGGAATTAGCCCTCCCGGATGCATGCACGGAATTCTATTGGAGGATGGGGCTAAACCAAGAAGGCGAGCCCAAAGGCGACTTAATCCACCGATTCGGATGTGGTGAAGAAAGAGGTGACTAAACTTCTGCAGTGTGTATTATATACCCCATCTCCGATAGTACTTGGGTAAGTCCTGGTGCAAGTTGTACCAAAGAAGTCCTGGTCTCACGGTAGTTAGAAATGATAATAATGAGCTCGTACCTACTAGGGTCCGAGAATAGTCAAGTCTAGTATAGATTATAGGAAGTTGAACCAGGCCACCGAAAAGGATCATTTTCCTTTGCCATTCATAGATCAAATGCTGGATCGGCTGGCTGGTAAATCTCATTACTGCTTTCTTGATGGCTTTTCCGGGTATTTCCAGATCCATATTGCCCCTGAGGATCAGGAAAAGACCACTTTCACGTGCCCCTTCGGTACGTTTGCCTATAGGAGGAGCCATTTGGCCTTTGCAATGCTCCCGGCACCTTCCAAAGATGCATGCTTAGCATTTTTACTGAATTCATTGAAAATTGCATGGAGGTGTTCATGGATGACTTCACTGTATATGGCTCCTCATTTGATGCATGTCTGCATAGTTTGAGTTTTGTTTTAGAAAGATGCATTGAGACTGATCTGATTTTGAACTATGAAAAATGTCACTTTATGGTAGAGCAGGGGATTGTTTTGTGTCATGTAATTTCTAAAAAGGGTATTTCAGTAGATCCTGCATAAATTGATGTGATTTCTTCATTGCCTTACCCATCTTGCGTACGCGAGATCCGTTCTTTTCTTAGACATGCAGGTTTCTACAGGCGCTTTATAAAGGACTTCAGCAAGATAGCTCTGCCATTGTCAAACTTGCTGAAGAATGATGCCCTGTTCCATTTTGATGACCATTGCAAGAAGGCATTTGACTACCTGAAAAGAGCATTGACATCTACCCCCATCATCTAGCCCCCAGATTGGACACTCCCTTTTGAACTCATGTGTGATGCTTCCAATTTTGTTGTGGGAGCGGTTCTGGCACAAAGGGTGGGTAAGGTTGCCCATGTCATTCACTATGCTTCTAGGACATTAGATGCTGCACAATCAAATTACACCACCACTGAGAAAGAACTGCTAGCTGTTGTGTTTGCACTTGATAAATTTAGGTCTTATTTGCTAGGTTCAAAAGTCATTGTTTTCACTGACCATGCAGCTCTGAAGTACACTTAAAGAAACCAAGCTAAGCCAAGATTGATCCGGTGGATGCTTTTGCTCCAAGAATTCAATGTGGAGATAAAAGACAAGAGTGGAGCTGAAAATCTGTAGCCGATCACTTGAGCCGAATAGCAAGGGGATGAGGATCCTTCTCACATCCTAGATGATTTCCACGATGAGAGACTTCTACATCTGTATGGGGTAACCCCCTGGTTTGCTTGACATAGTTAACTTTCTTGTTCTTTGGTATTGTTCCTGCAGTACAAGTAGACATAAGTTCCACAAGCTCAAGAGCGATGCAAAGTACTATGTGTGGGATGATCCGTACCTTTGGAAGTTTTGCAGTGATCAGGTGATTCGGAGGTGTGTCCCCGATCATGAGACAGAGTCCATCTTACACTTTTCACATGCCTCTCAAGTAGGAGGACATTTTGGACCACAGAGGACGGCAAGAAAAGTCCTGGATTCTGGGTTTTACTGGCCCACAATTTTTAGAGATGCCTATGAGGTCTACAGAAATTGCAAGGAATGTCAAACTAGCCATAAAACTAGTTTTTGATGCCTCAGCAGCCCATGCTTTTTTGTGAGGTTTTTGATGTATGGGGGATTGATTTCATGGGTCCTTTCCCTGCTTCTTTTGGTTTTGTATATATTCTTTTGGCTGTAGACTATGTTTCAAAGTGGGTGGAAGCAATCCCCACTAGGACTAACGATGCTAAAGTTGTTTCCAAATTTGTTAGGTCCAACATTTTTTGCAGGTTTGGCATACCTAAGGCTATCATCAGTGACCAGGGCACTCACTTCTGCAACAGAACCATGGACGCCTTACTCAGAAAATATGGGGTTGTGCATAGAGTTTCCACTGCTTATCATCCCCAGACCAATGGCCAGGCTGAGATATCAAACAGGGAGATCAAGCAGATACTAGAGAAGATGGTGCAGCCGAATAGAAAGGAATGGAGTCGCCGTCTGGAAGACGCACTGTGGACTCAGAGGACCGCTTTCAAGACGCCTATAGGAATGTCCCCCTTTCGGCTTGTATTTGGTAAGGCATGTCATCTCCCTGTGGAAGTTGAGCACCGTGCATATTGGGCAGTCAAGTGCTGTAACATGGACATGAAGAAAGCTGGTAATGAAAGGAAACTATAGTTGCAGCAACTTGAGGAGCTTAGGCTAGAAGCCTATGAAAGCTCCAGGATTTATAAAGAGAAAACACAACATTTTCATGATAGGATGATTGCTAGGAAATAATTTTTTGTGGGCCAGAAAGTCTTATTGTTTAATTCCCGCCTGAAATTGATGGCTGGGAAACTTAGGTCCAAGTGGATTGGACCATTTGTTGTTACTAATGTGTTTCCTTATGGTGCAGTAGAGATCAAATATGCAGGTACCAACAAAACCTTCAAGGTTAACGGGCAGAGGCTGAAGCCATTCCATGGTGTGGATGCTGGTGACCCTGCGGATGCTAATGTTGAGGAGCTCTCCTTGGAAGCTCCCACCTACACTGACACTTGATCAGGGAGTACCATTTCCTTTCCCTCACTCTGATTTTATAGTTCTTTTGTTCATTGGGGACAATGTATGTTTTAAGTGTGGGGGAGGGAACTAGTTGTAGTTTTGTTTATCTTGTTTTTTTTAAGCTCCTGAATAATTTGAGAAGCTCAGGAGTTGTGTTGAGTCTTTTGTTGGCAAGTTTGATGGATTTTGATTGGTTTTGCACAGATTGATTGCATGATTGATGTGATGATTCCCCCTAGGCTGAAAAATTTTTGTTTTTGAAAAGTGATTCCCATGTGATTGAAAACTGAACTTTGAGATTTTGTTATGATGGCATGATTTATGATTAGTTTGGGGTGAAAGGATGCACACACTAGGTATAGAATCTCTGTCAAACAATTTGCATGAATGTCAGGTGAGGTTTTGAGCCTCCAACATGTTTTCTACCTGTGTGAACTCACTTTCAAGTTGCACTTTCATGAATTTGCTTGAATCTCTTTTTGGTTTGCATGATTATGTGTTTGCTTCAGATGATTTAGGCATTTTCTTTGTAAATAGCTACTTAGCCTAAAAATAACCATCCCTAATGCATGTTCCCTAGTTAGCCCCATTGAGCCTGATTAGCCTGTTAATTCTTGATAACCTAATGTTATAAGCTAAAATCTGGAAAAAACCATGTTAACCCGATCTTAGGATTAGGAGAGCATGGAAGCTTAGTAAGAGATTGGTTGCAAGAAACTAAGTTTGGGGTGGCTGCAAGGTGTAATATGTTGCTTGGGATTGAAAAAAAAAAAAACAATAAAAAGGTTGGAGCCAAAGGCTTGTAGAAAAAAAAAGGAAAAAAAAGAGAAAAAAAGAAAAGTGTAAAAATGTTAAAAAAAATAAAAGTATTAGAAAAAAAAAAAGAGGCTGTAGTCACCCAAGGCAAAAAGGAAAAAAATGGAAAAGGAACTTGAGTGGAATTTCAATGTTGTGAAGTGTTTCATGCTCTCTTAGTTCCTAGGGTCCTCAGCCTAGTACCTTTGTATATCCTGCCCTTAGCCCAGCCCCATTACAACCCATAAAAGACCTATTGATGTTACATGCATGTTTTCTGTGGGAATCATTTGGAGATGAAAATCAAATTTAGGGGAAGTATTCTTGAAAAGTGAAACTGAGCGCAATGTTGATAGCCTGACACAAACTGAGCGAATGAGTGAACACTAAATGCCCTTGTGAGGAAGGCAGTTGTTTGAATTTGGTGATCTCCCTCTTGTGTGTAACTTGGATCCCCTTCTTAGATTAATGATTGTTTGAATGATGAAATTCTCAATTGTTTAGAATGAATGATTGTGGGGATTACTTTGTTTGAAAGGGGGGACATTGAAGAAAACTGTTTTGATGAACTGCTTGAATTTGTGCAAGATTGATTGAATCTTTTAAAGCTTGCCAGGTCTTGAGTCTTTTTGATTTTTGAGTTTTAGTTTGCTTGGGGACAAGCAAAGTTTAAGTTTGGGGTATTTTGATAAGCCTCTGGCTCATCTAGTTTTATGGCTAGTATGACCAGGGGTTTTGTGCAAATTATATCCTAGTTTCACCCAAATTAGATTAGATTGTCCTCAAGCAAGGTTACGAGTCTCTAAAGTAGTTTTTAGGTTAATTTAGCTAGTTTTGAGTCAAATAAAGCACTTATGGCTATTTCTTTGTTTTCGAGTTAAGTAGAAATTGAGGGAATAAAGAAATAGGGGATTCGCCTCTGAACCTCGAAAGCCAGCAGAAGTGTGAAAATGACATCCTCTCCGGTTCGCCCCGCAAACAGCACCTCGCCTCGCGACCACGAAGGATGACTGTTCCAGAAATATGCAAGCTCTCGGGGTCACCTCGCGAATAACTTCTTCGCCTCGCGATAATGGAAGTCGAAAGCATCACGGTTGGCCCCGATGTTCATAACGGGCGTAATAAGAAGACTCTTGATTCTTCGCCCGCGGCGGTTCTTCGCCCAGCGAGAAGACCAAACGTTGCTGACTCTTCATGATATTCGCCTTGCGAATGATGACTACTCGCCTCGTGAGTGAGCTGAATTTCTGAATAATTATAAAAGGCTGTTCGGATAGATAGGAAGAACACTTTTGCTTCTCCATTGTTCTGCTTACATATTTTTTTTTGTGTATTTCGTTTTCATGGAGAACTAAATTTCATAGATTAATCTATTGTAATTGATTTCCACCGTACTTGAGGTTCTGTAATCTCTGTTTTGTATGTTTTTCCCTTTTCAATGCCATGTTATACATTTGTTTGTTTAATTCAGGAGTGTATAGTGTTGTGTTGATTCATTTCAGTGATGTTATGTTCCTATACTTAATCGCGTTTGTTTAATTCGCGTGTGTTCATTCATGTTCGTTTAGTTCATGAGGGCTTAACCCCGTTTGTTTAATTCGGGAATAGGAACATATATCCGTAGTAGCGATTTCGTTTGTTAATTGTTACTACAACTGAAAGGGGAATAGAATCTGCTTAGGGCTTGGGATTACATGAACCGATGATAGTTGTGAAATCAAGAACAGAAGATTAATCGTTTTTGGCCATTTGATAACCTCTTTGAACTGCCTTGTTTTACTGCTCTGTTATTACTTTGTTTTCTTATTTGCATCCCAATCCACCCCCCCACCCCCCCAAAAAACTGATTTTTGTGAAAAATAACACTTTAAGAGTCCTTGTGAGACGACATCCTAGTTGTCGCCCTAAACTACAGTTTTAAAACCCGCTCGTTCTTTTTGGCGCATGCGCGACAGCGCGACCATACGCCCGTTATGAACATCAGGGGCCAACCGTGATGCTTTCTGACTTCCATTATCGTGAGGCGAAGAAGTTATTCGCGAGGCGACCCCGAGAGCTTGCATATTTCTGGAACAGTCATCCTTCAGGGTCGTGAGGCGAAGAGCTGTTCGCAGGGCGAATCAGAGAGGATGACATTTTTACTGTTCTGCTGGCTTTCAGGTTCGAGAGGCGAGGAAACTCTCGCGAGGCGAATACCCTATTTCTTTATTCTCTCAATTTCTACTTAACCTGAAAACAAAGAATTAGCTATAAGTGCATTATTTGACTCAAAACTGGCTAATTTAACCTAAAACTACCTTAGAGACTCAAAACCTTGCTTGAGGACAATCTAATCTAATTTGGGTGAAAATAGGATATAATTTTCACAAAACCCTGGTCATACTAGCCATAAAACTAGATGAGCCGGAGGCTTATCACTCTTCATTAACAAACAATAAGATATATAATTCACATAACACATTACAAGCACCACACAATCAGAACCTTTTAGACAAAGTAGAACCTTAAAAGAGAGTATTAAGAGAACTTACCTATGCGACAAATGCAAAAACAAGTAAGGATAAGGGGAGGAGCCGCAGAGACAAGAAGATCAGGAACTGATAAATATAATAAGACAATATGAAAGCAAATTAATATCCTTAGAGCCAACTTAATTGTATTCAAGTTAGTAATATAAAAGTTCAACAAATTGCCATTACGACCAATTGATTACCTGTGGAGATGGAGAGGGGACGAAGGGACTCGGTTTCAACTCACGAGAAATAGAGCAATGACCTATAATGCATAAATAAAATTAATCCTGTCAAATACTAACATTTAAGGCTCTCATATTTTGTCACTTTGTAACTAATTCGATGTACTCATGAATCTTGAACCACTCAACTCACTCTCTTAATTATCAGTTTTGTTTGCGATGTTTTTCAAAATCATGAATCAACTCTCTCAAAACTTAAACTATATAGGTGAAGGCACATGAGTAACTTCATGTAGCATTCATAATGTACAAGTCCATTTTTCAGGTATTTGGCGTTGTTTCATTAATTGTTAGATGCTGAATTAAAACCTTAACCAATAAAATACAAGTACAAAATGGAAAACATAATAAAGATCAAACACAAGGGATGTTTCAAAACATGAGCTTTACATTGCCTATGAGAATCTAGAAAGTTGGCAAATCTATTTTTCAAGTCACCGCACACAAGGGATTAAATTGGTTTTCTATTGGTTCTATCCAAGATTCCATGTGATTACCACCCCCCAGCTCTCATATAAAAATATCAGTTTCAGCATGCTTTGTGCTAAAGAGAAGTGTGTAACAAAGAAACAACACAAACACAAGCATAACAAGTTCTCTAATTTGTTAGTATCAAGGCCAGTATAATAATACTTGAAAATTCAGCATTTTTAAACAAACAAGCATAACAAGTTTTCACAAGTTCTATTATTTTTTAGTATCAAGACCAGTATAATAATACTTGAAAATTGAGCATTTTTTAGTCAATAGTGAATACAGTTATGTTGCATAAAATCAAAAGAATGAAAATAAAAAAATGCACACTAGCTACATTCATGGTAGCATCATCATCTCTTTAGTTTCAGTCAAGTATATTTTCAAGCAGCTATATTCACAGTACCAAGTTTCAGTCAAAATAAAATAAAAAATACATTCAAAGAGGGTTTACAATAGCAGTAAAATACCCCCAATTTAAAAGCATTTACCAATCACTAGTGCCCTGAATAGGTAAATCAATGAATATAGTCTATAAAAGCTATGAAGTGTCATATAAGTTCTTGGAGGTCCATCTTGCTGTCTAAGTGTCTATCATGATAATCATGTTTCATACTATCAGTGGACCAAGTCTTTTCATTAATGATCTGCTTGTTTAAGATTGGCAAAGAGTGTGATTGTTGATTACTTGAGACATAATCATTAATCATTCTCTAAACCCTAAACTTCTGTGGGGGTGGTGGCTGCGTGAACAGAGCCCCTTGAGATGGTGGTGGTGGTCGTAGGAGGAGGTGGCAGCACCTGAGAGAGACATAGAGAGAGAAACTTAGACAGAGAGATAGAGAACTAAGCAAGAGAGAGAGCGCGAGACAGAGAGGGACGGAGGAGAGAAGAAGAGAGCTTACCTATGGAAGAGGAGGATGGTGGTGGTGGTCGGAGGAGGATGAGAGAGAACCTGAGAAATGGAAAGAGAGAGAGTGTGTGTGACAGAGAGAGAGGGGGATGGAGAGAAACGGTGAAGATCAGAGCTTATCGGAGGAGAGGGGATGACGGTGGTGGCTCAAGGGGTCCTATGGTGGCCAGAGATCACGAGACGAAGAGAGAAACGGTGAGAGAGAAGGAGAGATTCGGGCAAAAGTGAGGAAGAAAGGGGGTTCTGTTGGATTTAGGGATTTTATTTTTAGCGACCGAATTATTCGATCACTAAATCAGTCGCTAAATGGGTTAATTTGAAATTTGAATTCATAAATTTAGCCTAACACGCTCTTTTTTAATTTTTTTACGCGTCGTTTAGTGACCGAATTAATATCGGTCACAAATATAAATAAAATTTAACCGTTGCATTTAACTCGATGCGCCATTTCGGTCGCTGAAAAGTCAGCAAGTTTTGACTTTTACCTTCCTTTATTTAGCGATCGAAATAGTGACCGATAACTCTGCTACGCTCTATTTTGGTCGCAGTATCAACTATAACCAGTGTTTCATGTAGATCCTACAATCGGTCGCCATTTCGGTCGCAAATAGCAACCAACAAATTCGGTCACTATTTTCGATCGCTAAATAACCTTTTTTTGTAGTGAACACACCGATATGGTATAATTATTATCAATGTAATAAAATTATAATTAAGATAAAACTTAATTCTTCAACCAATACAAAATTTGCATAGTTGTACCCATGATAGGTGAGATTACAATTATACAAATTAAGAATATTTATGCTTAATAGAATATGATAAATCAATATCATGCATAAAAAAAAATTTCACTTCACATATAAAGGATATAAATAAATTCAAGACATGCTTAACAATATTTTGAATAAGCATGTAATAAACATGACCTATCCTCGTAAGAACCATGACATTAATTAAAATAGCACAATAACAAGATTATCCTTTTCATTTTGACTGAGTTAAGTATAAAAAAGTATACAAAACAATTTTATGTTTATCCCAAAATAGAACTCTCACAGTAATAAGATGTGAAATACTCCCACTATAAATTAGATTAAATTAGAAAAGAGTGTATTATAACAAGCAATCAATAAATTGATTGTAGAGTTCTTTGATTTCATAATACTCAGGAAACAAGTCATATTCTCGTAAGAAAAGAAAACATATTAACAAATTTCTCCATACATGCAATCATATAAGAAGTCAAAAGGTAAAAAAAAAATAACTAACTCAAAGAGTGTGACATTCTTCTTTGTGTATGTAGAGTCATTGGTCTTTGATGACTTAACGAGAGTATCAAAATCTTACAAATTGTCATCTCAAATGATTCAATCATTATAATAGAACAAAAAACTCTAAATATAAATCAAAACGATTTATATAAATCATACTGTTATAAGGAAGACATAACTTGCAATTGCCTCGAGGATTGCTCAACAAAATAATCTTGATGATACTTCACAAGTGAACATAAATAAATAAAAATTGAGGGAACACAATTTTATCCAAACTTTGGATTAATTTGGCATAAAATAATATACAATTGCATTATTCACTGCATATAACATTTAATTTTATTGTGATCCAAAATTTATTTTGTGATTAAGACACTTGATTAGAGAAAGTACTTAGTACATATATGTCACAATAAATCAAGAATAAATTAAAAGTTTATGGGTCTAAGTTCAGAATATAGTAGTATAAAGTAGTGAATAGAAAATAATAATTTATCTTAGAATAATAAAAAAAGTTAATAGACATAAATTGCATATAATATACAATTGTATGATTCACAACATACATAGATTTAATATAAGCAAACGAACGTTAACCTATATAATAACCCAAAACTTAATTTTTTGACCAAGACTAATCAAAAGATATAGTGCCTTAAGAATGTATTTGTCACAAAATAACAATGTACTAGAAATTTTGGATCCACATTTAGAGAACCAAGAAGTAAATAATGCAGTATATATAAAATATACAATTATGTCAAGAGAATTTATAAAATTGCCAAAATTCAATATAAATAACATTTTGTCAAAATAATAATCATACTTGACACTTAAAATTAATTGCATAGTCTTAGCACATTATTTACATGAGAGAGTGCATTGTACAAAAGTGTCATTGACACCGTATGAAATTTTCATTAAATTTCCAAGTCCAGAAAAATAAGAATGACAACTAAATTATTGTCTTTGGATTAATTAAAATTTTCTAGATATAAAAACAACTTAAATTTATTCCAAAGTTCATAATATCAAATTGATTGATTATGGAGTAAAGTTTAGAAAAAATTAATTCCTTAATATGACACAATAATAGAGAGAGTAAGGTATATTAGAGTGTCACAAACAGGGTAAGGAATATCCACAAATATTATTAGGCCAAAAAACAGAGAATACAGTATTTAAAATTTTGATTTATTTACGGATTTAACAATATAAAATATATAAGGGTGTCCGAAAAATTTCAAATAAAATACCAAAATACCAGAAATAATAAATAGGCATTCTTAAATAAAAAAATAAAATTTTCTAGACCCTGGAAGTGGGTCCACGCGCTCCCAAGCACTGGGCCCACGAGTGGGCTTCGCCGAGAGGATCATCTCCTTCACCTGGATAGCAGAAAACGGGTCAGGATGACCCGCGACCCATACCTGGAACGATCTCGGGATTCTGGCCACTGTTTCGAGTGATTGTTGATGGGTTTTGTTCGTGAAACACCTCTCTAGTGAAGCCCCATGTTAATTTCATGATTCGTGTACTTTTGGAGGAAGAAAAAATGGCCTGAACCATAGGGTTCATGCACGACGACCTGCGACAATGAGAGAAGAAATTCTCTCAGTTCGTTGAATAAAAACGAGTGATTTTTCAGTGTGATGTTCGAATGATATTCAGCAACTCAATCAATTTCCGAAATCGTGAACAAAAAAAGATAATTTCGCAGATCAAAAACCGTTCGCTAAGTTGTACACTAGCGATGAACAACCACGAAATTCTCTCAACACAGTTCATGAAAAAACATGAAAGTTTGATATGTTGGTCGTGTAAAGGTGTTTAAGAAAAGCCCCAAATAAATTTCCACATTAATCGCACAAAAAAGCCGATTCAAATTTGGGTTCATCCATGTTCAAAAATCTTTGTTAAATTCCGGAAAAAAAAGAGGATTAACAGCCATAACATGTATCTATTTGCTCTGATACCAATTGAAGGATAAAACTAGAGTTCTTAGATCTCTAGAACAATGTATAGATACAAATTATAGCATGTCATACAAAAATTGAACGAAGAACAAAGACAACAATTATGTACCTTGAAGCATGATCGGAATCAGAATCCATTGTTTGTTGTTGATCAGAGTGTGAGGGTGGCCTTCTCTCTTCTCTGGTAAGTAGAGGTGGGTATATGGACTCGGGTCCGTGAACTGTTCGTTTAACCCGCAGTACGCACGGACTTGGACATCATAAAATACGAGTCCATTTAAATGCGGTCTTTTTGGGTCCGGTCCATTTAACCCGCGGGCTAAACGGACTTAGTCCGCGGATTTACGGACCCGTCCGCGGACTGTAGCAGTTTTTATATGAAATAAAAAAAAACGTCTTGGACCTAAAAAACGCAACAGCCCAAGTGTGTCTGGAACAGCCCAAAATGGAATAGCCAAATGTGCCTGACCCTAACCCTAAAGTCCTCACTCCTCAGTCGCACTCCACCTTCCTCAACCTCACCCTGCTCAACCTCATTCCGGGCTCGCCATTGCAAAGGGTTTCCTGCGCTCAGGTCGCAATCGCAGACTCTCAAGTTGACGGCTTCCGCCTTGCTTGGGTCGACGGTTTCCTCCTTGCTCTGGTTGAGGGTTTCCACCTTGCTCAGGTCACCGGTTTCCGCCACTCAAGTCACAGGTCGCAGCCGCAGGTCGCAGGTTTCCGCCGGATTTGCTCAAGTAAGTTTTCTCCTCTTATCTAATGCCCATTGTCAGCCCATCTATATTAGTCCATTTTTCCATGAAGTAGCATTACATGAAGTAACTGAGAGACTCTTTTGAAATTTGCCTTGTGGTGTGAGCTATTAATCATATCAAAATGTGTTATGTGCTAATCATTTTTTTTATCCTTTAAACTAATGCTATTTCAGTGTTCTTTGCTATTCCAGTCTTATGAACTGGAAGGTAAATATACAATGAATTTATGTATAGAAATAGAATGTCTTCCATTTAATTTTGTTTTGCTTTTTAAGCATAATCTTACTTATGAATTATGACTTGTGAATTGTAGGAAAAGAAGAAGATGAAGAGGATTTGATTGACGCAAAGAAGGAGCTTGCTAAATCAAAGGGAAAGACTAAAGTTGTTATTGATGCTTGATGTCAACATGTAGATTTCATTTCAAACTTGTAATATTGTTGTTTTTGTTCCTTATTTTGCATTTCAATTTCAATGGTATTTTACATCAAACTTGTGTTTTTGTTAAGCTTGCAGGAGCTTATTTATTTTGGGTTGATCTTGTGTTTTTGTGCATGGCTTTACTCTTGTTTTTATGTATCTGGTGTCTTGGTTCTACTCATGTACATATCTAAATTAATAGGTTGTTCCAGAGTTTACATTTTATGTTAGCTTGATGGCTAGTTCCAGAGTTTGTTTTGAGCAAATTGATTACATGGAGTTACCTTCTTCTTAGATTAAATTTTAGTATAAAATAATTACTGTAAACACAAATTATAGTATTGCAAAGCTGTGTGGTTAGGTCTGTGTAAAAGTAATAGGTTGTATTTAGATATGTGCAACGTGGCTTTACTCATGTTTTTATGTATCTAGGCAAAGCAAACATGGATATGAATTTGATGAATGACAGATTTTCTTTTTTTGCCTTATAAAAAAAAAAAACAAGTGTAGAGTCTGCGGACTACACTTGGACTATGTTTTTTAGAGTCTATTTTTCATGCGGACTATAAGGTCCGGTCCGTTTAAATGAAGACTTATGCAGACCAGACTTAAACGGACCTGACCGGCCCGTTTACCCACCTTTTCTATTAAGCGTGTAGAGAACGTATAAAACTGCTTAATGGGGAGACAACCATTTAACTTACCAGCAGAGAGTAGGGACTTCTCAACGGGTTAACAATTGAATGACCCAACCCATCATAGGGTCACTCTCAGAAGATACACAATTACTAATATCATCATACTATTAAGGTGCTAATCAATAATTAACCATAATTGACATATTAACTCTAATTCCTAATAATTAATTAATGCTAATCCATAATATTGATTAATTAAAATAATTAATCCAACAGGACTTGCACCCAAGAAGTAGGATATGTGGTGTATTTTGTTGAAACGCCGATAAGAGAAGCGAAGTATGCAACAAATTCAACCGAGGAAGAAAAGGAAGAAGATTCAATGGAGGAGTTTAAAGTAACATCCGGAATTGTTTTTCTGGAATGTCTCCGGATTTTATTATCCGAATGTAAAATTCAGTCTCCGAATTTTAAATTACGGAATTTTTCCAGAAATAAGTTTCTGGATAGTGTAATTTTTTGTTATCCCGGAGTAACATTTTGAATGTTCGGAATTTAATTTCCGAAAAATAATTTTCGGAAAATACCAACATGAATACAGTAACGAGACAAAAATGACATTTTTAAAAAAGAAATATAAAAAAAATATATGCAAGATATAAAAAGCATTATACAAGGTATTAATAGCAAGGCCCTTCTCCATAACGGCCATTGTCGTAAGGTTGATTGGTATCTTATCCCACGTCTCCGTCATAATTAATTACTATAAATTTTGACATGCTTCATGAATAATTTCACCATTAATTTTGAGCATGTTTACTTTTAATTAAATAAACCAACTTAAACCAATGATAGAAATCATTATACAAAGAGCATATATTTGATATTAGATTAGGAGCATGGTAGAATTTTTTTCATGCCAATGTTTTTTATAAAACACAAGAAAGAAGGATAAATATAAAGATAAAGTGAAAATGTGTCTTTATTCGTAGAATCATGAGACAGAGTCAAGCGACCGACTAGCTGGCGTTGAGAAGCGTGCACACGTGGCTTCTACTTTGGGCAAAGAACCTATGTAATTAAACAAAAACAAAATGAATATATAAAAAAATTATAATTAATGAGATGATCCCTGACTTAAGGACGGTGCTAAATTTTTAATTAAGCGTGACATGTAGAATCCGATACCATAGTCCCTCGTCACGTGGTCATGCTCCCATCTCATACAATACATAATCAGAACCAAATATATAAGAAGTAACTCCCTCTTCCTTTGATGTTCCAACATAGTTTGCTTTCGTAACTATCGAACGTTTTCCCACTTCACGCTTTTTTCTTTGAATCTTTTAATTTCAATTCCTATTCACCACGGTTTAATTTCTTTCATATCACTGAAATCATCGAAATCAAGACAAAGACTAAAACATACATATGGGCAAGTTGTGGACCTTGATCTCCCAACTTCATTCCGTTGCTGGGTATGCATTCTGCTATACATGCAACCACTGCTATATATCTTGAATTACTAATTCATATGTTTCATATTTCGTTTTTTTCAGGCCGGTGGTGATGTTATTGTACCCTTTGTGAGTATCGGGAATAATTAATATCATAGAATATATTGTAGCATTAGTTTATCAACTCTAATGAATTTTCCTTTTATGTTTTCATAGGTATGCATCGGTGATAGCGATAGAGAGCACATCCAAATTGGATGATGAGCAATGGCTTGCATATTGGATCATTTATTCCTTTCTTACCCTTACGGAAATGGTTCTCCAACCCCTTTTAGAGTGGTGAGTTTGAGATGTCTTTTTAACAATAACGATAGATAAAACTTCTGTTAGCTAATTTTTGTCTGAGAAATAAATTTGCAGGATACCAATTTGGTACGATGTGAAACTATTGGTAGTGGGATGGTTGGTTTTGCCGCAGTTCAAAGGCGCTGCTTTCTTGTATGAAAGGTTCGTGAGACAGCACATTCGAAAATACGTAACCAAAACGGCTCCCATCAGTGGCAGGGCCAGGAACTAGTTCGTGGATTTCATCACACACAAGAAAGTGAGTTAATCAACTTATTCATATAATTTTTGATCAAATTCAAATGCATTATTGGTTTGTGACTGTTATTTATGGTGGGGGGAACAGGGGGATCGTGGTGCTGAGAAAATGCTGAGTGAAATGAAGACGCGCGCGTTGATCTTTGGTTCTGGGATCAGTTCTACTTTTTATTTGGTTAATTTGGTTTATTGTATTCTTTTATAATGTATGGCTTTTGTCACAATTTCACATCCTGGTCTTGTTGGTTCATCATGGCATGTATGCATTGTGATGCTTTCACTATTATGAAGTAATAAACGTTCAAAGACGCCAACTCCGTTCTCATGATGGTTCGGTGGTTCCTGTCTTCCACCAGCATAAAAACTTTTTTTCTTTTAACGCAAAAATTCTACTCATTCTATTCACTTTCTTTCTTTTTGTTAATTTTCAACTGGCCTTGGAAAAGTTGGATAGGTCGCAAAACTCGACCTTCTAGCACACTAAATTAACAATTTTTTGAAACCACCCAAGATTATCCGGATTAACGAATTATATAATTTATATTGTTTGCATACATTGAATGAAATGCTTTTCATACGAATCTAATCTAAGATATAAGTTCACACTTTTGGGTCAAACGTTTAGCTTTGCGATTGATTACTCATTTTGGTTTGATAAGCAACATCTTGTGTCCCGCTAGTCAAACTTGTCGCCACCTGGAGCTCAAAATTCTATGGAAACTTGAGAGAAATATTTTGTGAGCAAAGTTTGGAGTTTGGACCAACATATCAAGATATGATATGTATTTTTGTTAAACAAAATTCAAATTTCTCTTTCTGCGCTATTCATTCAAATACAAAACAATGCTCTCTCTTACGATATTAGGCATAGATGTCTGTCACGATATTAGAGCTCTTTACTCAAAACCCCTCATTTTTTAAGTTTCATCCCATGGCTTTTTTAAGGTGATTTGTAATTATTTATTATATTTTGACTGGTTTTGTAATTAATTAATAGAGTTGGTAGTTTAGTATTTCTTTTGTTTGTTGGGCCTTGGCCCTTTTGTTCACTGGATCGAATAAAAAACGCAAGTGTTGTCTACTCCGCTTGGAACAAATTATTTATATATTTAATAAAAAGAAAGATTAGCAACGCACTCTCTTTATAACACGCACATCCTCTTATTGGTTTAAATTCATATGGCTTATATAAAATTCAATTGAGATCCACATGAATTAATTAGCCCATTTTTAAAATAATGAGACACACATGAATTTCAACCAATAAAAAAAGTATGTTAGAAAGTGTATTGCTAGCACTCATCATTTTATATATTCAAATCTAATGTACTATTATATAAGTTTGAAATATCAATTGTGTTAGTCCAAAGTGGAAGGGGCTTGGATTCTTTAAGTTTGTGGTTTTGGATTTGATATGTGGATTGATATGTGTGAAAAAAAAATACCATTGAGATAATTAGTCTCGTTCAGGTGTCTGATCGTATTTCGGGAAATTAATCTCCCACTTATCGAATGGGAAAATACTTCAAGAAAACAAAACAATATATACGTTTAAATAATTATTGTGAAATTAAATATGATAAAGAATTTTTTACATTAACAATTAATATATCAAACTTAATTGTTTTTTATTTATTTCTATGGTGGAAAATGGGAATCTTCGTATGCTCCTTTTAAGAAAAATAATTGCTTTTTAATTTGAAATTATTTTCTGTCATAATCTTCATGAAAAACTACACTAATATTTTATAGTGGTAATTATAAAGTTGAATTCTCTTCAAAAAATAAAAAATAAAGTTGAACTCACTATTTTATGTAATTAAAAAACCTTTTCAATTTCTTTAAAATTGTTAATATGTTAGCATTGTGGATCATCAATGAGCTAAAGCTAACTGATTGGAGATCAAGCATTGGCTGTTTTAGTGTTGAATAACAGAAAGTGATATCAGTTAGGGAGTTAGTTAGTTTCGGTTGTAACTGTTTAGACTCCTTCTTGTGCACATTATGATATAGAAGTCTATCTGTTTGTATATTCAGCAACAGTATAAATAGCCATTGATGTAGGTGTGAATGGCAGAGTGATTACAACTCAGTTTCTGTAAAGTCCTGCAATTTTTCAGTTTGCTCAATAAGATTGACTCAGTGTGGATGTAGGGGCTTTGATCTCAGCCCTGAACCACGATAAACATGTGCCTTTATTTGTTCTTCTTCTTTCTCTGTTTAACATCTTTTCTGTATTGTTTTCAACACAGCTGTGTGTGTGTGTGTGTTTCCTTTCTGCCATCAGTCCAAAGACTGACTCCAAGCAGAGTTCTCAACAATTGGTATCAGCAGCTATTCGACTGGGGATTATTTCGCAATGAGCACCACAAAGTTTGATGTTGAAAAGTTCAATGGTGACAATGATTTCAGCCTATGGAGGATCAAGATGAAGGCCCTTCTTGTCCACCAAGGACTCGAAGATGCCTTGGCAGGAGAGTCTAAACTTCCTGTGACCTTGACAGAAAGAGAAAAGAAAGAACTAGTCAAGAAAGCTCATAGCACCATAATTCTTTCCCTTGGTGATGAGGTTTTAAGGGAAGTCGTGGATGAGACCACTGCAGCAGGTGTTTGGCTTAAGCTTGAAAGCCTGTACATGACCAAATCACTAACCAACAAGTTGTATATGAAGAAGAGGCTGCATCAGCTGAAGATGGAGGAGGGCTCATCAATCAAAGAACATGTTTCTCTATTCACCAAGGCAATTCTTGATTTGAGAAACCTTGATGTGAGGATCGATGAAGAGGATCAAGCAGTGATGCTGTTATGCTCTCTGCCTCCATCCTTCGAGAATCTGGTAGACACCATGTTATTTGGGAAAGAAACACTCACCCTTGAAGAGGTTAAGGCTACCCTTAATTCCGAGAACTGAAAAAGAGAATCACCGATATAAAGGAAGAAGGAAGGGATCTTGAGGGGCTGCTAATCGGAGGAAGAAATCGACAAGAAAGAATCAAGGGGCAAGAATCATAAAAGATCAAAGTCCAAATACAAGAAAAACTGCTACTATTGTCATAAGGATGGGCATTATAGAAGGGGAGTGCCCCGAGAGGAAAAGGAAGAATCGGAAAAACCAAGAATCCAATGATGTAGCAAAGAGTTCTTTGATGGGTATGAGAGTGCTGATGTTCTTGCAGTATCAACTGATCTCTGTACTGATGAGTGGATTCTTGATTCAGGTTGCTCTTTTCATATGACTCCTAATCAAGAATGTTTCCAGTCATACAAAGAAGTTGATGGAGGAAAGGTCTTGATGGGAAATAACCAGGCATGCAAGGTAGTTGGTATAGGAACTGTAAAAGTGCAATTAGCTGATGGTTCTATAAAACTGCTCACAGAAGTGAGGCATGTTCCAGACCTGAAAAGAAATCTTCTCTCACTAGGAATGCTAGATCAAGCAGGCTACACATTCAAAGGAGAAGGTGGAGTCTTGAAGGTTACAAAAGGGAACCTGTTGATCCTTAAAGGCACCAGAAAGCATGGCCTCTATAGACTTCAAGGTATCACTATCCTAAACTCATCTAGCCTAGTTTCTGTATCTGCTAATATCTCCACAAGGTTATGGCATTATAGGCTGGGACATGTGAGTGAAAGAGGATTGCAAGAATTGCACAGACAGGGTTTAATTGGGAAGGGAAACTTGGAAAAACTAGACTTTTGTGAACATTGCATATATGGAAAACAAAAACGTGTAAGATTTCTTAATTCAACTCACACTACGAGACAACATTGTAGACTATGTGCATTCTGACATATGGGGGCCTGCTAGAGTTTCTTCACTAGGGGGAGCCAGATACTTTGTCACTTTCATAGATGACAAATCAAGAAAAGTATGGGTTTATCTGCTTAAACACAAGAACCAAGCCTTTAAACACTTTAAACAATGGAAGTCCTTAGTTGAAAATCAAACTGGAAGGCATATAAAAGTGTTAAGAACAGATAATGGTTTGGAATACCTCAGTGAAGAATTCTCTCGATTTCTGTAAAAACAATGGCATTCGAGAGACATAAAACAATGAAGATTAACACCTCAACAAAATGGCCTTGCTGAAAGAATGAACAGGACCATTTTGGAGAGGGTTAGATGTATGTTGTCCAATGCAAAGTTGCCTAAAACTTTCGGGGAAGCGATCGACCTTGCATGCTATCTCGATAAATAGGTGTCCATCACTGCTATAGGTTTTAAAACACCAAGAATTATGGACTGGTAAGGCACCAAATTATGATAACTTGAGAATCTTTGGCAGACTTGCATATGTTCATATAAATGAAGGAAAATTAGAACCAAGATCCAAGAAGGGAATTTTCCTTGGATATCCCGAGGGAGTGAAAGGCTATAAGATATGGCTAAGCGAGCCCTCTTGGTCCTAAGTCCATAATTAGTAGAGATGTTGTGTTTAAGGAAGAAGATATGTTAGATGATGAGGAGAAAGTGATGTCTCCTAAGCGGTGTTACGCTCCCGGATCGGGAGTGCATCTTGAGGTGGAGGACACTTTGAGAAAAATATTTTTGCGGGAAGAATCGAGCTTCAACCTGTTACGAAAAACCATTCCTCAAACTAATGATCCGGACACATCCTATAACTTGGTAAGAGACAGGACAAGAAGGCAAATAAAACCACCTCAAAGATATGGCTATGCGGACCTTATAGCCTATGCTTTGGATGTGGAACTCGAGTATAAAGACTCGATCCCACTAGCTACAAGGAAGCTACCTCAAGTGTTGACAAAGAACATTGGATTGCAGCCATGACTGAAGAAATTGAATCACTCATGAAAAACAAAACCTGGGAACTAGTAGATAAACCTGATAACCAAAGAATTGTGGGGTGCAAATGGATATTTAAAAGGAAATCAGAAATTCCTGGAGTGGAGAAGGGAAGATACAAAGCTAGACTTGTGGCAAAGGGCTTCACACAAAGGGAAGGAGTAGATTTTAATGAAATCTTTTCTCCAGTGGTGAAGCACACAAGTATTAGGATAATTTTGACTCTTGTTGCTGTACATGATCTTGAACTAGAACAAATGGATGTAAAAACTGCCTTCTTACATGGACAATTAGAAGAGAAAATCTACATGAAACAACCTGAAGGTTTTGAGGTAAATGGCAAGGAACACCAAGTCTGTTTGTTAAAGAAGTCTCTTTATGGTCTCAAACAGTCTCCTAGACAGTGGTACAAGAGGTTTGACACCTTTGTCATCTCAAATGGATACAACAGAAGTTTCTATGATAGCTGTGTTTACTTTAAGAAAACTAACTCAGACTGTTTCATTTATCTCTTACTTTATGTTGATGACATGCTAATTGCAAGTGCAGATAAGGATGCAATCAGCAAGTTAAAACAGTTGCTAAGTTCTGAATTTGAAATGAAAGATTTAGGTGCAGCAAGGAAAATCTTAGGCATGGAGATTTTCAGGAAAAGAAATGAATGTCTATTATTTTTATCCCAGTCCAGCTATGTGGAGAAGCTGCTCAAAAGGTTCAATATGTCCACTGCTAAACCAGTATCTACCCCTATTGCTGCTCATTTCAAACTCTCAGTTGATCATTCACCTAAATCAGAAGAAGAATTCAAATATATGGAAAACATTCCTTACTCAAATGCTACTGGAAGCTTGATGTATGCCATGGTCTGCACAAGGCCAGACCTGGCATACTCAGCAAGTATAGTCGGCGAGGTTTATGGCCAATCCTGGAAAACAACATTGGCTTGCTGTTAAGTGGATTTTTCGATATTTGAGAGGAACACATTCTGTTGGTCTGGTTTATGACAAAAGGAATGAAAATTCGGAAGGGATTTCAGGTTATGTTGATGCAGACTTTGCAGGAGACCTTGACAAAAGAAGGTCTTTGACTGGATTCTTGTTTACTCTATATGGAAATGTGGTAAGCTGGAAGGCCAATTTGCAATCAATTGTAGCCTTGTCTACCACTGAATCGGAGTATATAGCCCTGACTGAATCTATCAAGGAAGCCTTATGGTTAAAAGGCATAATCAGTGAGCTAGAGGGATCAACTCTCCCTGTGACAGTTTGGTGTGATAGCCAAAGTGCTATTTGTCTTTCTAAAAACCAAGTGTTTCATGAAAGAACAAAACACATAGACATAAGGTTACATTTTATAAGAGATATAATTTCTCAACAGTTGATAGAAATAAGAAAGGTTGCTAGTAAAGATAATCCAGCTGACATGCTTACCAAGGTAGTTTCAGGAACTAAATTTTTGCATTGTTTAAATCTGATTAATGTTCGAAACTGCAGGGTATGAGTCTCTTCTAGGGGTAATGAGTCAACTTAGCTAAAGATTGAAGATCCAAGGTGGAGAATGTTAATATGTTAGCATTGTGGATCATCAATGAGCTAAAGCTAACTGATTGGAGATCAAGCATTGGCTGTTTTAGTGTTGAATAACAGAAAGTGATATCAGTTAGGGAGTTAGTTAGTTTCGGTTGTAACTGTTTAGACTCCTTCTTGTGCACATTATGATATAGAAGTCTATCTGTTTGTATATTCAGCAACAGTATAAATAGCCATTGATGTAGGTGTGAATGGCGAGTGATTACAACTCGGTTTACGTAAAGTCCTGCAATTTTTCGGTTTGCTCAATAAGATTGACTCAGTGTGGATGTAGGGGCTTTGATCTCAGCCCTGAACCACGATAAACCTGTGCCTTTATTTGTTCTTCTTCTTTCTCTGTTTAACATCTTTTCTGTATTGTTTTCAACACAGCTGTGTGTGTGTGTGTTTCCTTTCTGCCATCAGTCCAAAGACTGACTCCAAGCAGAGTTCTCAACAAAAATAAATCTTATTTGAACTTTTTTTTTTTTAGAATTTTCCCAACCAATCTTTCGAACATGAAGCTAAGGAGGTTGATGTGATTTTTAGATATAACTTGTGGCAGAACAAATACATTAAAAACACTCGTGGGCACAGTATTAAATCATAATACTATTTCATACTTATGAGTTATGAGTACTGAACTGAGCGAGCTCTCCAACTTCATGGTAGGTTTGGACTTTTGAAGGGGAAGAGAACGTTATAAATCAAAGGAAAAAAAGAAGGTAAAAGGACTTAAAGGGATAAAGGAAGTGAGGGGTAAAATCAGAGCAAATGAAGAAGAGAGTGGAAGAAATCAAGAGACAGAGAGGGGAGAAATCAAAGGAAAAAAGAAGGCAGGGAAGAAACGAAAGATGAAAAATGGGCAGAAGTCAAAAAGTAAAGAAAAAGACTAAAGAACGTTAAAATGCTTATAAAAACTTAAGGAACGTTAAAATGCTTATAAAAACAAATATTGACTAATTTAAAGAATCATATACCATAATCTATTATTCCCCCCTTCTTCTTCCTTTTTTTTTTTTAAACCTTTGCACAAATGCTTTTTGCTTAAAAGATTTCATTATCCTCTTCTCTTCCCCAAAGATAGCCCAATGAATTAATCATTTTATGAAACTACGAGTGTCCAAAAAGTATATGTGGCAGATATCCATCTAAAGATTACTCTTTTTTTTAATTTGTCTCTCTTCTCTATATGGCTTACCTTTCTTGGATTCGAGGAGAGGGCCCCTGTACCCAACCAAGGTGCTTTTTGGCAACTTTTGCATAACAATATAAAAATATGCAAATCCAATTTTTTATTTGTACAATAAATTTGAACATGTATATCGTATTTTTATATATTTGCTTATTATTTCATTGTTCAAAAATTGAGCCCACCTACCATGGGAAAAGTAGGTGTCCCCCAATGTTATTCAAGAAACATTATCATATGCCCATCACATCTGAAGAGCTCTGGGCGCCTTGCAATGACTAATAAAGGTAATAAGATGACTAAGCTATCAAGCAAATACTCAAACACTTGTTGATTATATATTGTTATTGTTATCTATATATATCAGGTTTGATTGATTGATTACCAAATGATTATAATGATTCTATATTTCATAATGTGAGAGGTACCTTGCGCATATGTGCAGGTGAGTGTCGAAGGTGATATCTACAACTAAAAGCTTTAGAAACCAGGCAGGGACAAAATTGGAGATTACATTATTAAAATTGACACTTAACTAAGCATACAGCAAAATGCAGTATATCCTTTAACCACATTATAGAAATTGAAACTCCGAGCGTGTTTTCATTGTTTTGTAATAAGAACAAATTATGTTTAATTGGTTTTTTTTTTTTAGAAGAAAGTTTAGGTGAGTTGGGTCCCGGGTAGGGACGGATCGAGAAATATTGATTAGTGAGGGTAAAATCATGTAATATACACTAGTGCAGAAAACACTTTTAATATCGGTTAATTTTGGGTTTTAACATCGGTTCTTGAACCGATGTGTATACAGGCGATGTTGTATGTGCTGGTGTTAGAGATCGGTTATGAACCGATGTTGAAAGTACGATTTACACATCGGTTAAAATTTTAACCGATGTGTAAAGTACACTTTCAACGTTTTCTAACTCTTTTGAAAATAACTTTACACATCGGTTAATTGTCAAAATTGATATGGAAAGTGTACTTGAGACATCGTTAAAATTTTAACCGATGTCTAAAGTGAACTTTCAACGTTTTCTAACTCGTTGAAAATCACTTTACACATCGGTTCCTTTATAAACCGATGTCTAAAGTCAATTTTCAACATCGGTTTTTATCAATAACCGATGTTGAAAGTTCTTTATTTTTTTTAAAAATCAGGCATACAACAGTTACAATTCTTTCCCTGTTTCATTTGTACAGCTAAAATCCCAACAAAAAGAAACTAAATATTCTCAACAAAATTCCTTATAACCAAAATTTCATTCAAAGTCCTATATTAACTAAAAATCTTAACTAAATACATAGAATGTCATAAATTCAAACTAAATAATATGACACCAAAGAAACTACACATAGATGAGTATTTGATCACCCATTAATTCCCAGTCAACTCTAGAAAGAAGGTTGTCCAACGTTTCTTTATGTCTATAATGTCCTCTTTAGATAGTGGGTCCCGAGTATCGAATATCTGCATGTAACATAAGATAAATTAAACATTACAGATAATCAGACTAAAACAAAACATAATTAATATATAACTTATTACAAATTCTATTACTTACCGTTAGAGGTGGGTAAACGGACTAGTCCGGTCCGTTTAAGTCCGGTCCGCGTAAGTCCGCATTTAAACGGACCGGACTTTATAGTCCGCATTTAAAATGGACTCTGAAAAATAGAGTCCAAGTCCAGTCCGCATAGTCCGCGGACTAAACGGACTGTCCGCGGACTTTACACTTTTTTTTATAAGTCAAAATAACCATAATTGTAACCAATAATCATAAAATCAAGTTCCTCCAAGAAAGAAAATTGTACATGATAAGAAAGAAAATTGTACCAACGAAATTAAAATGCAAAATAAGGAACAAAAACAACAATATTACAAGTTTGAAATTAAAGCTACATGTTGACATCAAGCATCAATAATAACTTTAGTCTTTCCCTTTGATTTAGCAAGCTCCTCCTTTGCGTCAATCAAATCATCTTCATCTTCTTGTTTTCCTACAATTCACAAGTCATAATTCATAAGATTATGTTTAAAAAGCAAAACATAATTAAATGGAAGACATTCTATTTCTATACATAAATTCATTGTATATTTACCTTCCACTTCAAACGCTAACAACCAATTTCTAGTGCATATCAAGGCTTGCACATTTTTGGGAAGGAGAGAACTTCGAAATTTGTTGAGAACACGAGAACCAATACTGAATGCGGATTCCGATGCCACAGTTGTTATTTGAATGCTTAAGATATCACTAGCCATCAAAGCAAGATTCGGAAACCTATACATGTTGTCCTTCCAATATTGCAAAATATCAAGATTTGGATGGTATGTTGAGGAAAGGTTTTGCTCGTCCAAATAAGTATCCAATTCAGACTTACCTACATCCTTCTTATTTTGATTCTCAAACGAGATATACTTCTACATTATTTTCATGTAACAACAAATAAAGAATGAGAAATTAAACATAAAAAATAATGAATAATGAATAAATAAAAGAAAGAAATATACTTACATTCAAAATAGCCAATTGTGATGGGTCCATATTAGCAAATCCACTACTACTAGTTGGAAGACATTGCTTATCTTGTAGTGAACTTTCATCGGGAGGTGTCTCTTTGAAGGACCTTTTGACATACTCATAAAACAGAGTATACAACTTATGCTTGACAACTTTCAACTTTGCTTGACAAGAAATTGAATCAACACCAAGTTGAGAATAGCAAAACTCCAAAAATGAGAACTTATAGCGAGGATCAAGAACGGTTCCATATGCAAGCACAACACTATAATCACTCCAATATTTGTCAAACTTCCCTTGCATCGAAGTTGTCATATCCCTAATCACCTCATCTTCACTTGTCTTATTTTCAAGCAACAAACATTCAATCCTCCATACATGAAAGAAATACAAGTTAGATGTCGGATAAGAGGAACCGGACATCAAATTTGTGATCACATAGAATGGACGTAAAAATTCACAAAGTTTATCTCCTCTAGACCATTCTTCATTAGTAGGGTAATACTTATAGTTCCTATCCTCAAAAGCAAGATCTTCAAAAGCACGACAATATGCAAGAGTACTTTCAAGCATCATAAAGGTGGAGCTCCACCTAGTAGAGACATCCAAACGAAGACCCATCTTGGTATCAATCTTACCAAGTCTATTAACATAACTTTTAAATGCAATCATTCTTCTCTCCGACCCCTTTACATACTTGATGCTCTCTCTAATCTTATGTATAGCCTCACTAGCAACTTTCAACCCATCTTGAACTATAATGTTTAGGATACGAGCACAACATCGAATGTGAAAAAAATCACCACCACATAACAAGCCATCACTTTGCATGAGAAGTCTATCTTTCAACAACCCTTGCATGCTACCACAAGAAGATGCATTATCCAAAGTCAATGAAAATATTTTCTTCTCAATCCCCCACTCTTCCAAGAAACCATAAACAGTTTTGGCCAATTCACGACCGGAATGTGGAGGGGGGAAATGAGAAAAATTTAGAATTTTGCTGTTAAGCTTCCAATTTTCATCCACAAAATGGGCAGTCAATGAAATGTAGCCCTCTGTGGTACAAGAAGTCCATACATCAGATGTCAAGTTTATTCTACTTGGAACTTTGGATAGCACATCTTTCATTTTTTCCTTTTCAACCTCATACATATTAATGACATCATTTGTGGCAGCACGTCTAGAGGGAACCTTAGCTTCGAGGATTCAAATATTTAAATAGTTCTCTAACCCTCCTATATTCCACAAAAGAGAATGGAAGGTCATGTTCTATGATAGCCATGGAAATCATGTCACGTACAACTTTAAAATCAACTTTTCTACTTTTTAATTTTCCGTTATGATCAAGCATAAGTTTACCAACCTCGGTGTTAGCAAATCCTTTTGGAATCTTCTCACAAGTGAGTCTATGACGCTGTAAAGTTGAAGTTCCGTATTTATTACCACCACTAACCAAGGCTTTCTTACATGCCTTGCATTCACTCCTTTCCTTCCCATCACTTCCCAAAGGCAGTTTGTCAAAAAAATCCCAGACATCAGATCTTTGCTTTCTAGCCCTCTTTTTTGGTATTTTAGGTTCATTTAATCCATCTCCATCTCCATCATCATCCTGATCACTAATTAGGTCTACTCTTTCAGGTTCAATTTCAGCCACATTATCAATTTCAGTTTCAATTATGGCAGAGGCAGAGAAATCCATTTCAATTACAATAACTTCAGCAAAAAAGTATCCACTTCATCCATCCTTCAGTAATTCCGCCGGATACAATGTCGAGCATCCACTTCATAACATAGTAGCCGCACTCCTATGAGCCACGTTGCCTATGAGACTACAAATAAACCCGATTTGAATATAATGAGTAAACACTTAACATTAACTATATTGTAAATTGTAATTGAATCTCGGGTACTAATAAAATACTTACGTTAGGGAAAATCCACTTAATAAGCCTAGGCCTAGTACCATCTAACATGCGACGTGCGTCCATAGATCTATCATAATAAATTATACACTTAAAGTATGTTACAGATTTTCGAGTAATTAATAAAACAAATGCAGTACTGAATAAGAAAATTAAAAGCATACGTTTCAACAATGACCTTGAGTTCCTTCGTCGCTCTTCTTCCCAACGAACAGAAGAGCACCACAACATTCGAACTAGGACATAAGACCAATAATTGCCAATGTTCACTACAGTTGGGAACAGTTAGTGACAAATCACAAAAAATTATAAATCACTTTTATACTTGTACTTACCTCTTGAGGCAAGGTGCTAGGTAGCACTGTTTGTTGCCTCGACCAAGCATGTGCTGCATGCTCGCAATAATCTCATCTGGGGGAAGTGTCTCACCCTCAATGAGGCCAGGGTCAATGAATCCATAAATATGGAGGTTTCCCCTAACAATACATTGGCGATGCAAATACCTAATATATTGAAAAAACATGTTAATTATAATAGTATCGAAAACTTATTTAGTTAAACTAACAAATAAAAAATGTACTTACATGCACCATAATGAGAAGAACAACCAGCAAACCTTTTCACCATCAAGTGTTGGAACCAAAGTGGTTTTGGATTTAATAATCTCTAACTTTTGATGCTAACAAAAGGATTAAATTTGCTTGGCAAAGTGTTAGTTGAGATCTAACAAGTGAGTTCAGTTTATGCAGGAATATTCAAAATAATATAAGGTATACAATGCTTGGACTCGTGCAAAGAATTACTCGTCCAAAGGTTATTTAAACTGCTTATATTTTAAATCCTTAGTAGACGAGGCTATAAATGAATACCTAAATAACTTGTTAGGTATAGCAAGTCCAAAGACTTGAAAATAAGTGCGTCCATCCTGCCACGTCAGCAAACGAGTGTTATCCTTAAAACTCAAGTATACATTCATAATGTCTAACTAAAATTCGGTAGTCATCCACAGTGCCACGTCACTGGACGGAGTTTCTCTAAGGACTTAGCAAGTCCAAAGACTTGTGTGGACGAGCGCTTCTGTCACTTGTGTGGATGAGCGCGTCTGTCACTTCAGTGGACGAGCACTTCTGTGGACGAGCGCTTCTACCTCTTCAGTGGATGAGTAGATTAAAATCTTGTATAGATGCGTTCTTAAAACTAAGTAGACGGCTATATATGTTTTATGTCTTTACTACCTTGAATGTGATTTAATGCAATCTGGTCCACAATGAATTTATTTCAAATGATTGATATTTATTTCAAATGAATATTTGTTCTTTCCATTTGTCTTTATCCGATTTAATGTCTTGTTTCCTTCGAGAAATTTCATAGTACTATCAAGGAAATACAAAAAGTAAATAGTATAATTGGAATTGCAAAATGATCTGTACGATGACATCCTTTTTGCTGAACAAAAGCTGGTTTATACACAAAGGTGGAAAGAAAGCTTTTAAGGTACAACTGCTCAGAACAGTGAGCCTCCATTTTGTGATTCTATAATAACCAAGGATACTTTTCAACTTGTTAAAATCAAGCTATTAGTCTCAACGGATGTCATACATTTAATTCTATCTCTAAACGGGATTATTCAAAGTAACCGTTGAAGAACTACAAGAGCAGAAGAAGGTCACTATATAAGTAGAAGACCTCAGATACTGAAGAATAACTTTTACGAGCCTAACTTCTGCCAATACAATTCTTGTGAAAACAAGCTCTTATTCTTCATTCTTTCAAAAGCAAAAGTCCGTATTCATTTAGTTCGAATATTGTTGTAATATTCAACTGATCTTAAACTGTCATACTCTCACACTTAGTGAGTTAAGAAGATCAACTTTTAAATCTGTGATAGAGTTAGAGCCTGAAGAGGCTTGGTAAGAAAGGAATACTTGTAGTTTGAAGAGGTGTTGAATACTTGTTGTGTAATCTATTTGGAGAAATAGTGGAAAAATCCTTCAAGTCGAAGGGAGTGGACGTAGCTCTTGGTTGGAAGAGAATGAACCAGGATAAAATCTCTTGTGTGAATTTTCTATCCCTAAACTCTTCAGTTTTATTTACCTATACTAACTGTGGGGTTTTGATATTACTTTTGTTGATCTTTTAAAAAAGATTTCTTGTGTGCTTAATCTTTTTATCTTCTGCTTGTGAAAAAGTTGTTCAAAAGGGATTTTGCCAAAATAATTAACAAACATAATTCAACCCCCCTTCTTGTGTTTGCCTGTGCCAACTTCAGTTGGTATCAGAGTTCAGCCTTGACAGGGTTGAGCATCTAACAAGTGCTTAGGCAATATGATCCTACAATCATGGATGCAGAAGGACAAGCTATCAACAGACCTCCTCTCTTCGATGGAACTGATTATGATTATTGGAAAAAAGAGGATGATGGCATTCTTGGATGCTCAGAATGCTGACATCTGGGAACTAATTGAAAATGGCTACACTGAGCCAAGGGGTGAAGCTGGAGCTGCAGTGCCTAGAGCTGAATGGACTCAAGAGTAGAAAAGCCAACATCAACTAAACTTGAAAGCTAAGCACTATCTCATGTGTGCTATCACCAGATCTGAACATGGCAAGGTTCATAGTTGCAACACAGCTAAAGAAATCTGGGATACTCTTGCACTAGCTCACGAAGGTTCCTCACAAGTAAAGGAATCAAAGATAAGAATGCTGGTTCACCAGTATGAGCTATTCAAGATGGTTGATCATGAAACCATAGACCAGATGTTTGGAAGATTCCAAACAATCACCAACAGTCTAAGGTCTCTTGGAAAGGTCTATGAAAATAGAGATCATGTGAGAAAAATTTTGAGAAGTCTCTCAAAGCAGTGGAGACCTAAGGTAACTGCTATCCAGGAAGCAAATAATCTGAATACTCTTTCTATGGAATAGCTTCTGGGGTCATTAAAAGTTCATGAACTTGAACTTAATGAAGCAAGAGAAGAAGCAAACATTTGATTCATGGCTGACACTGGATCAGAAAGTGAATTCACTGATGCTGAGGTAATAGAATCTGATCCATCCACTCTTCAAACTGTTTTTGATGAATTGTTGTATGAATCATGCATACTATCTAAAGAGTATAAGAGTCTCAAAAAGAAGTTTATTAAACTTTCTAGAGACTATGATAAGGTCTGCATAGAAAATCAAAACCTTAGGGATGAGAATGAAACATTAAAATCAAATAATGCTAGTCTGACTGACAAGACTAAGTGTAAGTCTAATAGCTCTTGTGAAGTTGAAAAACTGAAACAAGATGTGACATACTTGACAGACTCTCTGTCAAAAATGGTTGGTAGCTCAGATAAATTAAATCTTATATTAAGATATTCTAGATCATCACTTGACAAATCTGGAATTGGTTATGATAAAGAGAAGCAAGATGCATCTCTGAATAAACCAAAAGTGCATACACAATATAAGGCTTTTAAAGCCCGTCCACAACATACTAAGTCAAAACCAAGCCCTTCCAATACTTATTACAAAGTATGCGGAAAAAGTGGGCATGTGTTATCTAAATGCATACATAACAAGCATGCAAAGCATTCACGACCTATGATCACTAACAAGAAAGGACCCGAGTCAATTTGGGTACCTAAAGATAAGATAATCCCTGTTGTAGATCTGCTTAACAACAGGAAAGAAACAAAAGTCATGGTACTTGGACAGTGGATGCTCATGACACATGACAGGAGAAAGGTATATGTTCCAAGACCTTAGACCCAAAGATGGTGGTTGGGTCACCTTTGGAGGAAACCAAAAAGGAAAGATCATTGGTATAGGTAAAATTGGTAAACATTATTTTCCCTCCATTGATAATATTCTGTTAGTAAATGGTCTTAAACACAATCTGCTTAACATTAGTCAATTATGTGATAGTGAGTTTGCTGTTTCATTTAATAAGAATATGTGTTTTGTCAAGAAAGCTGATGGATCACTCTTGTTCACAGCCCAGAGGCAAAACAATCTGTATAAGATTGACTTAGAGGACCTCTCAAATCAAAATGTGTCATGTCTAGTGTCCATTGGGGATGAGCAATGGATTTGGCACAAAAGGTTAGGTCATGCAAGTTTGAGATTAATCTCAAAACTGAAAAAGCATAACCTTGTAAGAGGACTACCAAATCTTAGTTTCAAATCTGATGCTCTCTGTGATGCATGTCAGAAGGGAAAACAAGTCAAAGGTTCCTTTGAATCTAAGAATGTTGTTAGTACCAACAGACCACTAGAATTGCTACACCTTGATCTTTTTGGTCCAACAAGGACTGCTTCTGTCAGTGTGAAGAAATATGGTCTTGTCATAGTAGACGACTACACTAGATGGACATGGGTTATGTTTCTTGCTCACAAGGATGAGTCATTCAAGGTCTTTTCTGTATTCTACAAACTTGTACAGAATGAAAATGGCACGTGTATAGCTTCAATTAGAAGTGACAATAGGGGAGAATTTGTCAATGAGCTATTCCACGAGTTTTGTGAAGAAACTGGTATTCAACACAACTTCTCAATACCAAGAACACCACAACAAATGGTGTGGTAGAGAGAAAGAACATATCTCTTCAAGAGATGGTTAGGACTATGCTCAATGACAATTCTGTCCCTAAGCACTTCTGGGCTAAAGCTGTGAACACTACCCGCTACATTCAGAACATAATATACATTAGACCTATTCTGAATAAGACTCCCTATGAATTGTGGAAAGGTAGAAAATCCAACATTTCATACTTCCACCATTTCGTATGTAAATGTTATATTTTGAATACAAAAGATCAACTTGGTAAATTTGATGCTAAAGTAGATAATGGAATCCTCCTAGGATTTTCTGAAACTTCAAAAGGCTTTAGAGTTTATAATTCTAGAACTTTAGTTGTAGAAGAATGTATTCATGTGAAATTTGATGACAAATAGCCTGATAAGGATCTAGCAGAGCTAGATGAAGCTTTTGCAGATCTTGATCTAAACATTTCAGGAGAGAAACCAAAAATCAAGACTGATATCCAAGTAGACGAACTTCTCAACAACAACCTGAAACTTCTACCTCTCAACAGGAAAATGCTCAGAAATCATGGTATTTCAGAAATTACCATCCTCAAGATCAAATAATTGGTGACCCCAATGACAAGCTGAGAACTAGGTCAACCTTCAGAGAACAAAGTGATTCTGCTCTTGTCTCTGAATGTGAACTGAAGATAGTGGACGAAGCTTTACTGGACGAGGGATGGATTCTTGCTATGCAAGAAGAGCTAAATTAGTTTGAGAGAAGTGAAGTCTGGATGCTTGTACCCCTGCCTGAAGACAAGTCAGTCATTGGAACAAAGTGGGTCTACAAAAACAAGCTTGATGAAGATGGCAAGGTTGTGAGAAACAAGGCAAGACTTGTTACTCAAGGCTACTCTCAAGAAGAAGGTATAGACTACACTGAAACTTTTGCACCAATTGCTAGACTAGAAGCTATAAGAATTTTAATATCATTTGCTGCACATCATAGCTTTATGCTTTTTCAAATGGATGTTAAAAGTGCCTTCTTAAATGGGTTTATTAATGAAGAAGTATATGTCATGCAACCTCTAGACTTTGAAAATACAAATCACCCTGAACATGTTTATAAGCTTAAGAAAGCATTGTATGGACTTAAGCAAGCTCCTAGAGCTTGGTATGATAGGTTAAGTTCGTTTCTAATGGAAAATAGTTTTAACAGAGGAAAAGTAGACACAACTCTATTTAGAAAGTTTATTAAGTCATATTTCATTATAGTACAGATTTATGTTGATGATATCATTTTCGATGCTACTAATGAATCTCTGTGCAAGAAATTCTCTAAGTTAATGCAGAAAGAATTTGAAATGAGCATGATGGGAGAACTCAAATTCTTCCTTGGACATCAAGTTAAATAGTCTATGGACGAGGTGTACATCCATCAGACTAAGTATACAAAGGAACTTCTAAATAAGTTTAAGATGGATGATTGCAAACCAATGAATACCCCTATGCATCCCACTTCAATACTGAACAAAGATGATAAAGAGAAAAAGGTAGACCAAAAGGTATATAGAGGTATGATAGGATCTCTTTTTTTTTCTGACTGCATCTAGACCTGATATAATGTTCAGTGTTTGCTTACGTGCTCGTTTTCAATCTGATCCTAGAGAGTCTCATCTCTCAGCAGTTGAAATAATATTTAGATATTTAAAAGGTACTACTAATCTGGGTTTGTGCTTTAAGAAAAATGATGATTACAGATTAGTTGGCTTTTGTGATGCTGACTATGCTGGAGATAGAATTGAAATAAAAAGCACCAGTGGAGGATGTCACTCATTGGAGCTAACCTAGTATCATGGTCAAGCAAAAGGCAAAGTACCATTGATCTACCAACTGCTGAAGCAGAATACATATTAGTTGCAAGCTAATGCTCACAACATCTATGGATCAAACACCAATTGGAGGACAACAATGTATTTGTAACTAGTATTCCACTTATGTGTGATAATACTGCTGTAATCAATTTATCTAAGAATCCAATATTACATTCTAGAGCTAAGCACATAGATATTAAACATCATTTTATTAGGGATTATGTGCAAAAAGGTGTGTTTGATATTCAATTTGCAGATACTGACCACCAATGGGCAAATATCTTTACTAAATCTCTTGCTGATGACAGATTTATCTTTATAAGAAAGCATTTGAATATGTTGTATGTGGATTGAGCTAGTATATTTATTGTTTATTGGTCGTCCATTACATGTTTTCTCTGCACATCTACTAGTCATGACGTCCAGAACAAGTGGATTCTACGATTCCACTACCTATGTCTTTGCACGTCCACTCTTAGTCTTGTGTGGACTTGTATATACACACATTTATTATTATATTAATTTGATCTTGAACACTTTTATATAAAACTCTTCTCTTTCCTTGTTGAGTCAGCAACTGTCATCAATCCCATCAAGACCTTTTTACGGTTCCAAGATTACCAACGTCGTTTTACACTTAATGACATGTCTTGTCGTTATCTTTTTTTTGGAAACTGTTGGTTTTCAGAATTCTTTAAAAGTAACCTCTTTCCCTCTAAAAATATTTTCGCATCTCTTCATCGTCAACCTCTCTCTCTCTCAATCTTTCGAACTCTCTGTCTCCCTTATTCTTCCAAAACTCTTCTTACTCAACAATGGCTTCAACCACTGCTCCCATGCCTGCTTTTGCAACGAATACTATGTCCATAGTCGTGGAACACCATTTCAACTTTGGAATTCTACAAGAATACAACTTGGATGTGAGTAAGTTCATCAACGCCGCTGGTTGGGATGGAATCTTCTTGGAAAATGTCTCGGTGTATCTCGATATGATAAGGGAATTCTAGAGGAGACCGAAGATCTCTGAAACAAGTTGTTGGATTTGTGCTAGGAAGGAAAGTGATAGTATCAGAGAAAACCATCTCTGATGCCATTGCTTGTGCTCAAGAAGGATTAGTCTTCACTGAAAACTGGGAAGAAGACCTAGGTGGTGCTGAAACAATTGCTGTTACCCTTATGAGGCAAGACAATGTGAGAAATCATCTAAGATGAAAGATCAAATCAGAATTCTTCACCAGATTCTGAATAAAGTAGTGCTACATAAGATTGGCTCCAAGGAAAATTTATCAGCTCTTCACAAATTCTGCTTGTGCCATCTGGTTTTTGAGACCAAGATTAATCTACCATGGATCCTATTTCATCGCTTCAAGGATGCCATTACCAACAGAGAATCCGCCTCTCACATTACCTTCACCCATCTCTTGTCAAAAATACTCAAGCAACAAGGCTTGTACGATGTTCTAAGTGCAAAGCCTAAGGATGAACAAGAAAGACTCCTTCATGAGAAAGGATTGCAAGCTGTTGACTTTGGCCGAGTAAATCTTAGTGGCATGCAACTCAGCACTTACAAGCAAGTGGAGTTGGCAAAGCTTGAAGAGAAGATGAAGGTTAAGGAAGAAACTCTTGAAGCCAAGGAAGCTGTAATTCTTGGTTTAAAGAAAGGAACCAGGAGAAAAACTGTGGCTGTGAGGCAACCCATTCCCAATAGGACTACTAGAGGATCGATCCCCTCTGTATCCTCTGGTGCTACTCTTCCACCTGCACCAAAGAGGATAAGGAAGGTCATTATGTCTGAAGATGAAGACGATGATGAACTTCCAATTGCTGCTATTCTTGAAAAACAGGCTGCTGTTGTTGCTGGCCCAATTGCTAAGAAGAAAAGGCAACCAACAAAAAAGGCTAGAACAACCTTGACTTCCGAGGTAGTAATTTCTGCTGATGACCCTGTTAGGTTAGCAGTAGATGAACTAGTCTCTAATTTGACAACTCATAATGATAATTTCTCTGCTCCAAATGATGTAAATAATGCTTATGTTCCTACCCTGCCACAATCACCACCCTCACCACTACCACACATAGATAACAGTATTACCATTGAAGCCTCCATTCCAAAACCCTTGAAAACTCTATTTCCACCCATAGTTCCCTCTTCCACTCTCTATGCTGGCAAATCTGAAAATTGGACCAAAGTACAGAGAGAATGGAAAATACTTTTACACATCATTCCACATGAACCGAAACTCATCCTAACCAGATGGTATCCCCTGGCTGAATATGAGTTTGAACCCCTCAACATCTATCCTTACTGGGTCAACCCCGAACCCCACATTGTTGGTAGTGGCTACGATCTCAAGCGGGGGGGGGGGTGATTGAGATATTGAAAACTTTTTCAACAATTTAAAGCAAACAGTGTTTCTTTAAAGAAGTTTGGTTTTCACTCAATTTTAATTCCCAAGAATCAGGTTATGGAACAAGTGATGATGTTAAGAAGAATTATAAGAAGTAATAACAAGTTTAACACAGATTGTAGATCAAAGATTCAAGTTAACAAGTATTCTTAAAACTCATTCACAACACACAAGTGCATATAACAAGTATATGGAGTTTAGAGATGAGAAGAACACGTAAACCGATTTATCCTGGTTCGACTACCTCCTTTGGTAAGCCTACATCCAGTCCCACACCTTTGTGGTTTTCTCCACTATAATCAGCAATTACAAAATTCCAATTACAGCAGCACAAGGATAACCTCATTGCTCAAGAATTCACCAGAAAGCACACTTGCTTTTCTATACCCAAGGATCCCTTCTATCCTTGTTCAATCCTAAGAGATACCCTCTCTTAATCACACTAATTCACGAAAAGAATTGAGTAGAAGAAAGACTCTAAAAGTCTGATTATACAAATTGAAGTTTTAATTAATATCACACTTTCTCAGAGATAAAGCACTTTTGGATCTTTCGTAGTTTCACAATCAGAATGAGTTAGGTTCATGAAAAGTGTTCCTTTGATCCCTATTTATATAGAAGACAAATTATAGTCGTTGGGATCATTTAAAACAGATTTGGATCTGATTTAACAAAATCTGTTTTCTTGATTCTTGTTCTTGAAATGAGATTCTGTTGATTCTTGTAGAGTTTGCGTCCTTGTCGAAAAATAACCGTTTCCATCTGAAAGGATAGCCAAGTCTAATTGAAGAGTAAAATATCCGTTTCTATCTGAAAGAATAGCAAATAGCCGCGTCCATTTTGCCACGTCAGTATACGGGAGTGCTAACACAAGTTATTGGACGTGCTTCAACTGGTAGATGAGTTTCATATGCCATGTTAGTGGACGGAGGTTCTCATTAATATCTTAGTAAGTCCAAAGCGCGTATCGTTAGTAGACGAGCTCCATTTGCCACTTTTAGTAGACGAGCTCTCCTTTTTACATTAGTAGACGCGTGCTTCTGTAACTTTCAGTAGACGAGCTCCAGGTGCCACGTCAGCAGACGAGCTCTTTTGTTTCTTCAGTAGACGAGCTCTAAGTGCCATGGTCGCGCAGTCGCGCACGCGCCAAAAAGGACGAGCGGGTTTTAAAAATGTAGTTTAGGGCGACAACTCGGATGTCGTTCTCAAGGACTCTTAAAATGTTATTTTCCACAAAAATAAGTTTTGGGGGGGGGGGGGGGGGGTTTGGATTGGGAAGAAAATAAACAAAACAGAGCAGTTAAAAACAAGGCAGTTTAAAAAGATTGTCAAATAGCTAAAAACATATTAATCTATTGCTCTTGATTTCCCAACTATCATAGGTTCATGCAATTTCCAAGCCCTAAGCAGATTCTCATCCCCTCCCGGTTGTAGCAACAATTTACAAACGAAACTACTACTACGGATACATGTCCCTATTCCCGAATTAAACAAACGGGGTTAAGCCCTCATGAACTAAACGAACATGAACGTACACACGCGAATTAAACAAACGCGATTAATTATAGGAACATGGTATCACCGGAAATAAATCAACACAATACATTATACTCCTGAATTAAACAAACAGAAATATAAAGCATGGCATTGAAGAGGGAAAAGCATACAAAACAAGAAAATACAAGAACCTCAAGTATATGGAAATCAATTACAATAGATCAATCCTAGAAACTTAGTTCTCCATTAACAAAAACGAAAACACACAGAGAAAAATGTAAAACAGAACAATGGAGAAGCAAAAGTCTTTACAAACTGTTCAGAACATCAATTTATACTAGTCAGAAATTAAGACTATTCCCGAGGCGAAGCCTCTCTCGCGACGCGATTCTTGTGAACAGTCTGCAACTTTAGGTATTCTTGCGAGGCGAACAATCCTTCGCGAGGCGAGGAACTGAAGAGTCTTCTTGTTACACCCGTTATGAACATCACGGGCCAACCGTGATGCTTTCTGACTTCCAGGCTCGCGAGGCGAATGGATGCTCGCGAGGCGAGACTCTTCAACTTCAAAACTGCCACGGCCGTGACCTTCAACACGGGCAAGTCGTGATCGTCTCTGACTTTTCAGGGTTGCAATACTCGCGGGGCGAGACCTACTTCGCGGGGCGAACCAGAGACCTTGCATTTTCTTGGAACAGTCAGGCTTCGGGGTCTCGTGGGGAGAAGGGTAGTCGCGGGGCGAATCCCCTGTTCTTTATTCTCTCAACTTCTACTTAACCTGAAAACAAGGAAATAACCATAAGTGTATTATTTTGACTCAAAACTAGCTAAATTAACAATAAACTACTTTAGAGACTCAAAACCTTGCTTGAGGACAATCTAATCTAATTCTAAGACTCAAAAATCAAAAAGACTCAAGACCTGACAAGCTTAAAAGATTCAATCAACATTGCACAAATTCAAGCAACTTCATCAAAACAGTTTTCTTCATTGTTCCCCCCCTTTTTAAACAAAGCAATCCCCATATTCATTTATTCTAAACATTTGAGAATTTCATCATGAAAACAATCAGAAATCTAAGCAAGGGGTCTAAGTTACACACAAGAGGGAGATCACCAACTTCAAACAACTGCCTTCCTCACAAGGGCATTTAGTATATCACTCAATCACTCAGTTTGTGTCAGGCTATCAATATTGCACTCAGTTTCACTTTTCAAGAACACTTCCCATAAACTTGATTTTCATCTCAAAATGGTTCCCACAGAAAACATGCAAGCAACATCAGAAGGTCTTTTATGGGTTATAATGGGGCCTGGCTAAGGGTAGGATATACAAAAGGAACTAGGCTGAAGACCCTAGGAACTAAGAGAGCATGAACATTATTTACACTTGGAATTTAAATCAATTTCCTTTTTCATTTTTTCTTTATGCCTTGGGTGGCTACAGCCTTTTATTTTCTAATACTTTTTTTTTATTGTTTTTCTCTTTTTTTTTCCTACATTTATACACTTTTTCTTTCATAAGCCTTTGGCTCCAACTTTTTTTTTTTATATTTTTTTTTCTTCTCAATCCCAACAACATATTACACCTTGCAGCCACCCCAAACTTAGGTTTCTTGCACCCATTCTAAGATTCCATGCTCTCCTAATCCTAAGATCGGGTTAACATGGTTTTCCAGATTTTTGGGCTTATAACATTAGGTTATCAAGAAGCAATAGGCTAATCAGGCTCAAAGGGGCTAACTAGGGAACATGCATTAGGAATTGGTTATTTTAGGCTAAGTAGCTATTTACAAAGAAAATGCCTAAATCATTTGAAGCAAACACATAATCATGCAAACCAAAAAGAGATTCAATCAAATTCAGGAAAGTGCAACTTGAAAGTGATTTTCACACAGTCAAAAACATGTTGGAGGCTCAAAACCTCACCTGGACATTCATGCAAATTATTTGAAAGAGATTCTATCCCTAGTGTGTGCTCCCTATCACCCCAAACTTATCATAAATCATGCCATCATAATAAAATCTCAAAGTTCAGTTATCAATTTCACATGGGAATCACTTTTCAAAAACAAAATTTTTTAATTTTTCAGCCTAGGGGAAATCATCACATATCAATCATGCAAGCAATCTGTGCAACATCAATCAAAATCTAGCAAACTTGCCAACAAAAGACTCAACACACAAATGCTCCTGAGCTTCTCAAATTATTCAGGAGCTTTATTCAAAGAAAAGGAAAAACTACAACTAGTTCCCTCCCCCACACTTAAAACATGCATTGTCCCCAATGAACAACAGAACTATACAATCAGAGTGAGGGAAAGGAAAAGAGTACTCCCTGATCAAGTGCAGTGTATGCGGAAGCTGCCACCTGGGTCCCATTTCTTGTAGTCTAAGGCCAAAGAGGTAGAGTTCATTTCATGGTCCCATAACTTGCAGCCTTGATAAATGAGTAAACACTTGACACTTTTGGTGACCGTGCTCAATGCGGCGGACTCATCACCTCCTCTTGGGTCAAAGACGACCGCTTCATCAACAAAGTCCTCCCAATAGAATTTGGCTTCAATCCCTTGAACTATCCATGGTGCAAAATCTATTTCCTCTGGTGGTTTCGCAGGGGGAGGTGGCAGATATGTAGGGAGGGCCTCCGGTGCTGCTTCATCTTCTGCACGTTTCTCACCCACTGCACTGATGAATTTATCACCTTCTAAACATGCAGCAATCTCAGCACAAACCACACAATGGTTAGCGTTAGTACAATTAGGACATGCAGAAATATCATCAAAGCCAGAAATAAATGGAAAATTAGAAAGCAAGTCCTCATGGGTGTCCTCAATAGTCTCAGAAAGCAGCTCTATGTGGAACATAGAGTGCTCTTCCACTGGATGTTTCATAGCATCAAATATGTTAAACTTGGCAACTATATCCCCAAACTTCATAGACATGGTCCCATCATCAACATCAATGTTAGTCTTGGCTGTCTTCATGAATGGTCGGCCCAGGATGATTGGTGATTTACTGGAATGTGTCTCTCCTGCCATGTCCAGGATGTAGAAGTCAGCTGGGAAGATCAGATCATCAACTTGCACTAGCACATCTTCCACCATTCCCATGGGGCGGGCACTGGTTCTGTTGGCCAACTGAATGGTGAGACCTGTATACTTCAAGGGACCAAGATCAAGTTTGTTAAAGATGGAGGTAGGCATGACGTTGATAGAGGCTCCCAAATCCAGCATGCAATTTTCAAACTTCCTATCCCCAATAGTGCATGGAATAGTAAATACGCCTGGATCCTAGCACTTCTGTGGTAATGCCTGAGTAGGGGCTACAATAGCAACTATTTCTGGTTTAGACTGGATAAGCGTTGAGACATTAATTCCCAAATCAACCCTCTCATTATTCTTCATCTTCCTCTGGTTGGTGCATAGGTCCTTAATAAATTTTGCATACTTGGGCACTTGCTTGATCACATCCAACAGTGGGATATTAACACCTACTTTTCTTAACACATCAAAAATTTCCTTCTCCTTATCTTCACCACCAATCTTCTTATTATTCTGCAATCTGTGTGGGAATGGGATTGGTGTTCTGTACACTTTCTCAACTTTAACATCGACTGAAGGCTCAGGAGTTGTCTCAATAGTTTCTTCATCCTTTCCAGAGGTGGCCTCAACAACTTTTCCAGATCTCAGGGATATGGCACTCACATTAGGGTTGGAGGCATTAGGATTTATCACTGGCTGTGCTGGCAGCTGGGTTGTCCTTTGAGCTTGCTTTATGTTATTTATGTCTGTGGCCATCTGTCCAATCTGTGTCCTCAAATCTTGAATGCTAGCACTTGTTTGTGCCTGGAACTGTCCCATTTGCTGCTGGAAAAGTGTAGTCATTTGTGCATTCATTTGTGAAGCCAATTGCTTGAACATGTCCTCCATTGAAGGTCCAGAAGATGCAGAAGTGGTCACTGGAGGATTCTGAGGTGCCATTGGTTGTTGTTGGGATGAGTTCCCATACCGCAGATTAGGATGATTACTCCAGCTCGGATGGTACCTATTGGTAGAGAGGTCTGGAGTGCTGTACCGATTCTGACTGTTTCCTTGATTATAGGGGTTTACTGCATAAGCTTGAGATACTTCACTGACAAACTCTTCCCTCTGGATGGGGCATGGATCATGTGGGTGCTCAGGTGAATTGCAGATGCTACATAACTTTGCAGGCTGAACTCTGTCTATTGCCAATTGCCTTACAAAAGAAGTCAGCTCATCCAATCTATTCTCAATGGCGGCCTGGTTGGAAGATGACCTATGAATCTCATGCACACCTCTTGTTTCAACTGAATTTCTTCTGGTAGTGAACTGCTGGGAATTCAATGACATATTCTCCATGAGTTGCTTGGCAGCAGCTGGGGTCTTATCAACTAATGCTCCCCCACTAGCAGCATCCAAAAGATTCCTATCCATCGGCAGCAATCCTTCATAAAAGTACTGGATCAGGAGCTGTTCAGAAATTTGATGCTGGGGGCAACTGGATACCAAATGCTTGAACCTTTCCCAATATTCAGCTAGCGATTCATTCCCTTGCCTGATGCCACATATTTCTTTTCTTATTGAAGCAACTCTTGAAGCAGGAAAATATCTTTCTAGGAACACCCTCTTCAAATCATTCCAAGTGGTGAGGGAGTTGGGCTCAAGATACAGCAGCCAATCTTTTGCAGCCCCCTGGAGTGAAAACGGAAAGGCCTTCAGCTTGATACTATCCTCAGTGACTCCTTCTGATCTCGAGGTTGTGGAGCATATAACTTGGAATTCCTTCAAGTGCTTGTGTGGATCCTCACCTGCAAGACCATTAAACTTGGGCAACAAGTGAATAAAACCAGATTTCAGTTCAAAAGGAGTATCAGCACCAGGATATGAAATACACAATCCATTATAGTTCACATCAGGGGCAGCAAGCTGTCTTAATGTCCTCTGGTCTCCCATGTTTTCAAAAACAGACTTGGAATTAGAATCACTACTAGAACTAGCCCGAAATTCTCTACGAAGTGTATGCAATGTTCTTTCTATCTCAGGATCAAATTCACACAGTTCAGGGCAGTTAGTTCTAGTAGCCAGACTAATTCAAAACAAAAACAAAAATAAAAAATAAAAACAGAAAATAAAATGCGAAAATAACAAAACAAGAGTCCTCGGCAACGGCGCCAATTTTTGGTCGCACTGTCGCGCACGCCCCAAAAAGGACGAGCGGGTTTTAAAAATGTAGTTTAGGGCGATAACTCGGATGTCGTTCTCAAGGACTCTGATAAGCCTCTGGCTTATCTAGTTTTATGACTAGATGAACTAGGGTTTATGTGCCAATTTATTCGAGTTCACTCTCGTTTTCGCCCAAATTTGCCTTGTTTTGTTCCTAAGTTGGACTTTGACTCGTTTTGCGTATTTTGTGTAGTTTTTAGGTTATTTTGAATAGAATTACGCTTGTGGGTGCTTTTGTTGTTTCAGGTTAAATAAGTGAAGCTCCGGGAGTCAAGGAAAGTCAAAAAGCAGTGGAAATTGCAAGTCTGGAGACACTCGCCTCGCGAGTGTATGCTCGCCCCGTGAGCCTGAAAGTCAACAAAGCAGCAAAAGTCATCACTTCAGTCTCGCCACGCGAGAGGTGTCTCGCCTCGCGAGATCATGAACCCTGCAAGACAGAGACCATCACGGCCAAGCCGTGATGAAGACCACGCCCGTGGCAGTTTAAGGTTTGAAGTCTCGCCCCGCGAGAGTTTGAAGACCCTGGAAGTCAGAGACCATCACGGCCCAGCCGTGATGAAGGTCACAGCCTAGAATTGAAGACTCGCCTCGCGAACACACCTTCGCCTCGCGAGAGTTCAAATTGAAAGCGCGCCAATTTTAATTCTCGCCTCGCGAGAGGCTGCTCGCCTCGCGAACGAGCGCAGATCAGGAACCCTATTTAAAGGCTGTTGCAGATCAGAATGAGGGGAGCTGGGAGGAGGCTGTAGGGTTTTTGGAGGGCCGCGAATCCTAGTAGTTTTCCACTGTTTAGAGTAGCGTTTAGAGTAGTTTCTTTTCTCTTTGGAGCTGCGTCTCCCTTTTTCTTATGGAGATTATGTCCGATCGCTTGTCTATGAGCATGAGGAACTAATCCCATCGTCCGAGGGAACGATGAAGCCACCCATGGCAGTGTAGATCCGATATGATGTATGTCTTTCTCCTTTAATTCAATTCTTGTTTTCCGATTCTGATTTGAATGTTTGATCATATGTTTTGCGTGATTAATCAGTTAAACGTGTTTGAGGCCTAACGGCGATTCGCGTTTCAGAACTTGAATCGGGATCATAAATGTTTTCTAATTCTGATTTGATTGTGTTGATCATATGTGTTGCGTGATTGACTTGTTAACGTCGATGAGGCCTAGTCAGCGATTCGCGTTTAGAACTTGAATTAGGATCATCGATCGAATATTGCACGAGAGTGAGTAGGAGATCGGTGCGACCTTATAGGGAACAAGAATTAACAGAATTCGAGATTAGGATTATGAGACCTAGTAAGTAATTAATCCAATCGTCGAATACGTCCTAATGAGCACGAGAGTGGATTTAGGAGAATTTAGGGGTCCCGGTTGACATTGTAATTGAACTTAGGGAGGAATTCATCATCACTTGGGTGTACATATTGGGTAGGTGGATTTGTGACCTTGGATATTTTAGTTTTCATATTTTTAGTTAATTATTTAATTAGATTTGTTAATTGAATTTCGATCCTATTCTCTCTTCTCTCTCAACCACCTTCTGTAACTTGACCGAACGCATCGGATTTCCCGCGGATTAGTCGAATTGGTAGCCCAATCCCTGAGTTCGACCTCGGTAATTACTTACCGTGTTATTTTTATTACTTGCGACGACCCGGTACACTTGTCGGAGTCACAACAAGTTTTTGGCGCCGTTGCCGGGGATTGGCACGACCAGTTTTCCTAATTTTTAGGAAATTCGGCTGTTTGGTTAAGCTGACTTTTAGTTTTATTTTCTTTTATTTAATTGCTATTATTTTTCTCTGCTTCTTTGATTCCACTTGGTCTTTGCCTGTTTTTGTATGCGAGGTACCCTCCTACAAGAGGACTTGCTATTTGATTCCGAGATCACCAGGACCGAGCGGCAATTAAGGAAAGAAGCCAGGGAACGGAAAAGAATTGAAGGAATTAAAATAGAGGGCATGGCTGAAGAAAATCCTCCTCCTCCTCCTCCTCCTCGTTACAAGCCTTTATTCGAGTACGATCTACCAAACTTGGAGGATTGTGCTTCATCTATAGTGAGGGGCAACCTGAACACAGACTCCTTCAGAGTGGAAGGGTGTGTCACAGCTCAGATCCGCGAGAATCAATTTGATGGCAGTGGCAAACAAGACCCGCATAGACACATCACTCGCTTCCTTGAAGCCTGTGACTTACAGAAGACCAGAGGAGTCTCACAGGATGAGTTTCACTTGCGACTTTTCCCTCTCTCTCTTAGGGATGTCGCTCGCGATTGGGTTGACAGCTTGGATAGGAACAAAGATCGTAACTTGGGAGCAAATGGCACGAAGTTCCTAACCAAATACTTTCCTCCTCGGAAGGCGGCACAAGCAAGAATAGCGATCACATCATTCAGGCAGACGGAGGATGAAACTTACAATGAAGCGTGGGAGAGGTACAATGGTTTATTGAGAAGATGTCCCTCTGCGTTCTTTTGACCCGGTTTCCAAAGTGCAGCACTTCTTTAATGGGTTGAGGGGACGCTATCGGATGAACTTGTGATGCCGCACTGGCGGTTCTTTTGTATATTTATCGGTGAGGATGGATGGGCACTTTGTTAGAAAAGATGTCATATAATGATTACAACCGTGGCAGGGAAACCTCGAGTGGAGTCAGTTCTGCGACAATGGAAGCCATTTTAGAGCAAAACAGATTGTTGAAGATGCAGAATGCGGCACTATCGGGGAACAAAAAAGTTAATGTGATACACGAGGGGATGCCTCTGGGTTGTGACAACTGCAATGGGGATCATGACACTCAGATCTGCCCACTGAACTTCTCTCAGGAACATGTGGATTCATGCCACAACTTCTATGACACTGTGCCCCAGAACAATTATCAGAGAAACAGACAGAATGACTACAATCAGAATCAGAATAGGGGGTACATGAGGAGAGACCATCCGGGTTTCGCATGGAGTAATGCTAGTGGTGGTCTAGCCGGGCAGCAACCTCAACAGGGTCTGAGGCCACACATAGGGATTCAACAGCGGAATACTCAGCAGGGTCCTCCAGGGACTAATCAAGTGCAAACAACAGATAGTGGAAGACAACCGTGGGAGCTGGCTTTTGAGAAGATGAGTACAGTAGTGGAGAAATTGTCAATTAACACGAACACTGCCATTGACAAGTTGGCGACTCATACAGGATCGACAATTCAGAATCTGGAGACACAAATAGCGCAGCTCGCGAAGCAACTTAATGAGCGTCTTCCAGGCACTCTCCCAGGTAATACCGAGAACAACCCCAAGGGACAATGCAATGTCATATCTACTAGAAGCGGAAGGGTGTTGGAACCTAACAGGGATACAACTAGTTCTCAGGATGACAAGGCCCCGGAACAACCACACATTGAGGAAGAGCAACCTGAAAAAGAAAAGTTGGCAAGCGACAAGGCACCGGAGCAAGGGGGAAGGCTGAAGCTTGTAGATGAAGAGTTCCGAAAGAAGAAATGGGTTGAACCCCAAGACCTCCCTCCTTACATGAAGGTACCGTATCCTGAAAGATTGAAGAAGCCTCAACAGGATAAGCAGTTCAACAGATTCCTTGATGTCTTCCGCAAGCTTCAGATTAACATTCCTTTTGCGGAAGCCTTAGAACAAATGCCATCATATGCTCGGTTTATGAAGGAACTTCTCACTAAGAAGCGGAGGATTGTGGATGAAGAAACGGTTGCTTTGACCGAGGAGTGTAGTGCCATTCTTCAACGGAAACTGCCTCCGAAGTTGAAGGATCCCGGTTCCTTCTCGATACCATGCACCATTGGGGGAATGACCTTCGGAAAGGCATTATGTGATCTAGGGGCAAGCATCAACTTGATGCCCCTCTCGATGATGAAGAGGCTAGGGATCAAAGAAGTAAAGGATACGCGAATGTCACTCCAACTGGCCGATCGTTCTATCAAATATCCCTATGGAGTAGTCGAAGACTTGCTCGTGAAAGTTGACAAGTTCATATTCCCAGTGGACTTTGTGGTGCTCGATATGGATGAAGATGCTGAGATCCCTCTCATATTGGGTAGGCCCTTCTTGGCCACCGGGGATGCCTTGATAGATGTGCGGCAAGGGAAACTCACTTTATGGGTGAATGATGATGAGGTGGTCTTCAATGTCTTTGAAGCGATTAAGCACCCGGAAGAGAAGTCGGTTGTGTATCGAGTGGATGTGGTGGACCCAACTGAAAAGGTAAAGGCAACTCGAGAAGACCATGATCCTTCACTTGCAACAGTATCGATAGAATCTCATGAGGAAGACAGTGAGGAAAAAGGTCCTTCGGGGGATGAGGTCTACCTTGAGTGGCTACGAGACATGGAACCCATACCGAGTCTCCCAAGGGAAGAATGTGAAAGGAAAGAACTCAGCAGCAAAGGAATGAAAAAGAAGGGTAAAGCACCAAGGTTGAAGGGTGGCACAACCGTTGTTGTCAGTACATACAATTAATTGATCTCAAAAAGGATCACCACGGAGTGGAGAGTTCGTGCTGATTATAGAAGGGTCCTGAACTTAAATGAGCTGTCCGGGAACCGCATGCGAGCATATAAAAGGGCACAAACCTACAAAGAACGGGCCAAGGAATGGCATGGCAAGCAGGATCTTCCTCCGGATTAACCCTTAGGGGCGACTTGAGTCAGGCTCGGGACGTTAAACAAGCACTACTTGGGAGGCAACCCAAGCTAGGTACCCTCTCCTTTCCTCACTCTTGTCTTTTGTGTTGTTTTTGATTTTTGTTTTGTTTTTGTTTGTCGCTCTTGAATAATTTGAGAAGATCAAGAGTTTTTGTATGAAATGTCGTGTCGGCAAGCTTGTTGGATTTTAATTATATTGAGCATAGATGGATTGAATGAATTATATTGACCATTGATGATTTCCCCCTAGGTTCTAATAATAGAAAAGTTGATCCCCACTTAAAAATTGAAAATTGAACTTTGAGATTTATTATGATTGCTTGATTTATGATAAGTTTGGGGTGAGGGGGTGCACACACTAGGAATCGTATCTCGGTCAAACAGTTTGCAAAATGTCCAGGTGAGGATTTGAGCCTCCAACTCTGTTTTTGAATGTGTGAATCACTGTTAAGTTGCACTTTCCCGAATTTGCTTGAATCTCTATATGGTTTGCATGTTTATATGTTGCATCAAATGATTTAGGCAATTTTCTTTGAATTAACTACTTGGCCATAAATTGAACCAACCTTGATGAATGATCCCTAGTTAGCCACATTGAGCCTTGAAGCCTATTGTTCTTGATGACCTTACATTACAAGCCATTAACTCAGAAAAACCATGATTTTTCCCTATCCTAGGATTTAGGAGAGTATGGAATTTTAGCTTTGTAAGTGTTCTTGTGGAAATAAGTTTGGGGTGGCTACAAGTTCATGAATCATAGTTGAGAAAAAGAAAAACGGAAGTAAGGGCCGAAGGCTTGAAAGAAAAAAAAGAAAAAAAAATGGGTGATAAAAAGCATTGAATATGTGCCAAAAAGGGCAAAGAAAAATAAATATAAAAAGGAAGAGGTGTGTAGCCACCAAATGCAAGGAAGAGAATAATATGAGAGTGAATTCAATTGTTGTGATATTAGTTTCATGCTCTCATTGATCCTAGGGACTTAGCTTCTATCCTTTGATTATCCTACCCTTAGCCAGACCCCATTACAACCTTTGAAAGACCTATTGATGATGCATGCATGTTTTCGTGGGAACTATGTTTGAGATGAAAATCAAATTCATGGGAAGTGCTCTTAGTATGTAAAAGTGAGTGAAAAGTTGATAGCCTAGACAAACTTGAGCGAATGAGTGAAATACTAAATGCCCTTGAGAGGAAGGCAATTGTTCGAAATAGGTGATCTTCCTTTGTGTGTATTTTTGAGCCTCAACTTAGAGTAATGATGGCATGAATGATAACTTCTCAATTGTTTAAAGTAGATGAATGTGGGGATTACATTGATGTAGGGGGGAGATCATTGGAGAAAAACTGTTTTGTAAGGTTGCATTAAATTTGTGCGAAATCGATTGATTCCTTTAGGCTTGCCAAGTCTTGAGTCGTTTTTGAGTTTTAAGCTTGCTTTGGGACAAGCAAGGTTTAAGTTTGGGGTATTTTGATAAGCCTCTGGCTTATCTAGTTTTATGACTAGATGAACTAGGGTTTATGTGCCAATTTATTCGAGTTCACTCTCGTTTTCGCCCAAATTTGCCTTGTTTTGTTCCTAAGTTGGACTTTGACTCGTTTTGCGTATTTTGTGTAGTTTTTAGGTTATTTTGAATAGAATTACGCTTGTGCGTGCTTTTGTTATTTCAGGTTAAATAAGTGAAGCTCCGGGAGTCAAGGAAAGTCAAAAAGCAGTGGAAATTGCAAGTCTGGAGACACTCGCCTCGCGAGTGTATGCTCGCCCCGCGAGCCTGAAAGTCAACAAAGCAGCAAAAGTCATCACTTCAGTCTCGCCACGCGAGAGGTGTCTCGCCTCGCGAGATCATGAACCCTGCAAGACAGAGACCATCACGGCCAAGCCGTGATGAAGACCACGCCCGTGGCGGTTTAAGGTTTGAAGTCTCGCCCCGCGAGAAGCATCTCGCCCCACGAGAGTTTGAAGACCCTGGAAGTCAGAGACCATCACGACCCAGCCGTGATGAAGGTCACAGCCTAGAATTGAAGACTCGCCTCGCGAACACACCTTCGCCTCGTGAGAGGCTGCTCGCCTCGCGAACGAGCGCAGATCAGGAACCCTATTTAAAGGCTGTTGCAGATCAGAATGAGGGGAGCTGGGAGGAGGCTGTAGGGTTTTTGGAGGGCCGCGAATCCTAGTAGTTTTCCACTGTTTAGAGTAGCGTTTAGAGTAGTTTCTTTTCTCTTTGGAGCTGCGTCTCCCTTTTTCTTATGGAGATTATGTCCGATCGCTTGTCTATGAGCATGAGGAACTAATCCCATCGTCCGAGGGAACGATGAAGCCACCCATGGCAGTGTAGATCCGATATGATGTATGTCTTTCTCCTTTAATTCAATTATTGTTTTCCAATTCTGTTTTCATTGTGTCGATTATATGCTAGCGTGATCGACTAGTTAAACGTGTTGAGGCCTAGCGGCGATTAGCATTTTAGAACTTGAATTGGGATCATCGGTCGAGTATTGCACGAGAGTGAGTAGGAGATCGGTGCAACCTATAGGGAACAAGAATTAATAGAATTCGAGATTAGGATTATGAGACCTAGTAAGTAATTAATCCAATCGTCGAATACGTCCTAATGAGCACGGAAGTGGATTTAGGAGAATTTAGGGGTCCCGGTTGACATTAAAATTGAACTTAGGGAGGAGAATATCATCACTTGGGTACTTTGCATGATTGGGTAGGTGGATTCGAAACCTTAGATGCTTTTAATTCCAGATTTCATCACCATATCTTTGATTGTTTAGATTTGTTAATTGAATTTCGATCCTATTCTCTCTTCTCTCTCAACCACCTTCTGTAACTTGACCGAACGCATCGGATTTCCCGCGGATTAGTCGAATTGGTAGCCCAATCCCTGAGTTTGACCTCGGTAATTACTTACCGTGTTATTTTTATTACTTGCGACGACCCGGTACACTTGCCGGAGTCACAACAAGTTTTTTTGTGAACGCCGGCAAGTGTACCGGGTCGTCGCAAGTAATAAAACACGGTAAGAGTCTACCGAGGTCGAACACAAGGATTGGGTTACCAATTCGACTAATTTCACGAGAAATCCGATAAGTTGGTTAAGTAGAGAAAGTGGTTGGAAAGAAATTAGGATCACAATTTAAATTAACAAATCGAAACAATCAAAGATATGGTGATGAAATCTGGAATTAAAAGCATCTAAGGTTTCGAATCCACCTACCCAATCATGCAAAGTACCCAAGTGATGATATTCTCCTCCCTAAGTTCAATTTTAATGTCAACCGGGACCCCTAAATTCTCCTAAATCCACTTCCGTGCTCATTAGGACGTATTCGACGATTGGATTAATTACTTACTAGGTCTCATAATCTTAATCTCGAATTCTATTAATTCTTGTTCCCTATAGGTTGCACCGATCTCCTACTCACTCTCGTGCAATACTCGACCGATGATCCCAATTCAAGTTCTAAAACGCTAATCGCCGCTAGGCCTCAACACGTTTAACTAGTCGATCACGCTAGCATATAATCGACACAATGAAAACAGAATTGGAAAACAATAATTGAATTAAAGGAGAGAGAGTTACATTACATGAACACTATGCCGCCATGGGTGGCTTCATCGATCCCTTAGACAAGAGGATTAGTTCCTCATGTTCGTAACAACGACACACGTACAATCGGAAATCCTCCTAAGACTAAGAATTAAGAGAAGAGAAGAGGAGACGCAGCCCCAGAATAAGGATTACAAAAGATCTCAAATCAGTTCTGATCCAAAAAGTCCCCTTTTTCTGTTCTGATCTGCTCTATTTATAAGGAGGCCACGCGTCACGGCCGTGATGGCCATCACGGCCAGGCCGTTACGGTTTCTGTTTCTGGCGCTTCTGTGATTTTCAAACCCTCACGACGCGAAGGATGTCTCGCATCTTGTCACGGTCCGTGATGTGAATCACGGCCAAGCCGTGATGTTCTCTGCCTTGTGTGGATTTTGGGTCACGGCCGTGATACACATCACGGCTAGGTCGTGATGGTCTCTGACTTGTGTGGCTTTTAGGTCACGGCCGTGATATACATCACGGCTAGGCCGTGATGGTCGGTCGACTCGGTGCTTTGAGTTCACACACTCGCGATGCGAAGGGCGTCTCGCGACGCGAACCTTCCTTTCATGCCCGTGATGTGAATCACGGCTAGGCCGTGATGGTCGCTGTCTTCCCGGGTCTTCAAACTCTCGCGGGGCGAGCTTCCTCTCGCGGGGCGAGAATCTCCAGAATGGCAATCTCCACTATTTCTTGACTTTCCTTAATTCTTAGAGCTTCACTTATGGACCTAAAAACAACACAAGCAACCACAAGCGTAATTCTATCCAAAAGAAGCTAAAAACTACACAAAAGACGCAAAACGAGTCAAAGTCCAACTTAGGGACAAAACAAGGCAAATTTGGGCGAAAACGAGATTGAACTCGACTAATTAGCACGTAAACCACCGTCTTACTAGTTATAAAACTAGATAAGCCAGAGGCTTATCAAACACCCCAAACTTAAACCTTGCTTGTCCCCAAGCAAGCTAAAACTCAAAAACGACTCAAGACTTGGCAAGCTTAAGGGATTCAATCGATTTCGCACAAATTTCATGCGACTTTACAAAACAGATTTTCTTCTTTGATTTCCCCCCCTTTTTCATCAATGTAATCCCCACATTCATCTACTTTAAACAATTGAGAAGTTATCATTCATGCCATCATTACTCTAAGTTGAGGCTCAAAAATACACACAAAGGAAGATCACCTATTTCGAACAATTGCCTTCCTCTCAAGGGCATTTAGTATTTCACTCATTCGCTCAAGTTTGTCTAGGCTATCAACTTTTCACTCACTTTCACATACTAAGAGCACTTCCCATGAATTTGATTTTCATCTCAAACATAGTTCCCACGAAAACATGCATGCATCATCAATAGGTCTTTCAAAGGTTGTAATGGGGCCTGGCTAAGGGTAGGATAATCAAAGGATAGAAGCTAAGTCCCTAGGATCAATGAGAGCATGAAACTAATATCACAACAATTGAATTCACTCTCATATTATTCTCTTCCTTGCAGTTGGTGGCTACACACCTCTTCCTTTTTATATTTATTTTTCTTTGCCCTTTTTGGCACATATTCAATGCTTTTTATCACCCATTTTTTTTTCTTTTTTTTCTTTCAAGTCTTCGGCCCTTACTTCCGTTTTTCTTTTTCTCAACTATGATTCATGAACTTGTAGCCACCCCAAACTTATTTCCACAACAACACTTACAAAGCTAAAATTCCATACTCTCCTAAATCCTAGGATAGGGAAAAATCATGGTTTTTATGAGTTAATGGCTTGTAATGTAAGGTCATCAAGAACAATAGGCTTCAAGGCTCAATGTGGCTAACTAGGGATCATTCATCAAGGTTGGTTCAATTTATGGCCAAGTAGTTAATTCAAAGAAAATTGCCTAAATCATTTGATGCAACATATAAACATGCAAACCATATAGAGATTCAAGCAAATTTGGGAAAGTGCAACTTAACAGTGATTCACACATTCAAAAACAGAGTTGGAGGCTCAAATCCTCACCTGGACATTTTGCAAACTATTTGACCGAGATACGATTCCTAGTGTGTGCACCCCCTCACCCCAAACTTATCATAAATCAAGCAATCATAATAAATCTCAAAGTTCAAAGTTCAATTTTCAATTTTTAAGTGGGGATCAACTTTTCTATTATTAGAACCTAGGGGGAAATCATCAATGGTCAATATAATTCATTCAATCCATCTATGCTCAATATAATTAAAATCCAACAAGCTTGCCGACACGACATTTCATACAAAAACTCTTGATCTTCTCAAATTATTCAAGAGCGACAAGCAAAAACAAAACAAAAATCAAAAACAACACAAAAGACAAGAGTGAGGAAAGGAGAGGGTACCTAGCTTGGGTTGCCTCCCAAGTAGCGCTTGTTTAACGTCCCGAGCCTGACTCAAGTCGCCCCTAAGGGTTAATCCGGAGGAAGATCCTGCTTGCCATGCCATTCCTTGGCCCGTTCTTTGTAGGTTTGTGCCCTTTTATATGCTCGCATGCGGTTCCCGGACAGCTCATTTAAGTTCAGGACCCTTCTATAATCAGCACGAACTCTCCACTCCGTGGTGATCCTTTTTGAGATCAATTCATTGTCTGTACTGACCACCACGGTTGTGCCACCCTTCAACCTTGGTGCTTTACCCTTCTTTTTCATTCCTTTGCTGCTGAGTTCTTTCCTTTCACATTCTTCCCTTGGGAGACTCGGTATGGGTTCCATGTCTCGTAGCCACTCAAGGTAGACCTCATCCCCCGAAGGACCTTTTTCCTCACTGTCTTCCTCATGAGATTCTATCGATACTGTTGCAAGTGAAGGATCATGGTCTTCTCGAGTTGCCTTTACCTTTTCAGTTGGGTCCACCACATCCACTCGATACACAACCGACTTCTCTTCCGGGTGCTTAATCGCTTCAAAGACATTGAAGACCACCTCATCATCATTCACCCTTAAAGTGAGTTTCCCTTGCCGCACATCTATCAAGGCATCCCCGGTGGCCAAGAAGGGCCTACCCAATATGAGAGGGATCTCAGCATCTTCATCCATATCGAGCACCACAAAGTTCACTGGGAATATGAACTTGTCAACTTTCACGAGCAAGTCTTCGACTACTCCATAGGGATATTTGATAGAACGATCGGCCAGTTGGAGTGACATTCGCGTATCCTTTACTTCTTTGATCCCTAGCCTCTTCATCATCGAGAGGGGCATCAAGTTGATGCTTGCCCCTAGATCACATAATGCCTTTCCGAAGGTCATTCCCCCAATGGTGCATGGTATCGAGAAGGAACCGGGATCCTTCAACTTCGGAGGCAGTTTCCGTTGAAGAATGGCACTACACTCCTCGGTCAAAGCAACCGTTTCTTCATCCACAATCCTCCGCTTCTTAGTGAGAAGTTCCTTCATAAACCGAGCATATGATGGCATTTGTTCTAAGGCTTCCGCAAAAGGAATGTTAATCTGAAGCTTGCGGAAGACATCAAGGAATCTGTTGAACTGCTTATCCTGTTGAGGCTTCTTCAATCTTTCAGGATACGGTACCTTCATGTAAGGAGGGAGGTCTTGGGGTTCAACCCATTTCTTCTTTCGGAACTCTTCATCTACAAGCTTCAGCCTTCCCCCTTGCTCCGGTGCCTTGTCGCTTGCCAACTTTTCTTTTTCAGGTTGCTCTTCCTCAATGTGTGGTTGTTCCGGGGCCTTGTCATCCTGAGAACTAGTTGTATCCCTGTTAGGTTCCAACACCCTTCCGCTTCTAGTAGATATGACATTGCATTGTCCCTTGGGGTTGTTCTCGGTATTACCTGGGAGAGTGCCTGGAAGACGCTCATTAAGTTGCTTCGCGAGCTGCGCTATTTGTGTCTCCAGATTCTGAATTGCCGATCCTGTATGAGTCGCCAACTTGTCAATGGCAGTGTTCGTGTTAATTGACAATTTCTCCACTGCTGTACTCATCTTCTCAAAAGCCAGCTCCCACGGTTGTCTTCCACTATCTGTTGTTTGCACTTGATTAGTCCCTGGAGGACCCTGCTGAGTATTGCGCTGCTGAATCCCTATGTGTGGCCTCAGACCCTGTTGAGGTTGCTGCCCGGCTAGACCACCACTAGCATTACTCCATGCGAAACCCGGATGGTCTCTCCTCATGTACCCCCTATTCTGATTCTGATTGTAGTCATTCTGTCTGTTTCTCTGATAATTGTTCTGGGGCACAGTGTCATAGAAGTTGTGGCATGAATCCACATGTTCCTGAGAGAAGTTCAGTGGGTAGATCTGAGTGTCATGATCCCCATTGCAGTTGTCACAACCCGGAGGCATCCCCTCGTGTATCACATTAACTTTTTTGTTCCCCGATAGTGCCGCATTCTGCATCTTCAACAATCTGTTTTGCTCTAAAATGGCTTCCATTGTCGCAGAACTGACTCCACTCGAGGTTTCCCTGCCACGGTTGTAATCATTATATGACATCTTTTCTAATAGTGCCCATCCATCCTCAGCCGATAAATATACAAAAGAACCGCCAGCTGCGGCATCACAGTTCATCTGATAGCGTCCCCTCAACCCATTAAAGAAGTGCTGCACTTTGGAAACCGGGTCAAAGAACGCAGAGGGACATCTTCTCAATAAACCATTGTACCTCTCCCACGCTTCATTGTAAGTTTCATCCTCCGTCTGCCTGAATGATGTGACTGCTATTCTTGCTTGTGCCGCCTTCTGAGGAGGAAAATATTTGGTTAGGAACTTCTGTGCCATTTGCTCCCAAGTTCTGATGTTGTTCCTATCCAAGCTGTCAACCTAATCGCGAGCGACATCCCTAAGAGAGAGAGGGAAAAGTCGTAAGCGAAACTCATCCTGTGAGACTCCTCTGGTCTTCTGTAAGTCACAGGCTTCAAGGAAGCGAGTGATGTGTCTATGCGGGTCTTGTTTGCCACTGCCATCAAATTGATTCTCGCGGATCTGAGCTGTGACACACCCTTCCACTCTGAAGGAGTCTGTGTTCAGGTTGCCCCTCACTATAGATGAAGCACAATCCTCCAAGTTTGGTAGATCGTACTCGAATAAAGGCTTGTAAAGTGGAGGAGGAGGATTTTCTTCAGCCATGCCATCTATTTTAATTCCTTCAATTCTTTTCCGTTCCCTGACTTCTTTCCTTAATTGCCGCTCGGTCCTGGTGATCTCGGAATCAAATAGCAAGTCCTCTTGTAGGAGGGTACCTCGCATACAAAAACAGGCAAAGACCAAGTGGAATCAAAGAAGCAGAGAAAAATAATAGCAATTAAATAAAAGAAAATAAAACTAAAAGTCAGCTTAACCAAACAGCCTAATTTCCTAAAAATTAGGAAAACTGGTCGTGCCAATCCCCGGCAACGGCGCCAAAAACTTGTTGTGAACGCCGGCAAGTGTACCGGGTCGTCGCAAGTAATAAAACACGGTAAGAGTCTACCGAGGTCGAACACAAGGATTGGGTTACCAATTAGACTAATTTCGCGAGAAATCCGATAAGTTGGTTAAGTAGAGAAAGTGGTTGGAAAGAAATTAGGATCACAATTTAAATTAACAAATCGAAACAATCAAAGATATGGTGATGAAATCTGGAATTAAAAGCATCTAAGGTTTCGAATCCACCTACCCAATCATGCAAAGTACCCAAGTGATGATATTCTCCTCCCTAAGTTCAATTTTAATGTCAACCGGGACCCCTAAATTCTCCTAAATCCACTTCCGTGCTCATTAGGACGTATTCGACGATTGGATTAATTACTTACTAGGTCTCATAATCCTAATCTCGAATTCTCTTAATTCTTGTTCCCTATAGGTTGCACCGATCTCCTACTCACTCTCGTGCAATACTCGACCGATGATCCCAATTCAAGTTCTAAAACGCTAATCGCCGCTAGGCCTCAACACGTTTAACTAGTCGATCACGCTAGCATATAATCGACACAATGAAAACAGAATTGGAAAACAATAATTGAATTGAAGGAGAGAGAGTTACATTACATGAACACTATGCCGCCATGGGTGGCTTCATCGATCCCTTAGACAAGAGGATTAGTTCCTCATGTCCGTAACAACGACACACGTACAATCGGAAATCCTCCTAAGACTAAGAATTAAGAGAAGAGAAGAGGAGACGCAGCCCCAGAATAAGGATTACAAAAGATCTCAAATCAGTTCTGATCCAAAAAGTCCCCTTTTTCTGTTCTGATCTGCTCTATTTATAAGGAGGCCACGCGTCACGGCCGTGATGGCCATAACGGCCAGGCCGTGACGGTTTCTGTTTCTGGCGCTTCTGTGATTTTCAAACCCTCGCGACGCGAAGGATGTCTCGCGACGCGAGCCCTCTTGTCACGGTCCGTGATGTGAATCACGGCCAAGCCGTGATGTTCTCTGCCTTGTGTGGATTTTGGGTCACGGCCGTGATACATATCACGGCTAGGCCGTGATGGTCTCTGACTTGTGTGGCTTTTAGGTCACGGCCGTGATATACATCACGGCTAGGCCGTGATGGTCTCTGACTCTGGTGTTTTTCTGGAGTTCACACACTCGCGACGCGAAGGACGTCTCGTGACGCGAACCTTCCTTTCACGCCCCGTGATGTGAATCATGGCTAGGCCGTGATGGTCTCTGTCTTCCCGGGTCTTCAAACTCTCGCAGGGCGAGAATCTCCAGAATGGCAATCTCCACTATTTCTTGACTTTCCTTAATTCTTAGAGTTTCACTTATGGACCTGAAAACAACACAAGCAACCACAAGCGTAATTCTATCCAAAAGAAGTTAAAAACTACACAAAAGACGCAAAACGAGTCAAAGTCCAACTTAGGGACAAAACAAGGCAAATTTGGGCGAAAACGAGATTGAACTCGACTAATTAGCACGTAAACCACCGTCTTACTAGTTATAAAACTAGATAAGCCAGAGGCTTATCAGACTCTTAAAATGTTATTTTCCACAAAAATCAGTTTTAGGGGGGGGGGGGGGGGGGGGGTTGGATTGGGAAGCAAATAAACAAAACAGAGCAGTTAAAAACAAGGCAGTTTAAAAAGATTGTCAAATAGCTAAAAACAGATTAATCTATTGCTCTTGATTTCCCAACTATCATAGGTTCATGCAATTTCCAAGCCCTATGCAGATTCTCATCCCCTCCCTGTTGTAGCAACAATTTACAAACGAAACTACTACTACGGATACATGTCCCTATTCCCGAATTAAACAAACAGGGTTAAGCCCTCATGAACTAAACGAACATGAACGTACACACGCGAATTAAACAAACGCGATTAATTATAGGAACATGGTATCACCGGAAATAAATCAACACAATACATTATACTCCTGAATTAAACAAACAGAAATATAAAGCATGGCATTGAAGAGGGAAAAGCATACAAAACAGGAAAATACAAGAACCTCAAGTATATGGAAATCAATTACAATAGATCAATCCTAGAAACTTAGTTCTCCATTAACAAAAATGAAAACACACAGAGAAAAATGTAAAACAGAACAATGGAGAAGCAAAAGTCTTTACAAACTGTTCAGAACATCAATTTATACTAGTCAGAAATTAAGCCTATTGGCGAGGCGAAGCCTCTCTCGCGACGCGATTCTTGTGAACAGTCTGCAACTTTTGGTATTCTCGCGAGGCGAGCAATCCTTCGCGAGGCGAGGAACTGAAGAGTCTTCTTGTTACGCCCGTTATGAACATCACGGGCCAACCGTGATGCTTTCTGACTTCCAGGCTCGCGAGGCGAATGGATGCTCGCGAGGCGAGACTCTTCAACTTCAAAACTGCCACGGCCGTGACCTTCAACACGGGCAAGTCGTGATCGTCTCTGACTTTTCAGGGTTGCAATACTCGTGGGGCGAGACCTACTTCGCGGGGCGAACCAGAGACCTTGCATTTTCTTGGAACAGTCAGGCTTCGGGGTCGCGTGGCGAGAAGGGTAGTCGCGGGGCGAATCCCCTGTTCTTTATTCTCTCAACTTCTACTTAACCTGAAAACAAGGAAATAACCATAAGTGTATTATTTTGACTCAAAACTAGCTAAATTAACAATAAACTACTTTAGAGACTCAAAACCTTGCTTGAGGACAATCTAATCTAATTCGGGTGAAAATAGGATATAATTTGCGCAAAACCCTGGTCATACTAGCCATAAAACTAGATGAGCCAGAGGCTCATCATGCCACGTCAGCAGACGAGCTCTTCTGTTTCTTTCAGCGGACCCATGTGCCACGTCAGCAGACGAGCTCTTCTGTTTCTTTTAGTGGACGCGCTCTTCTTGTTAGACGAGCTCTCCTTTTTGTTGAACTTCAGTGGACGTGCTCTTCTTGTTGTACTTCAGTGGACGTGCTTTTGTTGTACTTTAGTGGTCGCGCTCCAAATGGTACTTTAGTGGACGAGCTCTTTAGTGGTTCATTGGACGTCAACTTTTTACTTTGTTGGACGTCAGCTTGTTCTGCTTTGTTGGGCTTCAGCTTGTTTTGCTTTGTTGGACTTCAGCTTGTTTTGCTTTGTTGGACTTCAGCTTAGTTATTAAGAAATTGGAGTACAACTATTCAGTAAGCATGGTTCTTGAGTCATTTTCATCCTCCCCCTGTGTCATTGATATCTTTTAAAAGATCAAGTGTTATCATATCATTATCATGAAAAAAAATCATCTTGCATTTATTATAAGTTCAAGTATGTATTTTCAAAGCAGTTCATACTCAGGTATCAAAGAAAAAAAAAATTACATATCAGAGAATTTTTTTTACAGCAAACGCAAGACAGAATTAATAGTTGTATGGTTCATCTTTCTCCCCCTTTGTCATTATCAAAAAGAAACTATGGAGAATATTGAAATCAAACTGAAAAATAGTCTTACATTCATTGATAATAAATCATTTCAGAACTTATGCAATACATCAAAACATCCAAAACACTAAAATAAAAAAAAGGAATTACAGACACTTAAGGGCACTTAGTCTAAATTGTGACTAGATAAAAGCATCTTGCCCATGTCCTTCATAATTTTCAGCATCTTGTGCTGCCTCGCTTGCCATATTGACTATATTATCAAAAATAACATCTGATATCAATTATTTTGAGGATCAATTATGCCAAGTTCCCTTCTTATAAAGAAGAAACTCTCCTTATTTAGTGGTTTGGTGAATATATCAGCTAATTGCTTGGTTGTATCTATATGTTCAATCACAACATCACCACCTTGAATATGATCCCTGATAAAATGATGCCTAATTTCAATATGATTGGTTCTTGAGTGCATAATTGGGTTATTTGTTAGATTAATTGCACTAGTGTTATCACACTTTATTGGTATATGATCCAGATAAACGCCATAGTCAATTAATTGTTGTTTCATCCATAGGATTTGAGCACAACAACTCCCAGCTGCAACATATACTGCTTCAGCTGGGGATAAGGCCACACAAGTTTGCTTTTTACTAAACCAGGACACTAAGGAATTTCCTAATAAATGGCATGTTCCACTTGTGCTCTTCCTATCTAACTTGCATCCAGCAAAGTTAGAGTCGGAATATCCTATCAATGTGCAAGTGGATCCCTTGGGATACCATAGCCCCATTTCTTTTGTTCCTAAAAGATACTTCATGATTCTTTTAACTGCAGTAAGATGTGATTCTTTAGGATTAGCTTGATACCTTGCACACATACACACACTAAACATTATATCTGGCCTACTTGCAGTGAGATAAAGTAAGGATCCGATAATACCTCTATACTTGGATACATCTATAGATTTACCATGTTCCTCTTTGTCCAAGTAGCAGGCTGGACTCATTGGTGTTGCCATTTCCTTTGCGCTTTCGATTCCAAACTTCTTCAGTAGTTCCTTGCAATACTTTGTTTGGCTTATGAAGGTTCCATCTTGGCATTATTTAATTTGAAGTCCAAGAAAGAAGGTAAGCTCTCCCATCATGGACATTTCAAATTCACTTTGCATTAGTTCACCAAATTCCTTGCATAAAGACTCATTAGTAGAACCAAAAATAATGTCATCAACATATATTTGAACAAGTAAGATATTGTGTGTTTTTGTTTTAGTAAATAGTGTTGTATCAACTTTTCCTCTTTTAAAGCCTTTCTCTAGGAGAAAATTGCTTAACCTTTCATACCAAGCTCTAGGAGCTTGCTTGAATCCATAGAGGGCTTTAGTCAGTTTATAGACATGATTTGGGAACTCACTATCAACAAAGGCAGGGGGTTGACTTACATATACTTCCTCTTGTATTATTCCATTTAAAAAGGCACTTTTCACATCCATTTGGTACAGTTTAAAGTTCATTATACATGCATAGGCTAAGAGCATTCTTATGGCTTCTAATCTAGCTACGGGAGCATATGTTTCATCATAATCAATTCCTTCTTCTTGATTATATCCCTTAGCTACTAGTCTAGCCTTGTTTCTTACTATTATTCCATTCTCATCCATTTTGTTTCTAAACACCCATTTAGTTCTGATTATTTGGTTACTTTTGGATTTTGGAACTAAATCCCAAACTTTGTTCCTTTTGATTTAACTCCTCTTGCATTGCAATCATCCAATGTTCATCATTAATAGCATCATTAACACATTTTGGTTCTATTTGAGATACAAACGCCATGGTATTGCAAATATTCCTTAAAGAGTTTCTAGTGGTTACCCCGTTGGTGATCTCACCAATGATATTGTCTAGGGGATGATTCTTTGAAGCATGCCACTCCTTAGGAAGATATTCTTGTTGAAGTTCTGCTTGAGGTTTTTTTATTGCTCTCTTCATCTTCCTTTTCTTTGTTTCTCTCTTTTCCTTCATCAGAATTCACTTCATCCTCAAGAGTTTCTGCATCATCAAAAATGTCCTTTCCCAACCTTTTGGGGTTATACTCATCAAATGTTATGTGAACAGATTCTTCCATTGATAAAGTATGCATATTAAACACTCTATATGCTTTACAAGTTAATGAATAACCTAGGAAAATACCCTCATCAGCTTTGGGATCAAATTTCCCGAGATTATCCTTGCCATTATTTTGCACAAAACATTTACAACCAAAGACATGAAAATAAGAAATGTTAGGTTTTCTTCCTTTGTAAAATTCATATGGAGTTTTCTTCAAAATTGGCCTTATTATAACTCTATTTAAAACATAACATGCAGTACTCACAGCATCAGCCCAAAAATACTTTGGTAAATTAGAGTCACTTAACATGGTTCTAGCAATTTCTTCAAGTGACCTATTTTTCCTCTCAACTACTCCATTTTGTTGTGGAGTTCTAGGTGCAGAAAAATTATGTTTTATACCATGTTCATCACAAAAGTTATCAAACTCCTCATTTTGGAATTCTCCTCTATGGTCACTCCTAATTGAAACAATTTTCACGTCTTTCTCATTTTGAACAACCTTAGCCATTTTCTTAAAAGCTTTAAAAGCTTCATTCTTTTGTGCTAAAAAATAGATCCAAGTAAATCTAGAAAAGTCATCAACAATTACAAGAGCATAAAGATTTCCACCAAAGCTTTTCGTCTTAGAAGGTCCAAAAAGGTCCATGTGCAGCAATTGTAAGGATCTACTAGTTGAAACGGTGTTTTTAGCCTTAAATGAGGTTTTCACTTGTTTACCCTTTTGGCATGCATCACATAAGCCTTCTTTAACAAAATTTTTATTTGGTAAACCAATTACAAGTTCTTTCGAAATCAATTTATTCAAGTGATCTATATGAATGTGAGCTATTCTCCTATGCCAAAGCCAATAATTTTCATCTTCTTTGGAAATTAAGCAACATGCATCATTGAAAATTAAATTGTCTAAGTCTAGCATATAGATGTTATTGATTCTGTTTCAAATCAATTTTATATTATTATCATGAATAGATTCGATCATACACAAATTTGAGTTAAAGTTTACCTTATAGCCTTTATCACATAATTGGCTTATACTTAGTAGATTGTGTTTGAGCCCTTCCACATAGAGAACATCCTCAATCTTGATTACTGGACTTTTTCCTATTGTTCCAATGCCAAGAATTCTTCCTTTGTTGTTGTCTCCATAGGTGACGTTTCCACCTTCTTTGGGAGTGAAAGATGTAAATTTTGTGATGTCTCCGGTCATGTGTTTGGAGCAGCCACTATCTAAAAACCAGCTTGAGGTTTTAGCCTTCAAACACACCTACAAAACAGATTTTTTTATACTTTTCCTTTAGGTACCCAAATCTGGTTGGGTCCTTTGGTGTTAGTAGCAACATAAGTTCCTTTTGGAACCCAAATTTGTTTAATGCCAACATGAATGTTCTTTCTAAGTCTACAAGTAGCAGCTGTATGACCTTTCTTTAGACAATAATAGCATTTAACAAAAGGGCTAGTTGAGAAAATAGGTGCAACAAAAAGCTTCTTAAAAGATTTTTCATGTACCATTGACTTGTATCCAATTCCAGCTTTGTCATACACACCATTTTGCTGTCCTAATATGGCATTCAAGTTATCTCTACCCAAAGTAAACTTAGATAGAGTTGTATTCAGTTTTTCAACTTCCTTTTCTAGTGTAGTGCATTTGGTGCAAATTGAATTAGATGTAAGTAATTTTGAATTTTCAGCTTCTAGTTCTTTAAGCTTTATTTGTAAAGATGCAGAGTCACTACATTGTTTTGCGATGATTTTCCTAGAAGATATAAGTTGTTTACCAATTTTAACAGATTCTTCATGCAATTCATCAAAAGCATCTTGTAACTCATCATAGGTAGGAGAAGAATCATTTACCTCGGTTTCACTATCACTTTGTTGATTTGCCATGAGACATAGGTTGGCTTCTTCATTTTCAGATTCACTACTAGTGGAATCCATATCATTTTCTTCCCAAGCTATGTATGCTCTTCTAGGCTTTCTTCCTTTCTTCTCTTTATTGTCATTCTTCTCATACTTTTCTTTCTTTTGTAGCTTTGGACATTCATTTTTGTAGTGTCCAAGCTTTCCACATTCAAAGCATTTGATTGTTGAGGAAGAGCCTTCACCTTTGTTCGTGTTCTTTTTGGTAGGAAAACTGAATTGCTTCTTGTTTCTATTCTTTTTGATGAATCTTCTAAATTTCCTCACAAGCAATCCCATGTCTTCTTCTTCGGATTCTTCACTTTCCTCAAGGTGTTCATCTTCATCACTTTCTATTGATTCTTTGGAGATATGAGCCTTGAGTGAGAGTTCTTTCTCCTTTTTCTCCTTATCTTCGTGACTTTTCAATCTATTGAGTTCCAATTCGTGTTCTTTCAACTTGCCAAATAAAGTAACAATCTGCATGGTGTCTAGATCCTTTACTTCAGCAATTGCAGTAATTTTTGGCTGCCATTCACGACTCAAACATCTCATTATCTTGTTAATCTTTTTCTCATCTGTGATTGTATGTCCGAGTCCTTCTAGCTGGTTCACAATGTGTGTAAACCTCTTTTGCAGTTCATCTATCTCCTCACCATTCTTCATGTGAAAGAGTTCATATTCATGGACTAGTGCATTCATTCTTGCTCTTTTCACATCGTTGGTTCCTTCATGAGTGAGTTGAAGAGTATCCCAAATTTGCTTTGCCGTTTTACAATTGGAGACCCTGAAAAACTCATCATAATTCAAAGTAGTTGTTATAATATTTTTTGCCTTAGCATTATAACCAACTCTTCTTTTATCATCACCATTTCAGTCATCTTTTGGTTTAGTTTGTTTATTTCCCTTAGCATCAAGAATAAATGGAACAGATGGACCATGTTGTAAAGAGTCTAATACATCTAAACCTGCAGCCTCAAGAAAGATAAGCATTCTCTCTTTCCAATACATGTATTGGGAGCCATTAAAGGCAAGGGGTCTAGTGAGTAAAGCCCCATCACCCATGATATCATTTGTAGCCATCTCTTGAAGCTATTAAGCTTTGTAACAGGAGTTTTAGCTCTGATACCAATTGTTGGTTGTGGCTACGATCTCGAGAGGGGGGGGGGGGGTGAATTGAGATATTGAAAACTTTTTCAACAATTTAAAGCAAAACAGTGTTTCTTTAAAGAAATTTGGTTTTCACTCAATTTTAATTCCCGAGAATCAGGTTATGGAACAAGTGATGATGTTAAGAAGATTATAAGAAGTAATAACAAGTTTAACACAGATTGTAGATCAAATATTCAAGTTAACAAGTATTCTTAAAACTCATTCACAACACACAAGTGCATATAACAAGTATATGGAGTTTAGAGATGATAAGAACACGCAAACCGATTTATCCTGGTTCGGCTACCTCCTCTGGTAAGCCTACATCCAGTCCCACACCTCTGTGGTTTTCTCCACTATACTCAGCAATTACAAAATTCCAATTACAGCAGCACAAGGATAACCTCATTGCTCAAGAATTCACCAGAAAGCACACTTGCTTTTCTATACCCAAGGATCCCTTCTATCCTTGTTCAATCCTAAGAGATACCCTCTCTTAATCACACTAATTCACGGAAAGAATTGAGTAGAAGAAAGACTCTAAAAGTCTGATTATACAAATTGAAGTTCTAACTAATATCACACTTTCTCAGAGATGAAGCACTTTTGGATCTTTCGTAGTTTCACAATCAGAATGAGCTAGGTTCATGAAAAGTGTTCCTTTGATCCCTCTTTATATAGAAGACAAATTATAGTCGTTGGGATCATTTAAAGATTTGGATCTGATTTAACAAAATCTGTTTTCTTGATTCTTGTTCTTGAAATGAGATTCTGTTGATTCTTGTAGAGTTTGCGTCCTTGTCAAAAAATAACCGTTTCCATCTGAAAGGATAGCCAAGTCTAATTGAAGAGTAAAATATCCATTTCTATCTGAAAGAATAGCAAATAGCCGCGTCCATTTTGCCACGTCAGTATACGGGAGTGCTAACACAAGTTATTGGACGTGCTTCCACTGGTAGACGAGTTTCATATGCCATGTTAATGGACGGAGCTTCTCATTAAGATCTTAGTAAGTCAAAAGCGCGTACCATTAGTAGACGAGCTCCATTTGCCACTTTTAGTAGACGAGCTCTCCTTTTTACATTAGTAGACGCGCTTCCACATTTTCGAGGCGAGCTCCAAGTGCCACGTCAGCAGATGAGCTCTTCTGTTTCTTTAGTAGACGAGCTCTAAGTGCCACGTCAGCAGACGAGCTCTTCTGTTTCTTTCTGTGGACGCGCTCCATGTGCCACGTCAGTAGACGAGCTCTTCTGTTTCTTTTAGTGGACGCGGTCTTCTTGTTAGACGAGCTCTCCTTTTTGTTGAATTTCAGTGGACGTGCTATTCTTGTTGTACTTCAGTGGACGTGCTTTTGTTGTACTTCAGTGGTCGCGCTCCAAATGGTATTTTAGTGGACAAGCTCTTTAGTGGTTCATTAGACGTCAGCTTTTTACTTTGTTGGACGTCAGCTTGTTCTGCTTTATTGGACTTCAGCTTGTTCTGCTTTGTTGGACTTCAGCTTATTTTGCTTTGTTGGACTTCAGCTTGTTTTGCATTTGTTGGACGAGTGATCTTGCATGCAGCTTAACACGAAATGAGTACGTAGTCAAAATTAAAAATCTTATGCAAAATACATTTTGTTTGTCATACATCAAAACATGAATGAGGGCTTAGTCTTACACACATTCCATCTGGCCCATTCCCTTCTCAAATGTTCAATGAACATGGACCTCTTCTCACTCACCTTCCCCAGCAAAGATTTCCTGCCAAGAAAATCTACCCCAACTTAGTGAAACTTCCACCTCTGAAACCTTTCACTGATGGAGTAGAAAGAGTTATCTTCTGTGACTGGCATACAGATCCAAACCAAGAAAAATCTTGGAAGTGTTCTTGAGAAAAGATCCAGATCCTCCAAGCAAATTCCTTTTGTCATGAATCAGACTGCAAAATGGATGACTTTCAAACATCCAAGTATCTATGCAGCTGCTGTTAACCAATTTGTGGACACTCTGATGTATGAAATGTAGAAATGGGAATTCAGCCACTTTAGAGTAGACAGAGCTGCACGTTTTGTCCCTCCCACTTAGTTAAGACACTCCAATTCTACAAATGTTGGAGTCAAGCCCAACAAGATCTGTCCTAGGTTACCAATGATTGATCTAAACAAGGACAAGGACAGGAAGCATCCAAGGCACAAAGGAAAGATGCCAGTAGTTGAAGACATCATGCTGGATCTTCATTCTGTACCATTTGACCACTCACAGATGGATTACATTCAATCCCTGCCAATTGAGATGGTCGATGAGGCTAACTATGCAGGTGCCTTCTTGCAATCCCACATAATTCACTGCACCAGAGAGGCATCTTCCTCTGGATTGACTGATGAAGAAAAGGAAGATATTCCCAAAGTTAGAGGAAAGTGTGGACTCTCACACTTTAGGTACATGATAGATAAAGACCTCTTGGGGCTTCCTATCAATAGCAGAAATGTGGAATTTGTTTATCCAATTCATTGGGCAAAGGATATCCCTGAGCCAGTTATACAATATGCTTTTGCCACAGCTTCAACCTCTTCCTCTAAGCATACATCTGAAGAACTTGTTGTGGAAGGCCTTGAGTTGAATGTTGTAATCCTTTAAAAACCCGTTTCTGAGCTTTCAACTCCCTTAGCTGATGTTGTTGCTACTGTTGAGCCGACTTTGACAATACAGTCTGGTGAGATATGTGCTTCTAAGCAAGGTGATTAGTCTACTAAGACATCTTTTCAACCATTAGCTCTTGCTATGGTTCATCCACCATCCCAGGCTCAAGACACTATCTCAGACTCTGCTGAAAGCTCAAGACAATTATCATTGCCATCCAATCTTGAAGACATCATTGGTAGAATTGTTGATGATAAGGTTGGAAAGATTGTTGAAGAGAGGACTGAGCAGATGGCCCAGCATATTGAAGAAAGAGTGAAAAAGCAAGTGCAAGATACCTTGGACCCTATAAATACCATGGTAACTCAAATGCTAGCATTGCTGATGGAATTTCAGAAGAACCAAAATCCTAACCAACCCCCTCCACCACCTTCTTCTTCTTAGAATTTCTTCTTTCTTGTTTTACTTTACTGACAGTGATGGTCCACTCCCTTTTTACCTTTTTGGCTGATGACAAAAAATGGGAGAAAGGAAAAGAAAGAAAATTATAAATTAAGTCAGTTGTTGAAAAGCACTTATATGTAAAAATATATATAAAGTCAGTTGTTGAAAAGCACTTATATGTTTGCATTTGCATTGATCTGCTTTACTTATATTATTTGCTCTGATACTTGTGTTTATATGGATTCTAAGTATGATAAGTGCTTGTACCTTTCTTTTAGTCTGCTTAAATATTTGAATGCCTTGTCTTAGGGGAGCCTTTCAAGCTCTCTTAGACTTTGCTAGTTAAATTTAATCAGTTTTTGTCATCATCAAAAGGGGGAGATTGTTGGAATCAAAGTGGTTTTGGATTTAATAATCTCTAAGTTTTGAGGCTAACAAAAGGATTAAATTTGCTTGGCAAAGTGTTAGTTGAGATCTAAAAAGTGAGTTTAGTTTATACAGGAATATTCAAAATAATATAAGGTATACAATGATTGGACTCGTGCAAAGAATTACCCGTCCAAAGGTTATTTAAATTGCTTATATTTTAAATCCTTAGTAGACGAGGCTATAAATGAATACCTAAATAACTTGTTAGGTATAGCAAGTCCAAAGACTTGAAAATAAGCGCGTCCATCCTGCCACGTCAGCAGACGAGTGCTATCTTTAAAACTCAAGTATACATTCATAATGTCTAACTAAAATTCAGTAGACGTCCACAGTGCCATGTCACTGGACGGAGTTTCTCTAATGACTTACCAAGTCCAAAGACTTGTGTGGATGAGTGCTTCTGTCACTTGTGTGGACGAGCGCATCTGTCACTTCAGTGGACGAGTGCTTCCGTCACTTCTGTGGACAAACGCTTTTACCACTTCGGTGGACGAGCAGATTAAAATCTTGTACAGATGCGTTCTTAAAACTAAGTAGACGACTGTATATGCTTTATGTCTTTACTACCTTGAATGTGATTTAATTCAATCTGGTCCACAATGAATTTATTTCAAATGAATATTTGTTCTTTCCATTTGTCTTTATCCGATTTAATGTCTTGTTTCCTTCGAGAAATTTCATAGTACTATCAAGGAAATACAAAAAGCAAATAGTACAATTGGAATTGCAATACGATCTGTACCGTGACATCCTTTTTGCTGAACAAAAGCTGGGTTATACACAAATGAGGAAAGAAAGCTTTTAAGGTACAACTGCTCAGAACAGTGAGCCTCCATTTTGTGATTCTCTGTTAACCAATAATACTTTTCAACTCGCCAAAATCAAGCTATTTGTCTCAACGGATATCATGCATTTAATGCTATCTCTAAACGGGATTATTCAAAGTAACCGTTGAAGAACTACAAAAGCAGAAGAAGGTCACTATATAAGTAGAAGACCTTAGATACTGAAGAATAACTTTTGCGAGCCCAACTTCTGTCAATACAATTCTTGTGAAAACAAGCTCTTATTCTTCATTCTTTCAAAAGCAAAAGTCTGTATTCATTTAGTTTGAATATTATTGTAATATTCAACTGATCTTAAGCTGTCATACTCTCACACTTAGTGAGTTAAGAAGATCAACTTTTAAATCTTTGTGATAGAGTTAGAGCCTGAAGAGGCTTGGTAAGAAAGGAATACTTGTAGCCTGAAGATGTGTTGAATACTTGCTGTGTAATCTATTTGGAGAAATAGTGGAAAAATCCTTCAAGTCGAAGGGACTGGACGTAGCTCTTGGTTGGAAGAGAGTGAACCAGGATAAAATCTCTTGTGTGAATTTTCTATCCCTAAACTCTTCAGTTTTATTTGCTTATACTAACTGTGGGGTTTTGATATTGCTTTTGTTGATCTTTTAAAAAGGATTTCTTGTGTGCTTAATCTTTTTATCTTCTGCTTGTGAAAAAGTTGTTCAAAAGGGTTTTTGTTAAAATAATTAACAAACACAATTCAACCCCCCTTCTTATGTTTTCCCGTACCAACTTCATCAAGAGCTATCTCCATAAAGTCCCTTGCGGGGGAGATTGAAAGGTTGATCGTGCCTGCCATCGTGTTCCAACTCTATGGAAGTCGGATTCGTCCGTAAGTTTCACAAACTATTATAGCCAAACGTTCAAGAGCATCAGAGTGATCCCCCTCGTCGGTACCCTAATCAACAAAGATAAAACATTAGTGAACACGGTTAAGTTAATTCAATTGTAAGTAATTGAATGATTATATGAATACCTTGCCAGAAGAAGACTTCACAGGTCTTCCCAGATGAGACTTTTTGGGTGGAATATCCTTTTCAAAATCCTAAACAACAACAAAAGCATTAATAAACACAATTAAATTATTTCAATTGTAAATATATAAAAATACAAGTAATTGAATACCTTGGCTGAAACAAAAAACCTCAGAAGTCTTCTCGGCCAAGAGATGAAATTACCAAGGGCCTGGCCTACTATTTGGACATCCTCAGTGGGCATAGGGACTCGAGCATCAGCATCTCGAATATCTTCAACCACCACCCTCACCTCATCATCTCCTAATGTCCGGTTGTGTAAGGTATTTCCCAAGTTGTGTGCCCTCCCAAATGCCACTAAGTGGTCACGATTATCATCAACATACAGCTCACACATGTCAGGATCCTCCTCCATGTCATCAGGCTGATGAGGAGGATCATATGACCCCTTGTGCTCACACGGACAGAGGGTGAGACACCGGTATTTTTCTGGGAAATAGCAAAAGTTTGCATCTACTGGGTAATCTCTCGTCTAAGCTCATCTGCAATCTCCCATTTTAGCTGTTCTCGATCTACATCTTCCCTGGGGCGATGGTGTGAACACGAACCATGGTATTGGCGAATGCCAACGCCCCATCCAACATCAATGACACGGCCAGGGTGGTATGGCTTACCAATCGCAGTAGACAAAATATCTTTGCGTCCTTTAGGCACAAAACTTCCTTGAGTGGCCTGCTCGTCCAAGGAATCCTACAACATATAAAATGTCACATTAATTTGTGTAAGACAATGGATAAGATTGTTAATATTACAATTAGAATTCAAAATTAACTTACAATCTTCTCAGCTACCCGACGTGTCTCCTCTATTGTATATTGTCCCGATTTTCTTAGTCGAGCTCTCTTCCATGACTTATGACGTGGGGCTAGAGGTGGGTCAACAACTTCTGGAGGGTTTTCAGCATTAGGATCAGCCTGAGATGCTTCTTCCTGGAGTCTTTTCTTTTCCTCTTCCATCATTTTTATATTAAGACCATCATATCCTGCACGAGCCATGACATGGGGGTAGACATTATTTTTCTGGATGTCTTGCGCCTTTTTCCTTTTCACCTGTTATAAATGACAGAACAACAATATTACGTAAATTAATAAAATTAATTAAATTAACAGATGACTCAATTAAGTTAACCCGGTGGGAGGCCTCATGTCGGGACTGAACAAAACGATCCCAAGTCTCCTGGTCAAGAAACTAGTATGTTTCAAGTGGGGACTTGTCACGCTGCCCAAACATGTAGTGTCTGCCCAGGTCCACCTTAAATTGCCTCCAACGCTCACCCGCATACTTTATCCATGTCCTCCTCATACACTCGGTATTGGGCACTTCAAAGGTGAGCTATACCATGATGCTATCCCATATCTAATCCTTCACACTCTCCTACATGGTCCTAATCCTCAATAAGAATACCGAGTCTTGCTTCGAGCAACGAAGCCCACAAAACTTGTGAAACCGATCAGCCATTGGCCCTACATGCTTGCAACGTTCATCAAACTGGATCTGTATTCTTTGATTAACACCACGATTGACGCTCAAATTCCTTAACCGTGGCACCTCTACCCTTTTTTGCGTTTAGGCGGGGTATCTGACCCCTTGCATGAAGGAGGGATGTCCTCGTGATCAACCATGTATGCCTATTTAGACACAATAAAAAACGTAATGTCGGTAAGAATCGAGTTATATCAAACATAACTTAAATTAACTTGTAAATATCAAGAAAAAGAAAACTTGTAAATATGACTTTAAACAAGACTTATAAACATAACTTATAAATATAACTCATAAATACATATGACTTATAAACATAACTTATAAGTAGAAATTATAAATATAACTGTAAACATAACTTACACTTTAGTCAAGTAGTAATGTTCTCCCATAACCGTTCCTAATGATCATCATGAGTGGCATGTATATCGTCCACTTCATTTTCCTCATTGAAAGTAGGAACCCATGTTGAGAAAGAAGGAGGATCGAAAATATCAAGAGTTGAATCTTGATTTTCCTCACTACCATTATGCATGCTTTTTTCCTTGGAGAACCACTGACCACCTTTTGTTAGAAGGATCACTGATATAAAACACCTGTTTTGCTTGGAATGCCATGATGAAAGACTCTTCCTTATAACCTACCTTGTCAAGGTCCACCAATGTAAATCCCAACTCAACAGTTTGTACACATTTATTATCACAACCCACTTACATTTAAAAAGGGCACTCTAAATTTAGTGTAATCGACCTCCCAAATATCTTCAATGAATCCAAAGTAATAAACGGATGCCATAACAGGGGTTTGTATCTTTTGAACTAGAGAAGTGCATGGACTCAAGCACGACTATAACCCCACTGTTTTGCACTTTACTCTTATCATCCCTGGACTTTGTATAGAAGGAAAAATTATTGATATCGTATCCACTCCAACATATGACATCAAAGTTAGGCCCTTGTGCTAGCCATTTTAATGTACCGAGCGGTACCATCAATTACAATTTTTTCTTTAAACCAGTTTAAGAAAGTTTTGTTATGCTTGTTCAACAACCATTTTTCATTCATTCGAGGGTAATTTTCCTTGACAATGCTTTTGAAATCACGTAAGTGAGGTTCAACCTCGTCAGTGTTATTCAATATATACAAATGTGCTTGAAGAACTTCCTCTCAACCCATGCTCTTAACAGTAATACCTCGTGTACCCTTACCATCACATCTTCCCTCATGACGAGACTTAGGAAGCCCTACAAGTTCCGCTTCTAACATGTAGTCTGTACAAATCTCAATAGCTTATTCTGCAACGTACCTTTCAACAATAGATGCTTTAGGACAGTGTGGATTATTCACATACCCTTTCAAGATATTCTTGTATCGCTCAACTAGGTACATCCACCTTAAATAAACGGGTCCACACAATCTAATCTCCCTTACTAGATGAACAATCAAATGAACCATCATGGCAAAAAATGAATGGGGAAAATACATCTCCAATTGGCACAAGATAATAACTGCCTCATTTTCCAACTCATCCAACTCCTGAGTGTCAATGACTTTGCTACATATAGCATTGAAGAATAACCACAACCTAGTTATGGTGTGTCTAACTTTTTTAGGCAAGATGTCCCGAATAGCCACTGGCAGTAGTTGTTGCATCAAGACGTGGCAATCATAAGACTTTAAGCCAACTAATTTAAGATCTTTCATTAAGACAAGCCTCTTGACATTTGAAGAGTAACCTGGTGGCACTTTGACTCCACGTAGACACTCACAAACTTCTTGTCTCTTTTTTTTGATAAAGTATGACATGTTGGGGGTAAATAAGTCTTCTTACCACCTACTGATTGTGGAGCTAACTGCTCTCGTATACCCATCGCAACTAGACCCAGACGAGCATTCACACCATCTTTTGTCCTGCACTTGAATGTTGAGAAGCGTTCCGATTACACTATCACACACATTTTTCTCCACATGCATCACATCAATACAATGTCTTACATCAAGCTTCCACCAGTATGGAAGATCAAAGAAGATCGGCCTTTTCTTCCATATTTTTTTTCTCATTAGCCTTCTTTTGGGTCTTCCCATAGATAACATTGATGTCCTTCACCTGTTGATAAACTTGCTCTCCAGTTAATGCCGCCGGAGCAATTTCATTATCCGGAAGTCCATTGAAAGCTTTTCTCAATCTATGATAAGGGTGATTAGGTCCGAGAAATCTCTGATGCCCAAGGTAAATTGTCTTCCTTCTATGTTGCAGTTGATGGTAGCATGTGCCTTCTTCACATATAGGGCATGCTTTATGCCCCTTAACACTATACCCTCACAAGTTCCCGTATGCTTGAAAGTTATTGATGGTGCAAAATAACACGGCACGCATCTTGAAAATCTCATGGCAGTACCCGTCAATCACATCAACACCTTCATCCCACAACATTCTCAAGTCTTCAATCAAGGGACTTAGATAAACATCTATGTCATTTCCTGGCTGTTTTGGGCTCGAAATCATCATAGATAACATAATGTATTTGCGCTTCATGCACAACCAAGGAGGTAGGTTGTAGATTACCAGGAGAACAGGTCATGAACTATGAATACTACTTAAGTTACCATACGGATTCATTCCATCCGTAGCAATTCCAAGCCTAAGGTTTCGGGACTCATTGCCGAAATCCAGAAACAAACTATCAATTCTCTTCCATTGCAAAGAATCAGCCGGATGGCGAAGCTGTCCATCACATTTCCTCTCATTTGCGTGACATCTAATGTTCTTTGCATCATTTACATTAGCAAACAATCGTTTGAACCTCGAAATTATTGGAAGATACCATAACACCTTCGCAGAAGGACCTTTTGTGACCACATCACAACTAGAATCGTCATCCTTCACTTTGTAGCGTGATACCCCACACCTGGGACATTCGTGCATCTCTTCAAACTCTTTCCTGTACAATATGCAATCATTGGGGCATGCATGTATTTTCTTATACTCCATACCCATCGGGCACAATATCTTCTTCGCCTCATTATTACGGGATGGTAATGTGTTACCTTCTGGAAGCATGTCTTTCAACAACTCAAGCAATTCGGTGAAGCTTTTATCACTCCACCCATTTCTCGCCTTCACGTTGATCAATCTTAACACCATTGTCAACCGTGTGAAATTAGTGAATCCCGGATACAAAGGCACTTCTGCATCACTGCATAAAGTGTCATACACATGTGTTCGCTGAAAAGACTCTTGCCCAATATCACGGATCGTGTCCTCTAGTCGATCGTCCATATCTACGTCATCAACTTCCTCTCTTTGAGACACCCTTGACCTGTCTAACAATTCACCTTGCCATATCCATATTGTAAAACTCTTGCAAATCCCCTTATAAATAAGATGCTCACGTATCTCCTCAGCTTCTAGTCGTCTCCCATTCAAATAATTAACACAAGGACAATAAAACTTTCCGTTACTACTATCAGGAAGATTTCTTTTAGAAAATTGTAGAAAAGTTTCCACTCCATTCTCATACTCATCACTTGTCCGGCATACATGACTTGAACGCAGTGAAAAACACCACGATAAAGTATGCACCCGAAGAACGAAAGGAAATGCATCAGACCGAACTTTCATCAAATATATAACATATGAGAATTAAGGAATAACTATTTTAACTAAATGAAGAAAAAGTTTTTCCCCAAACTGTCCAACCTAGACAATTCAAGCTTCAATACAACGAGTTATACCTTAAACAAGTACGCATATGCTCATTAATATTGAATCTCAAATGGGAAACTAAGGCTTTACCAATTAATTAACACTAAAAAAATAATAAAACACAAAGCGTGAAGAAAAGAACATAAATTGCAAGAAGAATAAAATTAACACATAAGGGGAAATAGGAAGTACCTGTTGAGGACATACAGCTCACAAAAATGCAGCAAGTGTAACCAGCCCAAAAGCTCTACTATAGGGTTCAAACTGGCATCAGATCCCGTATGAAATATGCGGAGTTGTGAGTTCCAGTGTTCCTTATTTTATGATATTACCACGCGGTGTATTATATATATGTAAGTCCTTTGTTTATAAGGGTCTTTAACGTGATGCCCAATGACACAGACTTTCGACGGATTTGTCCAAAAGCTCCTTCTTGCGGAACCTCTTTCTAGCAGCCTTCCAGGTCACAAATCGCCTCTTTGCTCTTAAGGAACTTTCAAAGGAAACAAAAAACGAAGACTTTCTCGAAACATCCTATCTTTTTATATGATATTTGGCTTGTTAGGACAGCCCGCATGAAATCGGGTTGTGTGCAATAGGAGGAGAGAGCGTGGAGTGCAAATAACTGAAATACACAAAGAATAAGTGTTTCCCTTATGTCGATGGAATGAATTTAAAAACTAGCTTGTACTAAGAAAGAAGCATTTAGGGAAATTTCACTATGCTTAATTTAATATACCATATGTTGAAGGCACATGAGAAGAAGGTTCAACAACAAAATTTGCTCTACGAGGCCTAACCCACATATATTGCAGAGAATTTGTCTACCAATTGAAATCAGCTCAAATAACCTTGGAGCATTTTTTTGCACAAATAACAAGTGACAAGTGAAGCAATCAAAATCAAGTAATCAGAGAAGCACTGAGAGAGATAGATGATCATGTATATGCATATTCTAGCAATGGTCCCCTACCCATTACAAACAGGAAACAACTATCTCCGTTCTTCTGGAAGAGAAAATGACCAAGCAAGTGACCACCATAATAATACTAAATACTAATAATATCTGTGATTATGATTTTAACAATGCAATGACCTAGCAAATCCTTTGTTACAGGGATCAAATATTAATAAACCCAGAATATGTACAAGAGTAATAATTATATACTTGGAGACTGTCACCATGTGCAGTTAAGCAACTTACAGTGTATAAACATCACACACCCCTTAATTTGATTCTAATTCTTGATAAAAATCCAATGATTTAGGAACCCCAAGTTCTCCATGGCCTAAGCCTTAAAAAAGTTTGAATAAATATGCTAATTTATAAATAGATATATAAAACCATTTTGAAAATGGCTTTGGTCTCAGTTACGGTGGCTAATATTTGCTTCACTGGTCACTTGATCTTACTCACAAAGCTTTGTCATTAACATTTAACACACTAGATGAACCCAAATTATGGATTAAACCACATTAAACAAGAAAATTGGCACTTCAATTGTTAGGACATATTTACTAGTAATGCAGGTCTCTGCCCTACGAATGGTTGATGACTAGATGTTATATTTACCACAATTATTCATTTAAAATGTGCCTCATCATGACAATATCTTGGCTTCCTACATGTTGAGTACCAAGTGATCATTGATTCTATAGGATAGTTACTATAGCCCCATATATCAAAGTAAGCTACAATACCAAATTTCAAGCTAAATGGATGAGTAAAAGTCGGTTTAGCCCCCTAAAACCAAAGTGTAAGCTTAAAATTGCATAAAAGAGGATTCAATATTCAAAGCACATCCTTATCCTGGAAAACAAATCAAGGGGTAGAGGAGATGGGAATAGGCCCAAAATTGCATGTTGGTGACACCCATCTTCAAGCATTATGAGCAACAAAATTATTAGACCTTGGAATTTTGATCGAAGAGCAATTGTTAAAGCACGAGAAAGATGATATTAAGTTTGTGATTAGAAGTGTCTATGCTTCAAAATAGCTAATTGGCCAGTCTAGTAATGAGTGAATTACTACTAATTCAGCATCACCTTCTAAAATAATAGAAAATGGAACAAAGTCTCAAGGGAAGAGAAGCAGCTTTGCTTCTGCAACAACAGCAGACGGGAGGACTTCTTTTGCTGTCCATAGGGCCAATGGATTAGAGTCACAGTTCCAACATATTTCTACCATAGTTAATTGGTTATCACAAAAGGCTACATCAAAGTTCAGTTTATACCAATTAGAAGGAGGATTAGAGCATGGAGCATTTACATTCAACATGAAACCATTTCAATGTAGCAAGGCTTTCTCTAATTCAAGAAATCTCCTTTGAACTTTGTTAGCAAGATCTAAAGGATCATTCACTCCTTGATTAAATATTGTCTCGTTTCCAGCAAACCAAATCATTTTAGCAACCAAATAAGCATACAATGGTCAATTAAATCTGGAATCACTGAGGGATCACTAGTGCAGAAAAGGGATTCCACATCGGTTATTTTTGGCTTTACACATCGGTTTTCAAACTGATGTTGAAACGACCGATGTGGTTTATTTCCACTTTACACATCGGTTTTAAAACCGATGTTTATAATATTTTATACAGCGGTTTCCTCTTAACTGATGTGAAAAATTAATTTGATAATTGGTATCCTATTGGGAAATTTTACTTTCCACATTGGTTTTCAATAAAACTGATATGGAAATTGAAATTTCACATCGGTTTTTCTGAAAACCGATGTGTAAAGTCTCATTTTTTCCCCCTGTTATTTACATTTCTATCATTCCTTTCCCCCTGTTTCAGTAATGCAGATCAATATATACCAGAATAACATATTGTAAATATTCTCAACACAGCTAATATATATTGAATTTATTATGAACAATACATATATATGTACGTTCAATTACATTCAGACAACAAAGATAATTAGAAACCAAAAAGCTACATGATATATTATAGATTTCATATCAAAATACATATGATCAGTCAAAAGTACACTATAGCTAGTACATGATAAGTTTTTAAACTAACTACATATATATATATATACAAACTATGGTTGGTACACTTCAAGAAAGAAAGTTGCCCAACGCCTCCTTATGTTGTTGATGTCGGAATCAGATAATGGAGTTGGATTGTTGAATATCTGCAAGTTTAATTGGACAAAAGATTATATCTTTTAAGTAATTAATAAACTAACATAAAACATATAACGAATCTATAATCACATTTCTAATTGTTATCAATTAACATTTACCTCGTGTCATCTTTCAGTGATCCTCGAGGAGATAATTTCCAACATCCACTGCATTACATAGTATCCACATTCCCATGATCCACGTTGTGTACGTGACTACGTACAAATGAAACCCAATTAGAATATGAGGAATTAAATTAAATAGAAATCAATTATTGTACCCACTGCATTTAATGCATTTGAACTAATAAATATCTTACGCTAGGAATAATCCATCTGATAGCCCGAGTACGCCTTTCACCACGCAACATGTGGGTTGCATTAATAGACCTATCATGGCAAAAACATTAATTAAAGTATATCTAATAGATTTCAGATAATTAAAACAACTGCATTACCGATTATAAAGTATTTTAATGCTTACGTTTCGATGATCATCTTCAGTTGATTCGCCAGCTTATTTCCCAATGAGCAGAAGAAGACCACGACGTTCATCCTAGGGTACAAGAGCAACAGTTGCCAATGCTGGCTGTATTTGCGAATGCTTAGTGACTAAGTCATATATAGTTATACTTAAATAACCGGTACTTACTTATTGAGATAAGGCGCAAGATAGAATTGATGATCGTCTCGGGCAAGTATATCACGTATGGTAGTGACCGGGTCTTCTGATGCTAGCAGAACATCACCCTGAATGAACATGGGGTCAATGAACCCATAAAGGGCGAGGTTACCCGGATCGACTAACATACGATGCAGATACCTAATATATTGGAAAAACATGTTAATTATCATAGTATTTAAAAATTAATTACTTAACTTATAAATAAAATGTACTTACGTGCACCATAACGATATGTGTGCAGAACTAGCCATTTCTTTATTGAGTACCATCTCCATAAGTTCCTTCTTTGGGATATACAGTTCATCACCAGGGCTGGCATCATGTTCCAACCTTACCAAGGTTGCGTCATTCTCCATGGTGACAACCTGTATAGCCAGAACTTTAAAAACATCACCATGGCCAGGTGCCCCTTTGTCGATCCCCTAAACAACATAGATATATATTAGTAATCACGGATAATTAAGTTATTTAATTCGTTATTAACAAAATGGTCAAATGAATACCTTGGCAGGAGCAGACATCTCTGGTCTTCCTAGATCCGACCTTTTAGGCACAACATCATTTCCAACATCCTATAACGAATAAAAATAAAGCATTATCTTTAAACAATAATAAATTATTTCAACTATGAATATAGAAAAACACAACTAACCGAATACCTTAGATGCAACAAGAAAGCTGACCAGTCTTCTTGGCCAGATGATGAAGTTACCGGGGGCCTGACCCACTGTTTGAACCTCCTCAGTGGGCACAGGGACTCGAGCATCAGCATCTCGAATAATCTCAACAACGACCCTCAGCTGATCATCCGGTAATAAACGATGGTGTATGGTATTACCTAAGTTATTATGTGCCCTACCTAATGCCACTAAGCGGCGATCATGATGATCATCAACATACAGCTCACACCTATCAGGGTCGTCGTCATCATCATCATCATCATCATCATCATCATCATCATCATCATCACCATCATCATCATTTTCAGGATGATGAGGAGGATCACATGAGCCCTTAGTGCTCACATGGACAAAGGGTTGGACAGAGGGTTGGACACCGGCTGTCATATGCTGGGACATAGAAGTCAATATTGCCATCTGCTGGGCAAACTGCTCGGCCATCTCCTGTCGAAGCTCAGTTGCAATCTCCTGTTTTAGCCGTGCTCTATCTGCATCAACATCCCTGTGGCATTGGTGTGAAGATGAACCATGGTATTGGTGAATGCCGACTCCCCATCCAACACCAATGACACGGCCCGGGTGGTCTGCGTTTCTGGATGGCGGCGGACTAAGATATCATCGCGTCCTCTAGGAACAAAGGTTCCTTGGCTTAGCCGATCATCCAAGGCATCCTATCACATAAAATATCAGGTCACATTACAATTCGGTAACAATCTTAAAATGACAATTACAATTCAAACTATACTTACAATCTTCTCGGCTACTTGGCGGGCCTCCTCGGATGTATATTGTCCCGTTTTTCTTTGTCGGGCCCTCTTCCATTTACGATGGCGTGGGGGTGGAGGTGGATCAACAACCTCGGGGACGATTTTCAGCATTAGGATCCGCCCGAGATGCCGCTTCCCGACGTGCTTTCTTTTCCTCTTCAACCATTTTCTCAACAAGCTTTTTATATCCCCCACGAGACATGACATGGGGGTAGACATTCTTGCTTTGGTTTTTCTGCCCCTTTTTCCTCTTCTCCTGTTATAAATAGAAGACAATTAAATTACATAAGTAAATAAAATTAATGCAATTACATAAATTTAGAGACAAATCAAATAAGTTAACCTGAAAGCTGGGATCATGTCGGATCTGAACAAAGCGATCCCACGTCGCATTGTCAAGAAACGGATACACCTCAAGTGGGTTCTTTTTACTTTTTGGATTGAATACATAGTATCTGCCCAGGTCGGCCTTAAAATCCCTCCAACGCTCTCCAGCATACTTTAGCAAACGCTTCTTCATAACGTACGTATCCGGTATGTCAAAGGTCAACTACATTAAGACCAAAAGAATCAACGAGTTACTGTATGATATTATTAAGATAAAAATAAAGTAGATACAGACAAACACAGGACGTAGAAGTATAGATACCAGAATACTCTCCCATATCTGATCCTTCACGTCCGCCGGTACATCTTTCCACATATCAATGAGTATACTAGGCCTGTTCCTAGCAAGGGTCGCCACAAAATTGTTAAACTGATCTACCATTGGCCCAATAGGATTGAGGTTATTATCAAAGTCTACTCTTATCCTTTGATTTGAACCACTGTTGGCAGTCAAATTCCTCATTCGTGTGGCACGTCTACCCTTTCTACTAGTAAACGGGGTCTCCGACCCGCAGCATGAAGGAGGGATATCCTCACGATCAGCCATGTATACCTGTTTAAACAAAAAAAAAAACTTGTTAGTATGTCAGGATAAATATCAAACATAACTCAGATTTTTAACAGGATTAACAGAGCAAAAATCCAAATTTTATAGTGCAAATTATGAATAAAACTGCAGGGGTTGCTAGACTTAACCACATAGCAAATAAATCAAGGTTGCAAGAGGGGATACATGTGTTCAGCAAAGGACATAACCATCATCCAGATTACAACACTAGATCTCAAAAAAACAGTATCAAGCATTTTGTCAGTCATTTAGTCTACAACACAGTAAACATTACAATGTTCAGCAAGGCAAATCCCATAGAAGCAAAATAGCAAATAAATGTAGAATGCAAAATAGGAGAATACAAGGATACACATTAGTATAGTATCCATTTTAAAACTGAATGAAGAATACACAGAACCACATCATGCTAAACTCATTCTACTAGAATAACTACATTCTATAAATAGAGACAAATTAAAAAACAAAAACTCTTAGACAGAATAGAAACAAACTGAGTTAATTAAACAACTACTTGATGCATTCATTGATGCTTAAAGGAGCAGGGACAACAAAATGCTTTCAACACACATTCATTGATGCTTATAAAACAGAGGAAGACACTCACCAGCAACAACAAACAGCAGCGGAGGAAGCACAAGAGGGTTGGCGCGAGATGCAACAGCGAGCCAGAGACGACGGCTAGCAGAGGAGATGAACTTCGAGGAGGAGATGAGGGAGGGATTACATGAAGGAAGAAAGAGAGCCGCGCGTTAGCAGAGGGAGGGATTGCTTCGATGTGAGAAAGAGAGGAGTGTTTTGTGTTTTAGGTTTTCATAAACTAGACTGGGAGAGGGCGCGGAACAGAAAGAGGGAATGACAAAAATTAGGAATATTACACATCGGTTATTAGGAAAACCGATGTGGTTAACCATATTAAACACATCGGTTATATAAAAACCGATGTGGTAAACCATATTATAAATTCGATTTTTTTTAATAATGTTATACATCGGTTACTCAAAACCGATGTGGAAAAAGTAAAATTTTAAATTCTATTTTTTTTTATAATTTTATACATCGGTTAGATTGAAACCGATGTGGTTAATCACTATTTTACACATCGGTTCAATCTGAACCGATGTTAAATGATAAAAATTATGACTTTAAAATTTTTTTGTTTTAATTTTAAACATCGGTTAGAAATAACCGATGTGGAAATGTTTTACACATCGGTTAAACACTAAACCGATGTGTAATACTTTGATTTTAATTTCAAAAATGCCACCGCCTCGTTTTACACATCGGTTTAAAAGAAACCGATGTGGAAACTCCGATGTAAAAAGCATATTTTACACTAGTGGATTAAGCAGCAGAGTCTTCAACCATACTAAAAGACTTGGATTTTTCACAGAAGGGCAAGAAAGAAATAGATGAAATGGGTTACCTCTATGATTCTTACAAGAAACACGTACAATCAAATCACATTCTTTGCAGAAAAAGAGGGAACGCCCAAGTTACAAAACTGAAAATCTAGAAAAATGAAATGGGTTACCTCTGTGTTGAGAACTGGAGATGGGTTGCGTTGATGGGGAGGTTGAGTGGTGAGAACCAACGCGAAGAGAATGACGAACAAAACACCTGTGATTGCTGAAAGCAGAAAACACAAAATGGTGATGACGTACGACGCAAGACGATGGACCACCTTCATTGTTGCTCCAACCTCTCTGGACGGCGCACGACGGAGTAAACAGAGCAAGACGATGGTGAGAACGGAGCAGAAGTAATGGCACGACGCGCACGATTTAGGTTTAGGAAGCCAAGATAAAAGAAAGGGCGTAGTGAGAATGGAGGGAAGGAATAGAACAAAATGGGTATTGGGGTGTTACACATTGGTTCAGGAAACACCCGACGTCCAAAGTAACACAATTTTAATATTTCTTTTTGTTTTAAGACATTAGACATCGGTTACTCGAGAACCGATGTTAAAAGTAAAGCGGAATTTTGATTTTGATTTTTTGTTTTATTATTAAACATCGGTTGACAAATCGAACCGATGTGTAAAACTTTTAACATCGGTTAATTTAGTAACCGGTGTCAAAAGTTTTGACATTAATTTCAAAAATGCCACCACCTCGTTTTAGACATTGGTTAAAAGGGAACCGATGTTAAATCCCTACATTTAAAGCATATTTTGCACTAGTGATAATTTTTTTAATATATATGTATGTGGGTGTGTGTGTGAGTATGTGCATAAGTGATATATAAAATATTGGATATGCAATATGCTTTCTGGTTTTCATCATGTCTCAAAGTTCACTAATCTCATTTAAATTAGGAAATTGTTTATTAGAACGAACATCTTTAATTAATTTTCAAGTTGACTATTAAGTTCCATAAGTTTCACAAAAGAAAAATTTGATGGATAAAGTCGAGTCAAACAAATCAGTGCTTGCCACACAAATAAGCAATTTAGTGTTCACCTATGTAAATCCATATTCGAAATGACAATATATTTTGCTTCTAACAGAACAATGATATACTTCGTTGAGGAAATTATGTCAAGTATCATCTCTCTCTTTTTTTTGATGAACCACCATCATCTCTCATACTTTGCAATCTTTCTTTGATACTTTGACTAAATCATAGTATTTACGATATCTTGACCATCTTTGCAATGTTTAAGACTTAAGACAACTCATTAGTGATTTCAATGTATTTTTTTATCAAATGCAAATTAAAAAAATTTTAAAGTGTTATGAGAGTAAGGTTGTAGCACAATGGGGGCTACATTTATTTTTTAGTGGGGGCAACAAAAATTTATTCAAAAATTAAAAAAGGAAAAAAATACTTTGTGGGGGCAGCTGTCCTCAATCTGTTTAACGTAGGTCCGTCCTTGGTTTCAGAGGCTCACCAGGGATAGCACAAGTCTCACGGCTCAAAGAGTGCTTATAAGGTACTTACAAATTACCCGAGGGCAATGTGATTCGAATTCACGATCTTATGAACCGCATCCTTATCAACTGAGCTATTATGCTTATGTTTACTTGGCTATTATGTTTACTTGTTTAGGATGAAACTTAGCACTACATATAAGCACCTGTTGAGAGCGTATGCTTATCTTGATGGGAGTACACAAGAAGTTATCATAGTCATTTTTATCCAATCAGCGTAAATGGCGTCTGTAAAACTTTAAAGAAACCAGCATCATGCTATTTCTTCTCTTGTTAAACCTGGAGTTGCCATTAAGAAGTGTAATTAAACCCTGAAAACGTTAGCAACTGCCATCGAGTTATCAGTTCATCGTTCATTAAACAGTTAAACCCTAATTCCCATCGGTAAAGTAATTGACACCGTAGATGAATTGATTTTTTTGAAGAATACAATGATACAAGAAGAGAGAAAATAATAATAAATAAATATATGAGTGTAAAAAAATACCAAATTTGTTGTACAAATTAATAAAGGAACTCAATTTTCATAGCGAAATTCTTCTCAGTCCCACTCAATAATGAAGGCTTCTGCAAGAAGAAATGTAAAAGAAAAAGCTAAAGAGCTCCTTTAACCGAAATCTATCCACTTCTCTTCCAGTAAGACCACAGAAATTAGAAAAGAGATACAATGGCTTTCTGGACGAGATTCTGTTGCCCATCGGTACCAGTCAAAATGTTTCTTTCCTTACCAAGGCATGTTGAGCGGCAAAACAAATTGAATAATGTTATATAAGTTTAATTTTATATTCTGTCAATCAATCATATTATTTGAACATCAAATTTTTGACATCATATATGATATCATGTCTATTTCTTATCTGTTTTTTATCTTTTTTATATACGCACGTTCCAACTTATTCCTATTTGGATGTCCAACAATTATTTTCCTATCTCAAATGGGAAAGACGGTAGGAGAACGTTCAACTAGCATTTTTCAAATAGATTAGTATTTAGTAATAATTTAGTAATAATAAAGAAAATATTGTTTGTCACTAAAAAAAATCTAAAGTTTGAGGTAGTTGTGGAATCGCAATCACACAAGCAATGAAGAGTTTTTTTAATTTTTTATTATTCATTTTCTATTAGCTGCCACTATTTTTAAGTTATCACTTACAACAAAGGAACATATGTTCAATTATCACATATTAATTATACAATCCAACGAGATGAACATAATTAACTGACCTCATAGGTGAAAACTTTGAAAATAATATTGGAATGCCTTAGTAAAATCAAACAGAACCGGAGGATGGTAAATTACTAAAATTTGAAAGGAGAAAAAGGGGGCCAATAAACCCCACACCACCATGTTCCATGGCTTTTGAAAAAAGTTGTTAATTCCTTATCAAATAATAATTGATAAAGTAGCATGTGAAAAATTATTCTAATCAACCCCTTTCCCCAATCTATATAACTCGGTGTTTCTTATGGTCTCAGTTCAGTAAGATAAATTCCTCCCCAAATTCTCCAAGCCTACCTTGAAACCCTGTTAAAGGCAACTGGAGCCTAATGGATCCAACCTACTTCAAGAAGATTCAAGCCATGAACAGGTACAAGAGGCGTCAGTTCCTGGATAATTTGTATTTCTATTCCTTGACTGCATTAACTTGCAGTACGTTCTGTTGTGTCACTCTCTGCATGCCCTACCTTTCTTCTATGGCCAGGGTCTTTTTCTTTGGGTACATCTCTAGTTTAATACCTTTCATTTTGAGCTCAAAGATCTTGTTCATCATAGGCAACCTCATCATTTTTGTCCTTATAGTAAACTCTAGAATCCTTTCTTCCAATTCCTCTTCAACTACAGATGTTTACTTTGATGAATACATTCAGAGCAGTCACACCAAAAAGCCTCAAATTCAAACTCCTGAGGTCAACAAAGCTAAGAAATTGGAGAAACATGGGATAGAGAAGGTGGACATGGTAGGAGAGGATGGATTTAATAGTTTGGACTCAAAGGACAAAAGGTGGGTTAAGAAAACTGCAGAAGCATGGCCTGACAAAGATGTAGATGGAGGAGATGAAATAAGTTTGCTTTCTTCTGCTTCTGATGAATTGAACAAAAGGGCTGATGACTTCATTGCAAGAGTCAACAGGCAAAGGAAGCTTGAACTTAGCCTTCTGCAATATGGTAGCTACTAAAGGGTACAAGAATTTTCAAAAGTGTAAGGACTATGTGATGAGAAGCAGGTTAATTAGCAATGTCAAGGGTGGAAGAATGGAAACCATCATTAAGTGCTAACGCATGGTAATTAGTAGAGTTAACAAGTTTTGATCAAAATCTCGTTGTTCTTTTTTTGTTTTTTTAATTCCATTTTAGTTGTCACTTGTCTGACATAAACACGTATAGTATGGCCGTTTTAGCATAGATTTCTGATTTATGGATACGAGCATGGTCATCCAAAAATACTTCATTGATAAGTAAACTACGTACTTCCCACTTGTACGTGGACATATAAACGTGCTAATTTTAAAATTTATATGAAGGAATGTTATCTAGCCATTTAATTTAATCATTTGTCCAGATCCGGAATTGTTAAATAATTTTTTATGGGTCACCCAAATCCTGATGCTTCTTGGCATCTTCGTAATCGTATCTGATTTCCTATCCCAAAGCAGGGGCATTTCTCATACCTTTAAACGTGGTTCTTCTCTGACATATAACATATATAAAGGTTATCCTAAAGACCTAAACATATTCGAACTTCGAAGGATATAAAGGCTTCTCAGAAAGGCTAAGTTTTAATAATACACCACTAGAGAAAATTAAACACAAGTATAAATTCCCTATCTGCATTATCTATAACCAGCTGATGGAAAATAAACATAAATAATGCTTACTTATTCTTCTTCCTTTGAAATTTGTATGCTGAAAACAGAGCAGATAATACACCATTTCCATTCTCAGTATGACAGGCCATAAAACTTGAATATGCAAGTGAATCAAGTTTAATCCAGTGCCCCCGCCATGTTGTACAATTCGATACTATAAAAAGTTAGTGGTTATTGTTAAGATGTAATAAATCTCCGAGCTTTACCCACACATTAAGTTTTCTAGAGATTTGGTCTTTTAATGTAGTATAAAAGCTTCTACGATCAAATAATTTAGAATTTGTTGTAAATAGATGAGAAAATACCTAAAAATGATTAGTTGTAGTGTAAGTGGATTGTACTCTCGAATGAATTTAACCCGTGAATTTAGGAATTCAGATCACCTTTACCCGTGAATTTTACCAGTGTAAGTTGTAGAATAATCGTCTTTATCTTATCACCTCAAACTCGAGATTTACACTTTGTTTGATTGTAGGAGAGAAAGTGAGAGGAAAAAAAGTGGAAGGAAAGAAAGGGAAAGAAAAGAAAAAGAATGAAAAATGAGAGAATTAATTAGTTGTTTTGTTGAAGAGAAAAGGAGGGGAAAGAAAACCAAAATTTTTCTTTCTTCTTGTTTAGTTGAGGAGAAAGTGAGAGGAAAGAAAATTGTATGTTTGTAAAATGTGAAAATTAACCTTAAGTAAAAACTGAATAGGATAATCATAGTAAAAATATAAAATATATTCTTAATAATGAAAAAAATAAAAAAATCATTCATAATACAATTAAAATAGGGGATAAAGTTGTAATTGTATAAGCTCATCACCTCTTGCACTCCCTTTCCGTCCAATTTGAGAGGATTAAGTTTTTGTGGGGCCCAGCATTTATATTTCCTTCCTTTATATGTTTTCCTCTAAACCAAAGGAGGGATCAATTTTTGTGAATCGTGTTTTCTTCCCCCTTCTTTTCTTTCCGCTACTTTTACACCATTCCAAACATTCGCGTAGTCTTAATTGATAGAAGAAAAAAAATAGAAGAAAAACAGGGTTTTTAATTAATAGAAAATATAAACAGCTAAAAGTTTCAATTAGTAATATTTTTTGCTGAAATTAATATTTTTGTTAAAATAAGCTGAACACATTACTTTTTTTATAAAAAAATTATTTTTGATCAGCAAAACCAATTTTATTACGTTTATTATGAAGGAAAACTTATAAATCTAAATATCATACAGATACAAATCATAGCATGTGATTCATGTTAATCAAAGTAAAGAGGAGGATTTCATACCTTGGAGATTCGCAGAATCCATCACAGCAGATCAAAGGATGAGAAGAGGATGAACTGCTTTGGAATGTTGGAGAAGATGAGAGGGTTACTCCTCTCTTTCTCAGTAGTTTTGGTTACGTGTTACTAATCATTAGAATGCCTAATGGGGAGGCTATTCTTATAACCTACCAGCAGAGAGTAGGGACCTCTCAATGGGTTAACATTAGAAATGACCCATCCCATCATAGGGTCATTCTTTAATAAATACCCAACAACTATTTTATCAATTGGTTACGTAATTAGGAATTAATATTATAACTGATATATTAATAATTTAATTATAATTCAATAACCAATTAATGCTAATCCACTGTTATAAATATTAAAATTTAACATTCTCCCACTTGGATAGCATTAATCAATTATTAAAGAGAAATACCGATTCTGATCAAAGCACACGTTAACCAAAGAAGATAAGAAATATAAGCTTTAACAATGCAGAAATAGTATCCGATAGGGAAGTAAATCATACATGCTAAAGACTCATATTTCACATAAAGATTGATGAATAGAAAATTGCATATAATTAATAAAGAGAAATATGCAATTCAAAAGATGGTCCAAGCATCTTAAAATTCTATAAGAGATATGAAACCAAGAATGACGTCAATTTACATATCTCATAAAAAACGATGATGGGCAAATAATGGTTTCAGACTCCCACTAATCCAATACATCAAAAGACTTAACTAAGCCCATATGAATTACATGATTCCGGAATATTCCAACAGTTAAGCCTTTGGTTAGTGGATCAGCAAGCATGTTTCCTGTATCAATATGCTCAATACTGAGTCAAAACTCCCCGAATCTTCTCTCTAACGAACAAATATTTCACATCAAAATGCTTAGTGCGAGAAGAGCTTCTATTGTTATGAGAGAAGTTCACAAAGAGCAAGATTGTCACAATATATCACAAGTGGCCTAGATATGCTTTCAACAATATGAAAGCCGAAATCAAATTTTTCACCACATGGCTTGACAAGTAGCCTCATAGCAAGCAACATACTCTGCTTCCATGGTAGAAGTAGGCGTAAGCGTCTGTTTGACGCTTTTCAAGAAATAGCTCCTCCTCGCCATCATAAAGATAAAGCCGTATAGATTTTCGTCGTCGGGGCAACCTGCGAAATCGAATCGAGAATAACCAAGTGACTCGAAGTTGATCGGACTTTTATACGTCAACATATAATCTTTGGTTCCCTGCAAATATCTCATGACCTTTTTACGGCTTTCCAATGACCCAACACTGGGTTGCTCAAGTATCTCCCTAAAGCATTTACAGAGAAAAGCAATGTCGGGACGAGTACAAACTTGAGCATACATTAAACCGCCAACAAATGGAAGCATATGGGACCTTTCTCATTTCATTTATTTCTACGTCATTTTGAGGACATTGAGATTTAGAGAATTTTTCTTCACCCTTTTGAACAGGTGCAGCACATGGGGAGCAAGAATGCATGTTAAACCTTTTGAGGATCTTTTCAATATATCCTTTTTGAGACAATCCAAGAACACCACGTGACCTATCACGATAAATCTGGATGCCTAAAACAACAGAAGCATCACCAAGGTCTTTCATATCAAAGTGGCTGCTCAACATGAGTTTTGTCTCAGTCAGGATTTTAACACAACTGCTAGCAAGATGTATATCATCAACATATAGAACGAGAATGATGAATCCACCCTCACAAGTCTTCAAGTAAACGCACTGATCTGAAGCATTTTCTTTGAAGCCAAGAGAAGTGACAACCTGATCAAACTTCAAATACCATTGTCTGGAGGCCTGTTTCAGTCCATAAATAGACTTATTCAGCTTGCAAACCAAGTGCTCTTTGCCTGTTTGATAAAACCTTGAGTGAACCATGTAAACATCTTAGATGGTCTCCATTCGAAAATGCCGTCTTCACATCCATCTGGTGAAGTTCTAGATCAAAATGAGCTACCAAAGCCATGACAACTCGAAATGAATCTTTCGTAGAGACTGGTGAGAAGGTCTCCTTATAGTCAATGCCTTCTCTTTGGTTATAGCCTTTAGCTACTAATCGGCTTTGTACCTTTCAACTTTACCATCCGGAGTACGTTTGGTTTTGAAAACCCATTTGCATCCAACAGGTTTACAACCTATTGGCAATTCCTCCGGACTCCAAACACCATTATGAGACATAGAAGACAACTCATCATGCATAGCATTCAGCCAATCGAAGCATGAGAGTTAGAAATTGCCTCCTCAAAGGTAATAGGATCATCATCATCATTGAGGTCAAACTCATGTTCCCGAAGATATACAACATAATCATCTGGTATGGAAGGTCTGCGCACTCTTTGAGATCGTCTCGGTGGAATTTCATCAACAATAAGATCATGTTCTTGTTCATCTACAAGTGGTGCTTTGCCACACCATCTTCATGTTGAAGATTCCGATCAACATCATCACTTGGAATCAAAACTTCGTAGGAAAAGGAACAGCTGGTATAGGAACAATGGTGCGATCTTCTTTAAGAGTAACTGGTCGTGGTATATCACTCCCACTATCCAAGTCATCCTCAAAGAAAACCGCTCGATCGATTCAACGACTCGCATAGAATGAGATGGACAATAGAATCTGCTACCTCTCGGAACCCACACAATAGCCAATAAAGAAGCCACTAACAGTCTTAAGATCAAGCTTCTTAGACCGAGGATTATAAGGTCTAACTTCTGCCTTACAACCCCATACATGAAAATGTTTCAAACTCGGCTTCTTTCCACTCATGAGCTCATATGGAGTTTTTGGTACAGACTTGCTTTGGGTACTTGATTTAGAATATAGACAGCAGTTTTTAAGGCATCTCCCCAAAGAAAGTCCGGCAATGATGAATGGCTCAACATACATCTTACCATCTCCATAAGTGTGCGGTTACGCCTCTCTGCAACTCCATTTTGCTCGGAGTACCAGGCATAGTGTATTGAGCTTCAATACCGCATTCCTCAAGAAATCGGCAAAAGGTCCCGGGTTTCTACCCGTCTCATTATATCTACCATAGAATTCTCCACCTCTGTCGGATCTTACACATTTTATTTTCCTACCTGTTTTCAACTCAACAAAGACCTTAAAGGATTTGAAAGCATCTAGGGAACTAGACTTTTCTTGAAGAAGGTCTATCCATCCATATCTCGAGAAATCATCTATAAAGGTAATGAAATACCCATATCCACCCATGGCAGTGGGTGTAATAGGTCCACACAGTCGGTGTGAATCAACCGTAGCACATCGTCACACCTATTTGCAGCTTTATTCCTAACCTTGGCGAGAAAATTTTCCCTTGATGCAATCAACACATGTATCAAAATCGGAGAAGTCTAGATCATGGAGAATACCTTCCTTGACTAGCCTCTCAATACGGGGCCTAGAAATATGCCCCAAACGTCGATGCCATAACATAGAAGATTGTTCATTAATCCCTCTGCGTTTGTTTCCAACAGTGAAGAATTGCGACATGTCATGCAGATCTAACATATAAAGGCCATCACGTAAAACTCCCGAACCAACGGAAACAGAATCTGAATAAACAAGTAATTTCCCACTACCAAACTTAAAAGTGTAACCACATTTATCCAAAGCAGAAACAAATCAAGTTCCTTCTCATAGAAGGTGCATACACAAAGATCTCTTAAAAGCAAATTATGTCCGAAGGCAAAAGTAAAGAAACAATCCCAATGTCAATAACGAAACTCCAGCTCCATCTCCCATTATAATCTTGGACTCAGCATCACTTGGTTTCCTCGGGCTTGTGAACCCCTGCAAGGAATTCACAACATGAATGGTTGCACTGAATCTAACCACCAAATATTTGGAGGAACATCAATGACATTGGATTCAAAGCATGTTAAAGCCAGGAATATACCTTGCTTCTCTTGTTTCTTTTTCAAGAAATAGCAATCCTCTACCTTGTGGCCATACTTCTTACAATATTTGCAGTTACCCTTGAAGAAACCTTTCTTAGCATGCAGATGCTTGTTTTGCATTTTTCTTCTTTCCCTTTTGATCTTTCTTCACAAACCTTGAGCCCGACTTAGAAGTTTGATTTGGATCGAGATGCAGACAAAATGAGCACTTTGTGAGATTTACCCTTTCTAATGGAATCTTCTTCTTGTGTAACAATGGCAATCATCTCATCCACTGTCCATTCAACTTTTCCGAGTATTGTAAGAGGTCTTCATTACATCGAATTGTGAAGGAAGAGATTCAAGAACCCGGTAGATTAAAGTGCTTTCACCAATTTCCACTTTAAGAGATCTCAGTTTGTTGTAATAGTGCATCGGCTTCATGATATGCTCACGCACACCACTGACCCCATCATATTTGGTCTTGTCAAACAAGGAAAGATATTAACTTTTCTGAGCCTTCTCAAAAGTCATAAATTTCTCCCCAACAGCTTTCTGATATTCTTTAGCATTATTGGTCTCTGTGATACTCTGCCTGATGGATTTCTCCATAGTATACTTCATCACTTTCAGGCACACTCTATTAGAGTGTTCCCATTTCTCATAAGCAATCTTCTGCGCTGCAGTAGATTCATCAGTGAGAGCTGCTGGCTTGTCTTCCCTTAAGGCCAGATCCAAGTCAGCAATAGTTAAGTAGAGATCTAGAGACTCTTTCCAGTCCTCATAGTTTGTCCCATTCAGAGTTTTGACAGAATTTGGGAAGGAGGCTGATATAAAACAGAGAATAGGAATCATTAAGAGTTGAAGGCAATATGATTCCATATATATATATGTGCAGCCAATCTTGCCCATAATACAAATTTCTTATTCATTATAATTCCGCCTAAGGGTCCCGAATCATAATAAATAAGAAATACAATAAGAAGAATAATACAATGTACAAAACTTACATCACCAAAATTTCTAATACCGATAGGGTACTTGAAACCATAATTGACATAAGCTTAAGACAATAGTACGATGTATAATAACAAATTACATTAATAATAGTACACCGATAGGGTATAATTATTATTAATATAATACAAATATAACACATTAGAATAATTAATTGTTTAACAACACAAATTTTGTATAATTATTCCCACGATAGGTGAGTTCATAACTATACAAAATATCAATAGTCATGCTACAATTATACATTAGAAAAATTATATTGTATAACAAATGCAGCATAGAACACACAACTTATTCGCGAGGCGAGAGGTATCTCGCGAGGCGAATCTTGTGAAAAGTCGACAACGTTTGGTCTTCTCGCGGGTACTCGCGAGGCGAGCAAAGTGTTCATGAGGCGACCACGAAACCTTTCATTTTCCTAGAACAGTCGGCCTTCGGGGTCGCGTGGCGAGACCATGTTCGCGAGGCGACCCGAGACCTTTCATTTTCCTAGAACAGTCGGCCTTCGGGTCGCGAGGCGAGAAACTTAATCGCGGGCGACCCGGAGAGGGTGACAATTTCACTGTTCTTCCGGCTTTCAGGTTCGCGAGGCGAGAATAATCTCGCGAGGCGAATCTGGAATTCCAACCGCTTCTTGATGCCCGAATCGCGAGGCGAGAAAAACTCGCGGGGCGATTGAACCAGTTTCACGCAAAAGGGAAACGAAAAACATCGATTTCTCACGTTTTATTTAATGAAATCCAACGATTTTCGAGTATGTTACTCGAATAACATGTGAGAAGAAAAACCCTTAAAAAATTTCAAATCATTGGCGGGAATCATAGTTTGAATTTTGAAGAACAAGGCATGAAAACGAAAGTTGTTGAAGGAAAACTTACAATTTTCATATTGATATAACATGATATGAAAATCCCTAACAATTTTCAGAACAGCTATAACATGTATCTATCTATGGCTCTGATACCAATTGAAGGAAAACTTATAAATCTAAATACCATACAGATACAAATCATAGCATGTGATTCATGTTAATCAAAGTAAAGAGGAGGATTTCATACCTTGGAGATTCGCAGAATCCATCACAGCAGATCAAAGGATGAGAAGAGGATGAACCGTTTCAGAATGTTGGAGAAGATGAGAGGGTTACTCCTCTCTTTCTGGTAGTTTTGGTTCTGTGTTACTAACTGTTAGAATGCCTAATGGGGAGGCTATTCTTATAACCTACCAGCAGATAGTAGGGACCTCTCAATGGGTTAACATTAGAAATGACCCATCCCATCATAGGGTCATTCTTTAATAAATACCCAACAACTATTTTATCAATTGGTTACGTAATTAGGAATTAATATTATAACTGATATATTAATAATTTAATTATAATTCAATAACCAATTAATGCTAATCCACTGTTATACATATTAAAATTTAACATATTATTCTTCTGAATTGTGTCATGTTTTCAAGTTGTGTACCATTATACACTATTCCAAAGTAAACTCGGGCAGTAACATTGCATTGAAGTTGGCACTATCAGAATCCAACACTACAACCAAGGGCAGGGGCGACTCTAGAAAATTTCAGATTTGCACCTGGCCAACAGATACAGAGAAAATAGTAACACATCATCATGATTGTTGGAATACACAGAATTGAAAATGTATCGTCTGCAAAGACAATAGTGACCGACATTGTTTTTCCTCTCAGATATACGTGTCCTATACTTGGCATGCAGTGGTGCCACCTTACCCTATACCCTTTTGTTTACTTGTAACACTTACCCTTTCCGTGCATGCTTCACTACCTATAACTATAAACCCCAAATTCTCATTCTAAAGCACGACAACAATATTTTCCTACACCTAGCTATCTTTTGCTTGCGTTAGTCATGGACCTTATTCATCGGTTCCTCAACTTAGTAGCTCCTCCAATCACCTTCTTTTCCCTTTGCCTTTTCTTACCAACTTATTGGGCTTTCAAGTTCTTCCTTTCCACCATGAGCTCCATCTTCTTCAGTGAAAATGTTGCTGGTAAAGTTGTTCACATCACCGGTGCTTCCTCTGGCATTGGTGAGGTAATTCACTTCATCCACCCATATTCAGAAACCTATATATATAGTATCCACGATCGATGCATGTGTTGTTTATATGTGGCTTGGATTTTCAGCAGTGACAGTAACCTTCTATTTTGATTTTGTGCAGTATTTGGCATACGAGTATGCTAAGAGAGGTGCTCGCTTAGCACTTTCTGCAAGGAGGGAGACTGCACTGCGTGAAGTTGCTGATAGAGCGCGTGATTATGGATCTCCTGATGTTATTATAATGCGTGCAGATGTTTCTAAGGTTGAAGACTGTAGGCTATTAGTGGATGAAACTGTAACTCATTTTGGAAGACGTATGTGACCTTCTTAATTAACCAAGTTCTTCATAACTCATATATCTTAATTAGACACAACTCGTTTTATGAAGTTTGTCACTGTTTGTGTTTTTGTGTGATGCAGTGGACCATCTGGTAAATAATGCCGCAGTTGGTATTGCCACCTTGTTTGAAGAAGCAACTGATATCACCGATTTGAGACCTATAATGGTAATTGCCCATATTTAATCACAATACTGCATATTTTATTGTACTTTGCCTCCTTGTTTGATTTTGAAATGTTGAAACTGCAAGGTTATGAGTTATTATCACTTGAGCTTGGTAATTATGGCTAAATTGAGTTGTCAACTTAAGTGCTGCAAATCTGTTCCTCTATATATGCCTCACAGGAAACAAACTTTTGGGGATCAGTTTACACAACACGTTTTGCTTTACCACACCTCAAAAACAGCAGAGGCAAAATTGTGGTCATGTCTTCTGCTGATTCTTGGATGCCTGCACCTAGAAGGAACATCTATAATGTAAGTGACATTACATAGCCTAATAGTGATATTGAGAGATGTTCAGAAATTAATTTGTTCACGTTCATTTAACACTTTTAACAGGCAAGCAAAGCAGCGCTAGTGAGTCTATATGAAACATTGAGGGTGGAAGTTGGGTCTGACATTGGTATAACAATAGTGACACCCGGTTACATTGAGTCTGAATTGACCAAAGGCAAGTTCTTCAAGGCAGAAGAAGGCAAGGTGGACGTGGACCCAGATTTGAGAGATGTAAGCATTTTTGCAGTTATAAACCACATTGTATACTTACAAGATCATTACTTCATAGGTATTAATTAACATTACTATTGCCATATAACTACTGAATTTTTGAAGTAAGCATTTATGCAGGTTGAAGTAAGTGCAATGCCTGTGGGATCAGTAAGTGGGTGTGCCAAAGCGATAGTTAATAGCACGTTGAGGGGAGATACGTACCTGACCGTACCAGCATGGTTCAGAATGACCTATGTGATAAAAGTGTTGTGCCCAGAGCTGATAGAGTGGAGCTTCAGAATGCTGTATCTGACTGCACCAGGAATTCTTGCGAGGGAAGCCCCTAGCAAAAAGATTTTGGATACCACTGGACTCAAGAAGGTGTTTTATCCCTCTTCCATCCAATCTCCTGAGGTCAAGACTGAGTGATTTTTCAAATCAAAACATGGTGGAGTGGAATTACTTATCTTTTTCTGAGTCCGTTGTTATGTCTATGGTTCTTTATAGTGGCAGATGTTACTACCATTACCATGTATTAATTATATGATAAAATAAATACAAGTAAGGTTGAGGTGTTTTGTTATGGGTGAACAATAAAGTACAATACAATCATAATTCTGATTTGAACATCGTGGAAATTCGTAAATGTATTGGTCAAATTAATTATTTCTTCTTTTTAATACAAAACAATATTGCAAGAAAGCGTGGTAGCGTTGCCGTGAATTCTAGGGTGAAGTGGGTTAGTTTCCCCTTAACCGGTGAAGACATTTTTTCTACCGTTGGATGTATGATAAAAATAAACTTACGGTCCAGATTTCACTCTCCAAACAAAAAAATATAAGGATAATTTAGGTAACCTAAAAAACTCAAATGACCATGGTATCCTTATCTTCCTCCAGCAGATTGCAGCACCGCCTGACGAACCCCTTCGTCGAGAAGCAAACCTTATCGCCACCGCCGAACACCTTGAACTTGCTAGACTCCTGGAAACACCGGAAAATATCCGGCGGCATTCTCCCGGCCTCGCCCAACTCCGTCGAGTCGAGATCGAGCCGCAGGACCAGGATCATCAGCGAGAATGATGATTTCAACCCTCTGATTGAGGGGAGGGTCGAAGAAGTGGAGGGAGGGTGAGGGTGGTGGTGGGGGAGGCGGAGGGCGAGGAGGTGGATCTGTCTTCGCGGTGGTTTGTGTTTAGTTCAATCTTTCTTTACACATTCTTCAAACTGAAAATCTCTTTGAACGACCTCTTGATGAGTGTGATTTCACATTATATTTCATGTATATTTTTGCATGCATTTTCATATAGTTTAGGTAATTTTTAATTGATTTTTGTTAGTTTTTACCTTGGAACGGGTAAGATGGTTTTGCGGTGTTGTTTTGAAGAAATTAAGGATTAAATGCTCAAGATCAAGAGCTTGGATGAAGATAGAGCTTGAAAAGTGAAGAAAATGTACCAAACAGAGCCCATCACAGCCATGATCAAGCAAAATTGGAAAGAAAAGAAGGCAAAAGTCAGAAGCTGTCACGGCCTAGTCGTGATGCCCATCACGACCGTGACAAACCAACATTTGAAGACGCGCCCATGGCAGAACCCGTCACGGCCTGGCCGTGATGGCCATCACGGCCGTGACGCGCGTTATTTGAATCCAATTCTATAAATAAGGCATCAGGGGCAGAATGAAAGGGAGAGACTTTGAACCCAGAATGAACTTTTACCAGAGGCGACTTTTACCCTAATTCTCTGAGTCAGGGGCTGCTGTGACTGTTGTGGAAAGCCTCCATGGAGTTCCTTCTCTCCTTTGTCTATATTCCTTTTATTTTGGCTTTCTCTGTCACTATGAGTAGCTAAATCCCTTTTTGTTGGAATTAGATGTAACTAAACTGAACCTCATGTATTTGCCTTGATTGCTTAATCTATGTTTATGCTTTCGTATTAGTGTTTGATTCTTATGCTTAATGCTTTTTGTGGTTTGATCACCCATGAAATGTTTCTGAGATTTGATTTGCAATGGGGACATTCTTCTCATTTCTTGATCTGGAATTAATCACCTAGTAAACCTTGCATCTAGGAATGGATTTTGGTTTATCAGTAATCGTGTAATCCCTACTCTTAATGCAAACTCACTAATTAGGCCACCTAAGGAATTAGGGTTTAATTAGGGGATTTAGGCTCTTGTCATCTAAGGAATTAGGGCTTGAGTAATCTTGTGGGTTGATTTTGATATTTGAAGCATAAACTGGATTGGTGTTCTTGGTATTGCATGAGACAAAGGTTTAGTGAAGTTTAATCCCAACATCTTTCATATTTGAATAATCTCTTTTTCTGCATTCCAAGTGTTTGCTGAAAATCCAAAAAGAACTTGTTCCTTTTATTTTGTTTATTTTAACTCTTGTTGGGCTTGGTATTTAATATTGAGCTCCCTTCCATCCAAACGATCGTCTAGATAGTAGTCCAATTTGCGAAGTGGTACTTGTCCGTGATCCCCGGCAATGGCGCCAAAAACTTGTTGACGAATCTATACAAGTATACATAGTCTTGGAAAATCATGTCACCTTCCAGTAGAGCTCCAACATCGTGCTTTTTGGACAGTGAAAGCCTTGAACTTTGATATGAAGCTGGCTATGGACAAGAGACTGTTGCAATTGAATGAGTTGGATGAATTCCAACTCTTGCATATGAGAGTGCAAGAATCTATACGGAAAGAACAAAGTTTTGGCATGATAAGTACATTCTTCCCAAGCATTTTGAAGAAGGCCAATCAGTTTTGCTCTTTAACTCACGTCTCAAGCTATTTCGGGGCAAGTTGAGATCAAGGTGGTCGGGTCCATTCCATGTCAAGTCAGTTTCTCCATTTGGTGCGGTTGAATTGGAAGATCCATCGTCCGGAAGAACTTTCACTGTTAATGGGCAAAGGCTCAAGCACTACCTTGGAGGAGACTTTGATCGTCAAACAGTCTCCATCCCTCTTAAAACACCCTCATAGAGATCACTGGCCCGTCAAGCTAGTGACGTTAAAAAAGCGCTTCTTGGGAGGCAACCCAAATTTTCTTTCCCTTTTCCATTTGTTTTTTAATTTAACTCTTGAATAATTTGAGAAGATCAAGAGGAAAAAAATTATAAACTAATAGATTTGTAAGTGTTCCAGGTTATGAAGGAAGGAAGAGCAAAAAGGCAAGGCCAAACACAGTCAGAAATCATCACGCCCAGGCCGTGACAGTGGTCACTGCCGTGATGAGCTAACCAGAGAAGTCAAAAAGGATCACGGCCCAGCCGTGATATCCATCACGGGCGTGATGAGAAGGACCCTGAAGATCAGGGAGTATCACGGCCTAGCCGTGATACAGGTCACGGCCGTGACAGGCCAGCTCCTATGGACAGAATTGATCACGGCCTGCCTGTGATGAGCATCACGGCCGTGACATATTTTCCAGCACCTCTTTGACTAGGCACATGAACTAACACCCGCTACCACCTCGGTGAGTTGTTCCATTTTTCTCCTCTCTCCGACTTGATTATTTACATTGGGGACAATGTAAGTTTTTAAGCTTGGGGTAGGGGTATTTTTACAAATTTTTGAATTTTTTTGAGGGATAGGGCTAAGTCATGGATTCAATCCCATCCTCATGGAAGCATTATTACTTGGAATGATTTGGTGAGCAAGTTCTTATCTCGTTTCTTCCCTCCATCAAGAATGATCAAGTTGCGATCGGGGATCAATGCTTTTGCACAAAAGGATGGTGAATCACCTTACCGCTTCTCGAAGTATGATTGAAGCGGCTGCGGGTGGAACATTGAGTCAAAAGACACCCGATGAAGCAAAGGCCTTGATTGAAACTATGGCTAATAATGATTATCAAATGCCTAGTTCTCGATCATTGGCTAAGAGAGGTGTTTTGGAGCTTGATGAATATAGTGCTCTTAAGGCGCAAATGGCCGCTCTTACCAAGCAATTGGGGTCCATTCAACTACAAAATTCTCAATTACAAGCGGTCCAAGTTCAAGCCGTCTCAGTGTGTGACTTCTGTGGAGGTAACCATGCCAACGACAATTGTGAAATTAGTGTGGTTGGAGGTCTGGGGCAAGAAGAAGTGAACTACATGGGAAACCAAGGGCCTAAGCATGATCCTTTCTCTAACACCTATAATCTGGGGTGGCGTAGCCATCCTAACTTTGGTTGGAGACAAGGGCAAGGCTCAAGTTCTCAAGCAAAGCCTTCTCAAGAGAATTCAAGCAATTTGGAGAATATTCTAACCCAATTCATGCAAGCAACTCAAGCTAATTTGAAGGGTCAAGAAGCAATGATGAAGAATCAAGATGCCTCCATCAAGAATCTAGAGCACCAAATAGGCCAATTAGCAAAGCAAATGACGGAGAGAGCTCAAGGAAAATTGCCGGGAGATACCGAGAAGAATCCAAAGGAGGATTGCAAGGCAATTACTACAAGAAGTGGGAAGGTGGTAGTTCCACAAGAAAAAGAGAGAGAAAATAAAAAGAAAAAAAATGAGGAAGAAAAAAATGAAGAAAGAGAAGAAAAGAGAATTGGTGAGGGAGTTGATGAGGTGATCATTGAAGATGCAACCAATGAAGAACTAGAGACTTCCCAAGTCACTACCTCTAGTCCTATTGTTGTTGAAGTTGAAAAATCAAAGAGAGAAAAATTGGTGGATGAAGAGTTTGCAAGAAAGAAGACTAAAAGCAAATTCTTGAAGAAGTTGACAATCCTAAGGAGTTTCCACCGTATTTCAAGATACCCTATCCTCAAAGGTTGAAGAAAGAGGTAAAGGATCAACAATTCTCTAAGTTCTTGGACGGTGTTCAAAAAGTTGCAAATTAACATCCCTTTTGCCGAAGCTCTTCAACAAATGCCTTCCTATGCCAAATTTATGAAGGAGATTCTTTCTAACAAGAGGAAGTGGAAGGAGGAGACGGTCATGCTCACGGAAGAATGCAGTGCCATACTCCAAAGGAAGTTACCGGTGAAGATGAAGGATCCGGGTAGCTTTACTATTCCATGTGCTATTGGTCATTTGAACATTGGAAGAGCCTTGTGTGATCTTGGTGCAAGTATCAATCTTATGCCTCTCTCCATCTTCAAGAAGTTGGGAATTGGTGAAGTCAAGCCAACCGGGATTTCTCTCCAATTGGCGGATCGTTCCATTACGTATCCTTATGGTGTAGTGGAGGATTTATTGGTAAAAGTAGACAAGTTCATCTTTCCGGTAGACTTTGTGGTGTTGGATATTGCGGAAGATAGTGAGACTCCATTGATTCTTGGAAGGCCATTCCTAGCCACGGGTAGGGCTTTGATCGATGTAAATCAAGGGAAGTTGGTGCTTAGAGTCCAAGATGAAAAGGTCACCTTCAATGTTTTTGAAGCAATGGGACATCCAAGTGACAAAGATACATGTATGAGTGTGGACCTTGTTGAATCATTGACTAACAAGAGTGTTCAACAAACTTTTGAAGATTCATTGGAAGCGGCTCTTATGGTTGAGAATATAGAAGAAGAGATATGTGAGGAAGAAGTTGAGGTCATGGTTAAATACCTTGAGACTTGTCCAGTTTTGAATAATGATGAAGACAAAGTTGTGGAGGATGTGCGGATTGAAGACAAGGGTGAAACACCTATGCTAGAGTTGAAGGAACTTCCATCCCATCTCCGTTATGCTTTCCTTGGAGTGAATTCTTCATTCCCGGTGATCATTAGTAGCGGATTGAACTCCTTAGAGGAAGAGAAGTTGTTGAGAGTGCTTAGAGAGCACAAATCCACAATTGGGTGGTCTATGTCCGACTTGAAAGGAATAAGTCCTTCATTTTGTATGCACAAAATCCTTTTGGAGGAAAACTTCAAGCCGGTCAGACAACCCCAAAGAAGACTTAACCCAAACATGAAAGAAGTTGTAAGGATGGAGGTTGTGAAGCTTTTGGATGCGGGTATAATTTATCCAATCTCCGATAGTCCATGGGTGAGTCCGGTCCAAGTTGTTCCTAAGAAAGGGGGGATGACGGTTGTTGCAAATGATAAAAATGAACTCATTCCCTCAAGGACCATTTCCGGATGGAGGGTGTGTATTGATTATAGAAGATTGAATGAGGCTACAAGAAAATATCATCTTCCCTTGCCTTTCATTGATCAAATGCTAGAGAGATTGGCGGGCCATGCCTCTTATTGCTTCCTTGATGGATACTCAGGGTATAACCAAATTGTGGTTGACCCAAAGGACCAAGAGAAGACCGCCTTTACTTGTCCCTATGGCGTCTATGCATATCGGAGGATGCCATTCGGGTTGTATAATGCACCCGCCACTTTTCAAAGGTGCATGCTTTCCATATTCTCTGATATGACTGAAAAATTTATTGAGGTATTTATGGATGATTTTTCCGTATTTGGTAATTCTTTTGATAATTGTCTGAAAAATCTTGCATGTGTTTTGAAAAGATGCCAAGAAACTAACCTTGTTCTAAATTGGGAAAAATGTCATTTCATGGTTAGGGAAGGTATAGTTCTTGGTCATAAGATTTCATCATGGGGGATAGAAGTTGATAAGGCAAAAATTGAAGTAATCGAAAAACTTCCCCCTCCCATGAATGTGAAAGATGTTAGAAGCTTCTTAGGGCATGCGGGTTTCTATAGAAGATTTATAAAAGACTTTTCAAAGATTGTAAAACCCTTGTGCAAACTTTTGGTAGTTGATACTCCTTTTGTGTTTGATGATGATTGTATGCATGCTTTCCAACTTTTAAAGGAAAACCTCACCACCACACCGACCATTGCACCTCCAGATTGGAGTTTGCCATTTGAATTAATGTGTGATGCAAGCGACTATGCGGTGGGAGCCATCTTGGGTCAACGGAAAAATAAAATGTTGCATGTTATTTACTATGCTAGTCGTGTGCTGAATGATGCTCAATTAAACTATACTACGACTGAAAAAGAATTGATTGTTGTAGTTTTTGTATTTGATAAGTTTAGATCTTACTTGATTGGCTCTAAAACTATTGTGTACACTGACCATTCCGCTTTGAAGTATTTCATGACTAAACAGGATGCCAAGCCAAGGCTCATTTGGTGGGTACTATTGCTCCAAGAATTTGATTTAGATATAAAGGACAAGAAAGGAGTGGAGAATGTGGTAGCCGACCATTTGTCTAGGCTTCCACAAGCATATATTCAAGCAAAAGATGAGTTGCCAATTCAAGAAGAATTCCCGGATGAGAGGTTGTTTAGGGTGCAAGTGGCACCTTGGTTTGCGGACATTGCAAATTACAAGGCCGCCAACAAGATTCCGAAGGACTTCAATGCACAACAAAGGAAGAAGCTCATCCATGATGCTAAATACTATGTATGGGATGAACCTTACCTTTTCAAAAGAGGTTCGGATGGAATTCTTAGAAGATGTATTCCAAAAGAAGAGATTAATGGGATTTTGACTCATTGCCACAACTCACCTTATGGAGGACACTTTGGTGGTGAGAGAACGCCATGAAAGTCTTGCAAAGTGGTTTATTTTGGCCTACCATTTTTAAAGACTCTAGAGCTTGGGTAATGAAGTGTGCCAAGTGTCAAAGAACCGGAAGTATATCCAAGAGAAATGAGATGCCTTTGAAGGGTATTTTAGAGGTGGAGCTCTTTGATGTGTGGGGGATCGACTTCATGGGTCCTTTCCCATCATCCTACAACAACAAGTATATTTTGGTTACGGTTGACTATGTGAGTAAATGGGTAGAAGTTGTCCCAATTATGAAAGATGATGCAAAAGCGGTGGTTAGTTTTGTGAGGAAGAACATTTTTACCCAATTTGAAACCCCTAGAGCCATCATTAGTGATGGGGGTACTCATTTTTGTAACAAAGAGTTCAATGTGGTGCTTCCCAAGTTTGGAGTCAATCATAAAGTTGCCACACCGTACCACCCACAAACTAGTGGGCAAGTGGAGCTGTCTAACCGGGAATTAAAGAGGATCTTGGAGAAAACAGTGAATAATGCGAGAAAAGATTGGGCAAAGAAGCTGGATGATGCACTTTGGGCCTATCGAACTGCATATAAAACACCTATTAGTATGTCACCCTACCAATTAGTGTTTGAAAAATCATGTCACCTTCCGGTAGATCTCCAACATCGTGCTTTTTGGGCAGTGAAAGCCTTGAACTTTGATATGAAGCTGGCTATGGACAAGAGACTGTTGCAATTGAATGAGTTGGATGAATTCCGACTCTTGGCATATGAGAGTGCAATAATCTATAAGGAAAGAACAAAGTTTTGGCATGATAAGTACATTCTTCCCAAGCATTTTGAAGAAGGCCAATCAGTTTTGCTCCTTAACTCACGTCTCAAGCTATTTCGGGGCAAGTTGAGATCAAGGTGGTCGGGTCCATTCCATGTCAAGTCAGTTTCTCCATTTGGTGCGGTTGAATTGGAAGATCCATCATCCGGAAGAACTTTCACTGTTAATGGGCAAAGGCTCAAGCACTACCTTGGAGGAGACTTTGATCGTCAAACAGTCTCCATCCCTCTTAAAACACCTTCATAGAGATCACCGGCCCGTCAAGCTAGTGACGTTAAAGAAGCGCTTCTTGGGAGGCAACCCAAATTTTCTTTCCCTTTTCCATTTGTTTTTGAATTTAACTCTTGAATAATTTGAGAAGATCAAGAGGAAAAAAATTATAAACTAATAGATTTGTAAGTGTTCCAGGTTATGAAGGAAGGAAGAGCAAAAAGGCAAGGCCAAACACAGTCAGAAATCATCATGCCCAGGCCGTGACAGTGGTCACGACCGTGATGAGCTAACCAGAGAAGTCAGAAAGGATCATGGCCCAGCCGTGATATCCATCACGGGCGTGATGAGAAGGACCCTGAAGATCAGGGAGTATCACGGCCTAGCCGTGATACAGGTCACGGCCGTGACAGGCCAGCTCCTATGGACATAATTGATCACGGCCTGCCCGTGATGAGCATCACGATCGTGACATATTTTCCAGCACCTCTTTGACTAGGCACGTGAACCAACACCCGCTACCACCTCGGTGAGTTGTTCCATTTTTCTCCTCTCTCCGACTTGATTATTTACATTGGGGACAATGTAAGTTTTTAAGCTTGGGGTAGGGGTATTTTTGCAAATTTTTGAATTTTTTGCATTTTTCATGTTGCATTCATATAGGCATAGTTTTGCACGATCACATGATTAGATTGCCCATTGCTTAGATTATGCATCCAATTGTGAGAACTTAGTGCCAAATAAATTGAGATAGTGAATTGTTGAACCCAATTTTTTTATTCTTGTGATAAGGTTACAAATAAAAATTCTTGAGATGATCTTTGATAGTTGATAATTAGCACGTGGTTCCTTAGATTTCTGTTCCTCACTGATTTTTGAACTACTAAAGTGCGAGATTTTGATCCAAAAAGGGGTACTCACTAAATCTACCCCATTCTTTGTGATAGAGTGTTTTATTCCTCTTGGATTGTATTCTCTAGAACTTGACTTGAAACCGTTTTGAAGCTTAAAAATTTTTTAAAACATTTTTGAAAATGATTGAGGTACTAGGTATTTTTCCGGCCTTCTGAGCTTTGATTGACTAAATGCTACCCCTTAGTTGCCCAATTTTGAGCCTAAAAGAATAAAATACTTTTCTTGGTACCTTGAATTACTTTGATGAATAATGCTTGGTATGACACCTTTTAAAGTATTACAATAAGGGTAAAAAGGTAGTTGAAAAAGTATGGGATGAGAAAGTAGAAAAATATTTCTCTTGAATTGAAAATCTCCCCTTCTCCAAAAAAAAAAAAAATATAGAGAAGGGGATGACAAAAGGAAGTGAGAAATAAAATAAAAAGAAAGAAAGAAAGGTGGAAAAATGAATCAAAACCCAAAAGGTATTTTAGAAGGTGTCATGCTTTGCAATGCTTGATATTTTGTTTAGCCTTCTGGAAATTTCCTTTTCTTGATTTCCCCACCTAACGATTAATCTCATGGCCCCGTTACAACCAAAGTAAAAGACCTCTTGATTCTTATGTGTTTTCATTAATAAAGTAGAGATTTGGTTAATAGTCAAGCTTATGGTAGAATTCATTCCTTGAGGAAATTGAGCGAATTGTCATATATCTTTAAACACTTGAGTGAGGTGAGAAAGAGTGCCCGAATCAGTGAGAGTATGAGTCTAAGAAACCTAAGCTTCTAATTGGACTTGAAATTGATTGTCTCTTGGTGAATTGTTTGAAAATACCTGTTACTTGGATTAGTTACTCGGGTTCTTGGTTCATTATCCATGCTCTGATTATTTATATCTTCTTGCCTTAGTAATTGCTTGAGGACAAGCAAAATCTTAAGCTTGGGGTAGTTTGATGAGTGTGATTTCACCTCATATTTCATGTACATTTTTGCATGTATTTTCATATAGTTTAGGCAATTTTTAATTGATTTTTGTTAGTTTTTACCTTGGAACGGGTAAGGTGGTTTTGCGGTGTTGTTTTGCAGAAATTAAGGATTAATTGCTCAAGATCAACCATGATGGAGCTTGGATGAAGATAGAGCTTGAAAAGTGAAGAAAATGTACCAAACAGAGCCCATCACGGCCTAACCGTGATGACCATCACGGCCATGATCAAGCAAAACTGGAAAGAAAAGAAGGCAAAAGTCAGAAGCTGTCACGGCCTAGCCGTGATGCCCATCACAGCCGTGACAAACCAAAATTTGAAGACGTGCCCATGGCAGAACCCGTCACGGCCTGGTCGTGATGGCCATCACGACCGTGACGCGCGTTATTTGAATCCAATTCTATAAATAAGGCATCAGGGGCAGAATGAAAGGGAGAGACTTTGAACCCAGAAAGAACTTTTGCCAGAGGCGACTTTTACCCTAATTCTCTGAGCCAGGGGCTGCTGTGGCTGCTGTGCAAAGCCTCCATGGAGTTCCTTCTCTCCTTTGTCTCTATTCCTTTTATTTTGGCTTTCTCTGTTACTATGAGTAGCTAAATCCCTTTTTGTTGGGATTAGATGTAATTAAGCTGAACCTCATGTATTTGCCTTGATTGATTAATCTATGTTTATGCTTTCGTATTAGTGTTTGATTCCTATGCTTAATGCTTTTTGTGGTTTGATCACCCATGAAATGTTTCTGAGATTTGATTTGCAATGGGGACGTTCTTATCATTTCTTGATCTGGAATTAATCACCTAGTAAACCTTGCATCTAGGAATGGATTTTGGTTTATCAGTAATCGTGTAATCCCTACTCTTAATGCAAACTCACTAATTAGGCCACCTAAGGAATTAGGGTTTAATTAGGGGATTAGGCTCTTGTCATCTAAGGAATTAGGGCTTGAGTAATCTTGTGGGTTGATTTTGATATTTGAAGCATAAACTGGATTGGTGTTCTTGGTATTGCATGAGGCAAAGGTTTAGTGAAGTTTAATCCCAACATCTTTCATATTTGAATAATCTCTTTTTCTGCATTCCAAGTGTTTGCTGAAAATCCAAAAAGAACTTGTTCCTTTTATTTTGTTTATTTTAACTCTTGTTGGGCTTGGTATTTAATATTGAGCTCCCTTCCATCCAAACGATCGTCTAGATAGTAGTCCAATTTGTGAAGTGGTACTTGTCCGTGATCCCTGAGAACGATATCCGGTCTCACTACCTTATTACTTGTACGACTAGGTATACTTGCCTAGATTCGTCAACACCTTTATTATCCGGTGAGCTTTCATCACCTCCACCGGATCTGGATGCGGCCAAGACCAGACAGCGAAGTTGCGTCGCGAGGAAGCTCGACACACTGCCGCTGCTCTGGCTGCCGACCACTGCCACCTGAAGGAGGTCGATGGTTGATTATTTCTTCTCTACACTCAGTCACGAACAAACAAACAAGCATGGATTAGATGAAGAAATCAGTGAAGATGGAGCTGGACTATCGGTGTTGTTTGATGGGTAATCGGTTGGGTGTTGCACGGCGGATGATTGAGGTGGGTCGCGACCTCGGTGCGGCTCTATGTGCGGCGGAGCGTGGCTGATGCCACCAGTGGGAAGGGGGTCAAGCTGTCTTTCGGATAATAAAAAATTTAAAAATTCAAATAAAAAACATGTAAGATTACCTAAAAACCCAGTACCACCGATGTAGGATTTTTTTGCATACTTCATCCTAGAATTTTCCGTAGTGCTGCACACAGGTATATCTTTTTCCCCAAGATTAACATGATTCAAGAGTATACATATTTCTGATAAATGTGAAAAGATCAATCATATATTGTCCATCAGAAATCTATTTAGTTATGTTGTGGTTAACCGATAAATAAAAATTGTCTTATTAAATACAATTCAAAAACGCCAAAATGATAATATTTAGAATATTTAAACAATGAATAACTTAGTCTTTAAAAGAAATATAGAGTTCTCATTTTCACTTGGAAAAAAAAAATGAAAAACAAGCATATTACCTTTCTAAAAACAGAAATTGAGATAAAATGAAGGTATAAAAATGTTAACTAGCGAAGTTCCAAAGTTTAACAAAACTGTATTTCATATAGATATACTTTTTTCGGACTTAATTATTAAAAAAAAAATCTATATTTTTTAAACTCAAATATAAGTAAAATTCAATTTTATTTAATGTCAATGTTTTAAAAATCAAAAAAATTAAATCCAACAACTTTTCAAAAGTATTGTACATTCCTGAAATAATTAAAAGATAGATTAATAATTATAATTATTTTTTTACATAAAAGATAATTAAATTAAATTAAATTAACTAACTTTTTTTAATAAATATAAAATTAATTAGTTTTATTTATAATTGAGTCCGGAAGAGTATCTCTTAACTTGCAGAGAGTAAACAAGTTAATCCTCAAGGTGTGCATTCAACCCAATAAAACCATGAACACGACCATCAGAGTTTGAAGATTAGATTCAAACACAGCAGATAAAATCAAAAAACTGTTGCATCATCTCTCGGAACAGCAACCCAGCCACAAATACTCAAACCAACAGAACAAATCATAAAGAAGGACGAATGGAACAGTAACACGAATCTACCAAGTTCTAAGGTTTCAAAGTCAACACCGCGCTGTTTGCAGAACATTTCAAGACGTTAATAATCAATGTTTCGTTAATATTGTCAAAGCTAATGGAGGTGTATTTATATTTGGCGGCTTTGGAGAATGTACTCCCCAAGGAAAAGGATCTATACATGAAAATGAAAGAATCTTGAGCAATCAATGAACAAAATATTGTAAAATCAAGAGTGGCTAATCTCTCTCTGCCTCCCTCCTCTCTACCGTCTATATCTCCCTCTCTCTCATCTTTTTCTCGCCCTCTACCCTCACTCTCCTCTTTCTCTCCCTCCTCTCTCTAAATTGTTAAAATCAATTCATTTCCGTCATACACGAAATCGAAAATCATCATGCGAGACGATGAAATTTTGTTCTAGACTTTCACGTGATGCTATGAAAATTAGTTGCGTGATTAGCAACACCATATTTTATGCAATGTAACGTTGTTATATATGGATGGCCAATTATTTTGTAAAAAGTCAAAAGCAGAGAGTCACAATACATGTAGGGAGAAAGTAAGGACTGAGAAAGTGTTAAAAAAAAGGAAGAAAATGGAACTTTCAGAAGTTTGGGTTCAGTGAATTGAACGAAGGTGGAAGAAAATGAAACTACTTTCTAAATATTTATGATTTATTTTTTTATTAATTTTTATCCAATGGATTTTTATTTTATTTTATTATGTGATCCAATGGATTTAAAAAAATAGTGGATGGATTACTAGGATTATTATCCATCCTTAAAATAATATGGTCCATGAATACCTTTAAATAAATTGTGCATAATGAAAAATTGCAAATAAATTAAACCATAAAGGAAGAAAGAAAGAATACCTCTAAACATATTATGGCAACGAGGATTGAGGCAACGAGTTTGAAGTTTGAGTGAGAAAAAAAGTTGTCTACAATATGAGGCGGGGCATTTGTGTGACTGTGTCGACAATATAAGGAGGCAACTGAGTGAGTGTGCATAAGGAGTCAAGGCAACTGAGTGAGTATTGACAATATTGCAACTTAGTGAATGTCTATAAGGAGGCGAGGCCACTGAGTGAGTGTCTAGATATAAGGAGGCCATGCAACTGAGTGAGTGTCTACAATATTAGGAGGCAACTGAAAAGTTTCATTAACATTGTCAAAGCTCATGGAGTGTATATGTATTTGACGGCTTTGGAGAACACACTCCCAAGGTAAATGATATTTACATGAAAATGAAAGAATCTCGAGCAATCAATGAATAAAATATCACAAAATCAATTGTTGAGATATGCCTCTAAATCAACAATATGATTAGTTAGTTAGTCATAACTAACTTATATCTAGACTCACATATGTCTATAAATAGACTCACATATGTCTATAAATAGATCATCATGTATAGGATGAGAAACACTAATCAATAGACACATAGGTGTGTGAAAAGAAGAGAGGGATTTAAGTGTGAGGCAATTCCATCTTGAGAGAATCATGTATTGATTTGGTGAGAGATAGGGAAAAGTGTATAGGAGTAGAAACATCAATCTTGTGGTAGCTCTTGGAGATACCATGTGAAAGACATGGAAGGGAAGACTAGGAGGAAAGATTGTGGGAGGTTTCTGTTGTAAAGCACTTGTATCTCTATGATCTATGATCAAGATAGTGAAGGGGAGAAGAAGACTTTTTGTGCTCTCTCCCGTGGACGTAGGTCATCAATGATCGAACCACTAAAATCCCGGTGTTCATCTTTTCTTTTTCCGTTTTATCTTCTTTAGTATTCGATTAGTTCTTGTTATGGTTAATTTGCATGCTTTAACGTTCTTGCTTGTTTCCTTTTATGGTGCATTACCTCTATGGAGGTTTTGTGGCTCCGATCAAATCCCCAACAAGTGGTATCAGAGCCACTTTCGATAATGGGAACGACAAGACCCAACGAGTGGCGCCGTCTGTGGGAAGCACGAAGCAAAAACTGTGAGACCAAAGGGGGCAAGAACCAGAGAGGTTGTAATCGATTCTCCACAATCGATTATGAAGCGAATCAAGAATGCAGAAAAGGAAATCGAATTGGAAAGAAGAAAAGAAAGGGAAACCGGAAAGATGGAAATTGAAGCTTGTATAGAAGGTGTATACAATTTCATCTTTCAGATTAGTTTCATTTTTCTTCTTAATTTCCTTGTTAGTGTTCTTTTTTTGGTTGGGCTGCTGTGTTTGTTCTTGTTGGAACAGGTTCTTGGGTTTGAACCAGGGAGGCGCGGCAGATGGCGGAAAGAAGCGGCTCTCGGCGGTTGGAAGGTGCAGGCGCAATGCCGTGGTGCGATGCGCGGCGCAGCAATCGTGTACGGTGGCCCCGTGAAAACGGGCGGTGCTTTCGAGATCTACGCGCTGGTGCGAAACGGTGGCTATGGTCACTATTTCAGAAAATTTATTATACATCGGAGTTTACACATCGGTTTCTATAAAACCGATGTGTAAAAGGAGGCGGTGGCATTTTTGAAATTAAAATCAAAGTATTACACATCGGTTTAGGAATAACCGATGTGTAAAACCTTTCCACATCAGTTATTTCTAACCGATGTTTAAAATTAAAATTAAAAAAAAATTAAACTCAGAAATTGTTGACATTTAACATCGGTTGTATTAGAACCGATGTGTAAAACAGTCATTAACCACATCGGTTTCTAATAACCGATGTATAAAACTATAAAAAAAAAAATAGAAATTAAAATTTTATTTTTAAACATCGGTTTTATTATTCACCGATGTGTGAAACTTTACCACATCGGTTCTAAGTTAACCGATGTGTATTATTATTTACATATTAATTCCCTCTTCCTCCCTTTTCATTTTGGCGCTGAGAACTTTTCATCTGAGCTCTCTCCCTCCTTTTCCTTTTCATCTGAGTTCTTTAACCCTAAACAAGGAAAACAACGCATCTGAGTTCTTCAACCCTAAACAAGGAAAACAACGCATCTGAGTTCTTCAACCCTAAACAAGGAAATTTTCATCTGAGCTCTCTCACGCAGACGCAGTCTTCGCTGGTTGTTCATACCAGCCACAGCTTCTCATCTCCCATCTCCCTCACTTTTTGCCGCCGCGCGACGACGAAAGCTCCGGTGTATCTGCCGTGCTGCCTTCGCCTCCACCACCGTCAACTCCCTCTCATCTCTTCGGCTTCTCTTTCTCGGTTCCCACTCTCATCTCCTCAACTTCTCAAAGGTAAAACACAGAACATCCTTACATGTTACAACCCCTGTCATATGAATTTTTGTTTTTATTTATGGGTTATTGGTAGTTGTTGTTCTGATATAATAAGCCAGTTCTATGCTTTAGCTTTTTTCACATTTGCTTTTGCTGATTTTCAAGTGAGCTTCAAGTATCAGATCAATGTGGGGGACTTTTAGTTGATTCTCGTTTTCTAGCTTCTGGATTCCCGATTGTTCACTTTCTTCTTTGTGTAATTTTTGAATGCTTTTTCTTTACTTGCGTTGCTGGAATGGAGACTAGTAGATGCTAAGTTTTTAGTTGGATGCTTGTGAAATCTGATTTTGGTTTTGTATTTTTCCAGTGTTGTTTGGGTGTTTCCATGGTGGTAACAGATATCACTTTGTCATTAATCCTAGAACTATTGGGTGGTTTTTGTGAATATTACTGTTATTTCAATCCTGGGTGTTCAGTAGAAGGGGTTTTGATGGATTGTTGGGGGCATGAATTTAGCTATATTTCAACCTCCTAGCAGTTTGTATGTTTCTGGTTGACAATGTACCTAATATCCTGCTTCTTTTGTAATCTTTTCTTTATTATGATGTATACGGGTTTGAGTACCCATTGTACTCGATTCAATACATTTTTTGCTTATAAGAAAAAAAAACCAAAAACCTTGATATCTCTGATTGTTTCTCCAGTTTTGGTCGATGCATTTCTGTTTACATCAACTTTCATCATCTTTATGACATCATCAGGAGAATATGAATCCTTATTTGCTCCATCTATTTTGTAAGAACATGTGATCTCAACCCTTTTTACAGTAAAATTTAAATACAAACAAAATAATATTTAAAGTAAAATATCTTACCATGATGTACGTTCATCACATAAATGTTTTCTTTCTCATAGCTGATGACAACCTCATGTCCAAGAGGACTGAATGCAACATGACTAATTGTATAATCTTTCTGAAATTGAAACAAGAAACAAGAGAATCAAACGAGTAGTAGTACACTCACACCTTTAGATAGAATAGAATTCCCAATATAAAAAAGCAAAGAACTAACCTTAGATCTTGTTTTTACCCTTTTCCTCTCTGTGTTTTGGTAAGTGACTTTACAAAGACCTTATAGTGTCTGTCAATTTTATGGTTTTCATTAGAATTCTTAGATGTTCATTTTGCTGCAGGGTGATCTACACTTCATTGCATAGTGCTACTGCCTCTGCTTTGTTCACTTCTCTGCTGTCTTTGCATAATAACAACTAGGCGTGTCTCTCAGAAGGTACGTTTTGGCTGAAAAGCTTTCATTGGAGTTTTAATGTATTTTCTTGAAAATTTATTTGATTCGATAATATGCCCACAATAATTAGTAAAGCCCTAGTTTCCGTTTGAGATGCAATACTAATGAGCGTACGTGTACGTGTACGTGCTTAATGTACCGCTCATTGTGTTGGATCTTGAATTGTCCAAAGTTGGACAGTTTGGGAAAAAACTTTTTCTTAATTCAGTTAAAATAGTTATTCATTGATTCTAATGTTATAAACTTGATGAAAGTTCGGATTGATACATTTCCTTTTGTTCTCCGGGTGCATACTTTATCGTGGTGGATGTCATCGCGTTCAAGTAGTGTACGTCGGAGACCGCGGGGAAATGCTGCTGAAATTTTGTCGAGTATGAGCATGAGAGTTAAGGACTAACTGTTAACCGAATGTTGAAAAAGTTTCTTCTCGAATGGGATAGGGCCATACCCCATTCGAGAAGAAACTTCTCGAATGTTGAAGAAGAAGAGGTCGATCTTCTTTGATCTTCCATACTGGTGCAAGCTTGATGTAAGACATTGTATTGATGTGATGCATGTAGAGAAAAATGTGTGTGACGGTTTAATCGAACGCTTCTCAACATTCAAGGCAAGACAAAGGATGGTGTGAATGCTCGTGCGGATCTAGTTGCGATGGGTATACGAGAGCAGTTTAGCTCCACTTAAAGTGGGGGATAAGAAGACTTATTTGCCCCCAAAGATGTCATACTTTATCAAAAAAAGAGAAAAGAAGTTTCGTGAATGTCTACGGGGAGTCAAAGTGCCACGGGGTTACTCTTCAAATATCGGAAGACTTGTCTCAATGAAAGATCTCAAATTAGTTGGCTTAAAGTCTCATGATTGTCATGTCTTGATGCAACAACTACTACTGGTGGCCATTCGTGACATATTGCCTAAAAAAGTCGGACATGCCATTACTAGGTTATGCTTATTCTTCAATGCTATATGTAGCAAGGTCATTGACACTAAAAATTTGGATGAGTTGGAAAATGAGGCAGCCATTGTATTGTGCCAATTGGAGATGTATTTTCCACCTTCATTTTTTGACATCATGGTTCATTTGATTGTTCATATAGTGAGGGAGATTAGATTGTGTGGTCCCGTTTATTTAAGGTGGATGTACCCGGTTGAGCGATACATGAAGATCCTGAAAGGATATATGAAAAATCCACACCGTCCCGAAGCATCTATTGTTGAAAGGTATGTTGCGAAAGAAGCTATTGAGTTTTGTACGGACTACATGTCGAAGCGGAACCTGTAGGGCTTAGAAGTCTCGTCACGAAGGAAGATATGATGGTAAGGTTACATGAGGTATCACTGTTAAGAGCATGGATCGGGAGGAAGTGCTTCAAGCACATTTGTATATATTGAATAACACTGATGAGGTTGAACCATACTTATGTGAGCATAAAAGCATCATCAATGAAACTTACCCTAGAATGAATGAAAAATGGTGTTTGAACAAGCATAACAAGACTTTCTTGAACTGGTTTAAAGAAAAAATTGCAAAGGATGGTACTGCTTCTGCTACATTAAAATGGCTAGCACAGGGGCCTAACTTTGATGTCATATGCTGGAGTGGGTACGATATCAATAAGTTTTCCTTCTATACAAAGTCCCAGGATGACAAAAGTACTATGCAAAATAGTGGGGTTATGGTCGTCGCTGAGTCCATGCATTTCTCTGGTTCGAAAGATAAAAACCCTGTTATGGCATCAGTTTCATACTTTGGAATCATTGAAGAGATATGGGAGATTGATTACACGAAGTTTAGAGTACCTGTTTTTAAATGTTAGTGGGTCGACAGTAACAATGGTGTGCAAACCGATGAGTTAGGATTCAAATTGGTGGACCTTAGTAAGGTAGGTAATAAAGAGGAACCTTTCATCATGGCATCCCAGGCAAAACAAGTGTTTTATATCCGTGATCCTTCTAACAAAAGGTGGTCAGTGGTTCTCCAGGGAAAAAACATGTATAATGGTAGTGAGGGAAATCACGATTCAACTCTTGATATTTCTGATACTCCTTCTTTCTCAACACGAGTGTCAAATTTCAATGAGGAAAATGAAGTGGATGATGTACATGCTACTCATAATGATCACCAAGAAGGGTTATGGGAGAACTTTACTAATTGACCACAAAGTAAGTTTAGTTTGATATTACCATCAAGTTTGGCATATTATATGTTTACGTTGATATTTATAAGTTATGTTTATGTACGTTGATCGATATTTATAAGTTATGTTTGATATTTATCCTGACATACTAACAAGTTTTTTTTTTTTGTGTTTAAACAGGTATACATGGCTGATCATGAGGATATCCCTCCTTCATGCAATGGGTCAGAGACCCCGTCTACCGGTAGAAAGGGTAGACGTGCCACACGGATGAGGAATTTGATCGCCAACCGTGGGTCAAATCAAAGGATAAGAGTAGACTTTGATAATAACCTCAATCCTATTGGGCCAATGGAAGATCAGTTTAACAGTTTTGTGGCGACCCTTGCTAGGAACAGGCCCAGTATACTCATTGATAGGTGGAGAGATGTACCGGCGGACGTGAAGGATCAGATATGGGAGAGTGTTCCCGTATCTATACTTCTACGTCCCTGTGTTTGTCTGTATCTACTTTATTTTTATCTTAATAATATCATACAAGAATTCGTTGATTCTTTTGGTCTTAATGTAGTTGACCTTTGACATACCGGATACATACGCTATGAAGAAGCGTTTGCTAAAGTATGCTGGAGAGCGTTGGAGGGCTTTTAAGGCCGACCTGGGCAGATACTATATATTCAATCCAAAAAGTAAAAAGAACCCACTCGAGGTGTATCCGTTTCTTGACAAGGCGACGTGGGATCGCTTTGTTCAGAGCCGACATGATCCCATCTTTCAGGTTAACTTATTTGATTTGTCTCTAAATTTATGTAATTGCATTAATTTCATTTACTTATGTAATTTAATTGTCTTTTATTTATAACAGGAGAAGAGGGAAAAGGGCGGAAAAAACCAAAGCAAGAATGTCTACCCCCATGTCATGTCTCGTGGGGGATATAAAAAGCTTGTTAAGAAAATGGTTGAAGAGGAAAAGAAAGCACGTCAGCAGGCAGCATCTCAGGCGGATCCTAATGCTAAAAATCTTCCAGAGGTTGTTGATCCACCTCCACCCCCACGCCATCGTTCATGGAAGAGGGGCCAACAAAGAAAAACGGGACAATATACATCCGAGGAGGCCCGCCAAGTAGCTGAGAGGATTGTAAGTATAGTTTGTTGTAATTGTCATTTTAAGATTGTTACCGAATTGTAATGTGACCTGATATTTTATGTGATAGGATGCCTTGGATGATCAGCTAACCCAAGGAACCTTTGTTCCTAGAGGACGCGATGATGTCTTATCTACTGCCATCGGTAAACCAGACCACCCGGGCCGTGTCATTGGTGTTGGATGGGGAGTCGGCATTCGCCAATACCATGGTTCATCTTCACACCAATGCCACAGGGATTCTGTTGCAGATAGAGCACGACTAAAACTGGAGATTGCAGCTGAGCTTCGACAGGAGATGGCCGAGCAGTTTGCCCAGCAGATGGCAATATTGACTTCTATGTCCCAGCAGATGACAACCGGTGTCCAACCCTTTGTCCATGTGAGCACTAAGGGCTCATGTGATCCTCCTCATCATCCTGAAAATGATGATGATGGTGATGCTGCTGCTGCTGCTGCTGATGATGATGATGATGATGATGATGATGACGACGACCCTGATAGGTGTGAGCTGTATGTTGATGATCATCATCATCGCCGCTTAGTGGCATTGGGTAGGGCATATAATAAGTTAGGTAATATCATACACCATCGGTTATTACCGGATGATCAGCTGAGGGTGTCTGTTGAGATTATTCGAGATGCTGATGCTCGAGTCCCCTGCCCACGAGGAGGTTCAAACAAGTGGGTCGGGCCCCCGTAACTTCATCCTCTGGCCAAGAAGACTGGTCAACTTTCTTGTTGCATCTGAGGTATTCGGTTAGTTGTGTTTTTCTATATTCATAGTTGAAATATATTTATTATTGTTTAAAGATAATGCTTTATTTTTATTCGTTATAGGATGTTGGAAATGATATTGTGCCTAAAAGGTCGGATCTAGGAAGACCAGAGATGTCTGCTCCTGCCAAGGTATTCATTTGACCATTTAGTTAATAACGAATTAAATAACTTAATTATTCGTTATAATGCACGTAAGTACATTTTATTTATAAGTTAAGTAATTAATTTTTAAATACTATGATAATTAACATGTTTTTCCAATATATTAGGTATCTGCATCGTATGTTAGTCGATCAGGGTAACCTCGCCCTTTATGGGTTCATTGACCCCATGTTCATTCAGGGTGATGTTCTCGTAGCATCGGAAGACCCGGTCACTACCATACGTGATATACTTGCCCGAGACGATCATCAATTCTATCTTGCGTCTTATCTCAATAAGTAAGTACCGGTTATTTAAGTATAACTATATATGACTTAGTCACTAACTGTTCCGCAAATACAGCCGGCATTGGCAACTGTTGCTCTTGTACCCAAGAATGAACGTCGTGGTCTTCTTCTGCTCATTGGGAAATAAGCCGTGAATCAACTGAAGACGATCATCGAAACGTAAGCATTAAAATACTTTATAATCAGTAATGCAGTTGTTTTAATTATCTGAAATCTATTAGATATACGTTAATTAATGTTTTTGTCATGATAGGTCTATTAATGCATCCCACATGTTGCGTGGTGAAAGGCGTACTCGGGCTATCAGATGGATTATTCCCAGCGTAAGATATTTATTAGTTCAAATGCATCAAATGCAGTGGGTACAATAATTGATTTCTATTTTATTTAATTCCTCATATTCTAATTGGGTTTCATTTGTACGTAGTCACGTATACAACGTGGGTCATGGGAATATGGCTACTATGTGATGCAGTGGATGTTGGAAATTATCTCCTCCGGGATCACTGAAAGATGGAGCGAGGTAAATGTTAATTGACACAATTAGAAGTAATAGTATAGATTCGTTATATGTTTTATGTTAGTTTATTACTTAAAAGATATAATCTTTTGTCCAATTAAACTTGCAGATATTCAACAATCCAACTCCATTATCTGATTCTGACATCAACATCATAAAGAGGCGTTGGGCAACTTTCTTTCTTGAAGTGTACCACCCATAGTTTGTATATATGTAGTTAGTTTAAAAACTTATCATGTACTAGCTATAGTGTACCTTTGACTGATGATATGTATTAGTGCTCAGGTCTGGTTCAATTCTTCTTCTCTCGTGTTTTGATGAGGCCTTGATAAAGTGTTGTTTTCATTCATTCGAAATTAATTAGGCCTGATGCCCTCTGTTTTCAGATTCTGTGCTCACTAGTCATTTGATGAAATGTCAGTATTTTTAACCATATGTGTAAGAGCTGATTATTTGTGCCAAGAAAATTGAATGAAGTATGTTTTGCTTTTGATATGGTTAAAACTTTGTTGCAATTGTGTCAAAACTGGTTTGGTGTTCTGTTGTTGTTTCTTGTTTGATCAAGGTACTGCTGGTTTGTTTATTGATCTGCATTACTGAAACAGGGGAAAGAAATGATTGAAATGTAAATAACAGATTAAAAAAAAAGAGATTTTACACATCGGTTCATCAAAAACCGATGTGTAAATTTAACTTTCTACAATTGTTTTCCGTAGAACCGATGTGTAAATTTCACTTTACACATCGGTTCTATTTAAAACCGATGTAGAAAGTTAAATTTACATATCGGTTTTAGGCAAAACCGATGTAGAAAGTTAAATTTCCAACTGCTTATCAATTGATAAATTAATTTTCCACATCGGTTAATAGAAAACCGATGTTTAAAATATACTTTACACATCGGTTTTTTAACCGATGTGTAAAGTGGCAATAAACCACATCGGTCGTTTCCACATCAGTTTGAAAACCGATGTGGAAAGCCAAAAATAATCGACGTGGAATCCCTTTTCTGCACTAGTGGGTGGCGATTCAGGTGGAGTAAAGATGAGCGATGCGGAGGGTTTTTTCACAGTGGCTCATGGTGGTACTCTTCTTGGTGCTTCTGGAGAAAGAACAAGATCCTTGGAAGAAAATGGTGGTGTCTGGTTGGAGCCGAAAGTTCCAAATTTTTTTTAGTTGCATTTTCGGTTTCGTTTCTGCGAAAGGAAGAAGACGAAGTCGATTATGTTTCTTGAAGGAAGTATTTGTGGTTAAGTCAAATAGATTTATCGGTTGTGTTCTAGGATGGAACTCGAAGTTCCGTGGTTCTGACTTTCTGCCTTCGTTCCTGTCGCAAGGAAGAAGACGAAGCGGTTTGCTGTCTTTGGAAAAAAGAAGAATTTCGTATATGATAAATAGTTTTATCATGGTTGTATTTGCATCGGATTTTGTTGTGGCCCAGTGGTGAGGCGCTGAAGATGGAGTGGCTGAGGTCACGGGTTCGAGGCTGAGGAAGTGCATGTGGATTGTTTTAATTTTTTGATTGTGTAATCGATTAAGTGTGTGTTTCGATAATCGTTTGATAAAATTGATTTTGAATGGAATTGATTTTGTAAAATTAATTTTGTTAGAATTGAGTTTAAAGTAAAGTGATTTATGTTTGGATGCTTTCTTTTTGAAAGCAAGTTTGATGTAAAACTTAGTGTAAAATTTTTAACTCAACGTAGAAGTTACTTCTTGTAGCTTCTAGTCAGAATCGCTTCTGGAAGCAAAATCAATTCTACCTGACAGTAACCAAATACCTCATTTTTACTAAAATCATGTTTGACAGCGGTCAGAATCAATTCTGGTGGTTTCTAACTTGAAACCAAACACACACTAAATAATTAAAAATTCCAGAGGTGCAGAAGGCAAGAATAGAACCGTGGCAGTCAGGGACACAAGACGTTGGTATCAGCGGTGGAGACCACCAGGCCAGTGCAGCAGATATGACATGAGGTCGCATTGGTAAATACATAAAGGTTCAGAAATTCTTGAAGGCAGAAAAGCAAAAGAACTCAAAATTGAAGCTTGACAGAGAAAGGATTCGGCTTGAGGTGGAGCTGTAGGAACAACATGGAAGCAAGTTTGGCTTATGTTGCAAGTGTGGAAGAAAGGCACACTAGGAAGCTCGGTGACTCCAATGAATGATTGGATTCTCTGGAGCATAAGTAGGAGAGCACAACATTGGTGATTGGCTTAGACTCATATTCTCTGATTTAGAGTCAAGGTGGAGATTGTTGAGATATGCCTCTAAATCAACAATATGATTAGTTAGTTAGTCATAACTAACTTAGATCAAGACTCACATATGTCTATAAATAGACTTACATATGTCTATAAATAGATCATCATGTATAGGATGAGAAACACTAATCAATAGACACATATGTGTGTGAAAAGAAGAGAGGGATTTAAGTGTGAGGCAATTCTATCTTGAGAGAATCATATATTGATTTGGTGAGAGATAGGGAAAAGTGTATAGGAGTAGAAACATCAATCTTGTGGTAGTTCTTGGAGATACCATGTGAAAGACATGGAAGGCAAGACTAGGAGGAAAGATCGTGGGAGGTTTCTATTGTAAAGCACTTGTATCTCTATGATCTATGATCAAGATAGTGAAGGGGAGAAGAAGACTTGTTGTGCTCTCTCCCGTGGACGTAGGCCATCAATGACCGAATCACTAAAATCCCGGTGTTCATCTTTTCTTTTTCCGTTTTATCTTCTTTAGTATTCGATTAGTTCTTGGTATGGTTGATTTGCATGCTTTAAAGTTCTTGCTTGTTTCCTTTCATGGTGCATTACCTCTATAGAGGTTTCGTGGCCCCGATCAAATCCCCAACATCAATAGTGGCTATCTCCCTCTCATCTCTTTCTCGCCCTCTACCCTCAATCTCCTCTCTCTCCCCCTCCCCTCTCTCTAAATTGTTAAAAACCAATTCCTTTCCGTCATACACGAAACCGAAAATCATCATGCTAGACGACAAAATGTTGTTCTAGATGTTCACTTGCTGCTATGAAAATTAGTTGCTTGATTAGCTACACCATATTTTATGCAATGGAACGTTGTTATGGATGGCCAATTGTTTTGCAAAAAATCAGAAGCAGAGAGTTACAATACAAGTAGGGAGAAAGTAAGGAGCGAGAAAGCGTAAAAAAAGAAGAAGAAGAAAATGGAACTTTCAGAAGTTTGGGTTCAGTAAATTGAACCAGGTGGACGAAAATGAAAACTACTTTCTGAATGTTTATGATTTATTTTTTATTAATTTTTATCCAATGGATTTTTCTTTTATTTTATAATATGATCCAACGGATTTTAAAAAATAGAGGATGTATTACTATCCATCCTTAAAATAATATGAACCAGTTTGATCCAATTCATTTTTTTTTTGTAATGGATGAATTTAGCTTTGAATGAATGATGAATAAATGGATCATTTTGCTATCCCTGCCTACATCCTTAAGCGGACATGATGTTGATCTTCATGGTTCAAAATTTTCCGGTCATAAGACACTGAGTCTGCACATCCCAAAAGAAGCTTGACAATTTAAAATGTTATTTGCAATTTGACATTCAGTCATGACTCTGAAGCATAATTTCTACTTGACTGATAAATTTAACAATATACTCCCTCCGTTTGTTTTTCTTTGATAATTTTAGTTTTTTTTTTCTAAAACAATAATTCTTTTATAAACCTAAGATACATTTGAAAACTTTTTTCTATATATATCCTTATAATAGAATTAATGAGAAATGCCTTGAAAATATACACTAAATCTTCTCTATTTAAATTCAATTATAAATATAACATGTTCCAAAACAAAAGTGGCACATATTAATACACCTTTTTTTTTACCAAATAAAATGTGCACTTTTCTAGTGGAGTATGGAGTAAATGTAGTTGAAATTTGTAAATAATTAATAGTACTATAAATAAGGATATTTTGATACAAATATAAATAAATTAACGATTTCTTAATCTATGTGTAGAAACCTTAAATTACCAAATTGCCGGTGCCGATTAAAGCTGACCTTGCAACTCATGAGCACCAGATGACCTATTCCTAAGTTCCTCTCTTAACCTTGTATTTTCACTATATCAACCTTGAGCTGTTCTTGAACTACCTCCAACCGTTCCACTAACTTTGCAATCTTGTAGCAACAATTTGGAACATGAGTTTATCTTAGCCACATACGCTCAACACAGCAACATGGTGAGGAGGTGAACAACAAACAAATCATAATCTACTATCTTTCTCTCTCATCTATGCTATCTTTCTCTCTCATCAAATGGGTCCCAGATCTGCCTTCACTCAATCCCAATCCCAATCTGAGCTGTTCGAGATCTGATAATGGTGGCAGCGGTGGCAATTGGGATGGCGGTATGGCAGTCGGGACGGTGAGGGTGGGATGGGAGGATATGGTGGTGGGTGGTGGTTCCGTCGTCGCAAACCAGAGTGGGAAATCCGGCACCGACGTGTGAATCATGTAGAGGAAGGGAGAAGGAATGAAGTCCCTCCACCTCGAGCCGAAGCCGTCGTCGTCGTCGTCGCCGTCGAAAGGTCGTCTCCTCCCTTCGCCAGCGATTCCATAACCATAACCAGTCAATCAGTCATGGTGAACAGAGGAGGAAGGGCAGAAGAGATGGGGATGAGGGTAAAAGTGGAATTTTCAAAATGAAAGAATTTAAAATAAAAAATGAAAAACCTGGAAACTTACTATCATTGGTTGATTTAATGGTACACCCATGTAACACATTGCAAAGTGCTTCACTATAGAAGCTACCCTATAAAGTCCAACCCACATTTGACTAACCCAAGTGGCAAAATAAGTGGATCATACTATGCCACTTAGGTGGTGCACCACTGTATCACTTTGGTGGGTGGTGCACCATAGACAAAACCATTAATTCAATATCTAAACACGTACCGGTCAGAATCACTTGTAAACATTGAAGAGCCTTTTTAGTGTAGCACAATAGTGCTGGGACACGTGTTGCTTTGTGGCTCTTCTACCATTTTCTGAATTTTCCTTAATTTTTTTTTCACACGTTCGCTCTTTGGTCATGCAACCAGGGACGATTCTTTCACACTCAACCAAGGACGACTAGCAGCGCCCTCACATGCAAGGATGACGAGTCGACTACCAATTCTTTCATTTTACTTTTCTTCTCTCTCGACCAATGACGACGACCACGAAGCCGAGGAGAACTAACCACGAGATCGAACTGCGGCGGCGGAGAGGGCGACGAGGAATGAGGCGGCGGCGACGGGGGTTTCTGAAAGGCAGCAACGGCAGCAAGAGCATTAAGGGGTAAGAGCATATCACCCGCAACTTGTCCCATTTTCATTGTCCAGTCTCGCCTTAATAACACTAACTGTTTTAGGCTTAGGAGTGAACATAGTGCACTATATGGTGTAGCTGATATAGATCAAATTCCCAAGTAGCACAATTTTTTTACAAGAAATTTTAGACAACTTAGCTACATCATCCTTCTATTAAAATTCAAACATTAAGAAATGAGAAAGTATACATTGTTCAAAGTTCAAATATGTATGAATTTTACATCTACAACAAGCATTTGTCATAACACCGATAAGCCTCCAGCTTATCTAGTTTTACAACTGGAAAAGCAAAGGTTTTTATGCCAATTGAACGATTTAACCTCGCTAAACACCCCAATTTGGCTCCTTTTGTCTCAAAGCATGGTCTTGAGTCTTTTAGTTAATTTGGAGTAGTTTTATCCTTTTATTTCTCCTTTTATTTTTCAGGTTAAAAGTGAAGCTCGAGGAAGCTAGGAAAAATGGAGAAAACAAGCAAAAAGGTAAAATTGGCTTATTCACCTCGCGAACAGCAGCTCGCCTCGCGAGCCAGAGGAGTAGATTAAGCGGGAGCAAGCAGCCATTCAGCCTCGCCTCGCGAGCCAGACTCAGGGAATTGAAGACCATTCAGTCTCGTCCCGTGAGCTTTGTCTCGCCTCGCGAAACATCTAAATTTGAACTGGCGCCAACTTAAGATTCGTCTATGGAATCCCTGCTCTCCCCGCGAGCGCGCGTAGATCCCAAACAATATAAATAGCCTGTTTTATATCAGAAGGGAGCAATTTTGAATTTTGGTTGTAATCATAGTTTACTTAGAGTTGTGTAGTGAGTTGTATTTCAGTTTCTTTTAGGATGAATTCTATCAATTCTTTGATCGTTGTTTTCGTCTCTATGAGGAACTAATTCCCTATTCTAAGGGAACGATGAAGCCACATTTGATGGCACAGTGAACTCAAGTGATGTTTTTCTTATTCCCTTCTCTCTTTTCTTGTTTCTTAATTCTGATTTGTTTGCGTTAATCATAAAGGCATGTGGTTAAGTAGTCTAGTACGTTGATGCTGGCAGGTGATTCATACTTAGGACTTGAATTAAGAACACCGTTTAAATATTACTAGGCATAGAATAGGAAAGCGGTGCAATCGCTATAGGGAACCAAGAAATTAAAGAATCTAATTGTGAGTTGAACATATCGGCGGATTGACAATTTGCAAGTGTAGATATTTTCTTTTGGAAAGCGGCAGTGACATTAGGATAATTGAGGGTTCTTGGTTGACAAATATTTTGAATATAGGGATAAGAAGATAAACACTTGGGTAACTTGCTTGATAGGGTATGTGGATTTATGACCTTAGAGCCGTAGCCATTAATTCATTCTCGTTGTTATCTGTTAACACATTTAGATAATTGATCTTGTTGTCTTTTCTTATCTAATTTTCTCTCTCTTCTCAACAACCCAATATTGACTTGGTCAACGCTTTGAATTTCCTTGATAATTTGGTTGAATTGGTCTCCCAATCCTTGTGTTCGACCTCGGTATTTCCTACTGTGTTTTTATTACTTGCAACAAATTGGTACACTTGTCGGATTCGCAACAAGTTTTTGGCACTATTGCCGGGGATTGGCACAACCAATTTTCTTAAATTTTAGGAAAATTTAAAATTTTGATTAAGCAATTTTTTCTTTTAAATTTCTGCAATTTTTATCTTTTTCAACTTCTTTGATCCTCTTGGTCTTGGCTTGTTTTTGTGTATGCGAGGTATCGTTCCACCGGGAGACTTGCTATACAACCCAGAGATTTGACAGACTGAGAAGCGGTTGAGGAAGGAATTGAAATAGAAAAGGAGCCTTGAAGCAATCCAACCAATAAATATTGAAGGGACGGCAGAAGGAGATCCTCCGGCTTACAAGCATCTCTATGAGTACAATCGTCCTAACTTGGATTATTGTGCTTCTACTGTTGTGAGGCCGACCATCACGGTCAATTCTTTTGAGATCAAGTCATCGGTTCTGAACCAGGTGCAAAGGAATTAGTTTGATGGGAGTGCAATCCAAGATCCTCATAGGCATATTGCACACTTTTTGGAGATCTGTGATATGTTGAAGACTCCCGGAGTTTCGGATGACGCATTATGTTTCAGACTATTCCCTCTTTCTCTTCGGGATAGAGCACGCGATTGGATAGATCTACATTTGGATAGAGGAAGCATAACTACTTGGGAGGATATGGCTCAGAAATTCCTCACAAGGTTCTTTCCCCCTCAGAGAGCGACACAACTGAAGATAGCCGTTACTTCATTCAGGCAACATGAAGATGAGACTTACAATGAAGCTTGGGAAAGGTATAATGTGATATTGAGTATATGTCCTTCTTCCTACTTTGATTTGGTGACTAAGGTCCAACATTTCTTCAATGGGTTAAGGGGTCGCTACTAGATGAACTGTGATGCCACAGCTGGCAGTTCTTTCTCTTGTAAGTCAGCGGAGGATGCTTGGGAATTATTGGAAAAGATGTCTAGGAATGACTACAATCGTAATGGTAGTCACTCTTCTATTGCATCTCAACAAAATACATCTGGACTTAGTGCATCATCTATTGAAGCTATTTTTGAGCAGAACGCACTTCTAAAGAAGCAGAATGAGGCACTTAATAGCAAGATGAATGTGAATACATTACAGGAAGGATTGCCACTGGGTTGTATTTTTGCAATGGTGATCATGACAGTGAACATTGTTCAGGTAACTTTTATCAGGAGCATGTGGACTCGTGTCACAATTTCTACGACATAGTGCCGCAATACAATTACTATCAGAGGAACAGAGAAAATGATTACCACAATGGGCGAAATTGGAATGTCAAGAGAGACCATCCGGGTTTCTCTTGGAGTAACACCAGTGGTGGATTGGCCGGACAACAACAACATAATCACAGGCAGAACTATGGAATTCAACAGCATAATACTCAGCAAGCTCTCCCTAAGCCTAATCAGTTGCAGATCACAGATGGGGGAAGCAACCATGGGAATTGGCTATTGAAAAGACTAGTGCGACCATTGAGAAGTTAACAGTGCATACAGACACGATCATTGACAAGTTGGTAACTCACATAGGGGCAACAATTCAGAATCTTGAGACTCAAGTAGCACAACTTGCAAAACAGTTGAATGAGCGTCTTCCAGGATCTTTCCCAGTTAATACGAAGAACAACCCCAAGAATCATTGCAATGTCGTGACCACTAAAAGCGGTAAGGTGTTGGAATCAAATGGGGGAACAACTAGTTCTCATGAAGGTGAAACTCCGGAACAACCACAAGTGGAAACAGAGCGAGCAAAGGAAGAAGAGGTAGCTAGTGAGAAAGTGTCGGAGCAAGGGGAAGTTGAAATTAGTGGATAAAGAATTTCGAAGAAAGAAGTGGGTTGAACCCCAAGATCTCCCTCCATTCATGAAGGTACCGTATCCAGAAAGATTGAAGAAGCCATTGCAAGATAAGCAATTCAATAAGTTCCTTGATGTATTCCGTAAGCTACAAATCAATATTCCATTTGCAGAAGCCTTGGAACAAATGCCATCCTATGCTCGATTCATGAAGGAGCTTCTCTCCAAGAAATGAAAGATAGTGGATGAGGAAACGGTTGCTTTGACCGAGGAGTGTAGTGCAATTATCCAAAGGAAACTATCCCCTAAGTTGAAACATCCGGGTTCCTTTAGCATACCATGCACCATTGGGGAGATGACTATTGGGAAGGCGTTGTGTGATTTAGGGGGCAAGCATCAACTTAATGCCCCTATCTATGATGAGGAAGCTTGGCATTCAAAAGGCCAAAACTACTATGATGTCACTCCAACTAGCAGATCATCCTATTAAATACCCTTATGGGGTGGTGGAGGACTTATTAGTGAAAGTGGACAAGTTCATCTTTCCAGCGGACTTTGTGGTGCTAGATATGTTTGAAGATGCGTAGATCCCTCTTATATTGGGTAGGACTTTCTTGGCCACCAAGTGTGTTTGATAGATGTGCAACAAGGAAAGCTCACACTAAGGGTGCAAGATGAGAATGTAGTCTTCAATTTTTTTGAAGCAATGAAGCATCCGGTTGAGAAATCATATGCATATAGTTTGGATGTGGTAGAGCCAATTGTAAAATCTATCGCCACACATGAAGCCCATGGTTCTACACTGGAAAAACCGTTGGTAAAATCCCATAATGAAGATGAAGAAGGGGACTTCTTAGAAGATGATGATTATGTGGATTGTTTGAAGAACATGGAAGCATTTCCAAATCGCCCCAAGAATGAATGCCAACAAGAAAAGCTTGACAAGGAAGGAGTGGAAGAGGACAACAAGGAACTGGAATTGAAGCAACTCCCCACTCACCTAAGGTTTGTATTTTTTAGTGAGGGTGGACATCACCCGGTTATCATTAGTAATGCTTTGGAAAAAGATGAAGAAGACAAGCTCTTAAGGGTTCTTAGGGAACACAAATCTGCAATTGGGTGGAAGATTTCGGATTTAAAAGGAATCAGTCCTTCTTTATGCATGCACAAAGTTTTGATGGAAGATGATTATAAACTGGTTTTTCAACCACAAAGACGGTTAAATCCCATCATGAAAGAAGCGGTGCATGCGGAAGTGATTAAACTTTTGGATGCCGGAATCATCTATCCAATCTCTGATAGTAGGTGGGTTAGTCCAATTCATGTGGTCCCGAAGAAAGGTGGCACAACTGTGGTGGTAAATAAAGACAATGAAATGATTCCAACAAGGACCGCCACGAGATTTAGAGTTTTTGTGGATTATAGGAAACTAAATGATGCAACAAGGAAGGATCACTTCCCTCTTCCCTTCATTAACCAAATGATTGGAAGGTTGACCGGATATGAGTATTGATCAACCTCTGGTTGACTAGTTTTATAACTAGTAAGACCATGACTTTTGCACTAATTATTCGAGTTTCAATCTCGTTTTATCCCAGATTTGGATTTGACTGTCCTCAAGTAACATTTTGAGTCTCTTAAGTAATTTAGGATATTTTAGTTAGTTTTTGAGTCAAATAAAGCATTCACTGCTATCTCATGTTTTCAGGATTAAGAGGGAAAGCACCTAGAGCCAAGGGAACGAAGAAATCAGTGGAGAATGCAATTCTGGGAATGTTCGTCCCACGAGAGGATACTTGCCTCACGAGACTGAAGACCAGCCTGAACAGAAGAATGTCATCCTTTGTCTCGCCTCGTGAATCAACACCTCGCCTCGCGAGACTGAAGGTTGACTGTGCCAGAGAATGCAACCATTTCTATCTCGCCACGCGAACCATGTCTCGCCTCGCGAGCCTGAGGACCAGAAGCCATCACGTCCAGGACCTGATACTCATCACGGGCGTAATGAGAAGACCCTTTCTGTCTCGCCTCGCGAGCCACTAATCGCCTCGCGAGAATCCAAATTCAAACTGGCGCCATTCTTAATATTCGTGTCGTGAGAGGCTGCTCGCCTCGCGAGCGCGCGCAGATTCTGTAGTTATAAGTTGTTGTTTAGGGCAGATTAGAGGCACTTTTGGCTAATCTCTGTTTTGTGAATTTTCTGAAGTTGTGTTGCGTTTTCCATGGAGAACTAATTCCATTGATTGATCTGCTGTGATTGGTTTCTGTTGCACTTGAGGTTCTATTGATTCCCAATTTAATTTGCTTTTCCCTTTCAATATTTTTCCTATATGTCTTGTTTGCTTAATTCAAGTTATATAGGATGAGTATTGATTTATTTCGATGATCATATGTTCCTTACTTTAATCGCGTTTGCTTAATTCGCGTGTGTTCAATCGTGTTTGCTTAATTCACGAAGGGCTTAATCCGTTTGCTTAATTCGGAATAGGAACATATATCTCATAGAGTCAATTGCGCTTGTCTAATTGTCGCTACAATCGAAAAAGGATTAGAATCCGCTTAGGGCTTGGAATTTATATCAATCAATGATAGTGGGAAACCGAGAACATTAGATTAATCGTTTTTAGCTTATTCGATAATCACTTTTCTGCTCTGTTTTCTAAATTGAATCTCAACCCTTCAACCCACCCCCCCCCCCCAAAAACTGATTTTCGTGTTAATAACAACCCAAGAGTCCTTGAGAGACGATACTCGAGTTGTCGCGCCCTAACTGCACTTTTTCAAATTACTCGCTTTTTGACCCGTGTGCGACAACGTGTCAAAATTGGCGCCGTTGCCGGGGACTCTTGTTGTTGTTTTCGTATTTTTCGTTTTTGTTTTTCTTCTGAATTAGTCTGACTACTAGGTCTACTTGTTCTGACTTGTGTGATTTTGATCCTGAAATTGAAAGAACTTTGCACACACGCCGTAGAGCAATTCGGGCTAGCACTAGTGGTAACTCTGATTCTGAAATTGTTTTTGATAACATGGCTGACCAAAGAACATTAAGACAGCTTGCTGCCCCTGATGTTAATTATAATGGGTTGTGTATTGAGTATGCTGATGTGGTTGCTCCTTTTGAACTAAAATATGGTTTAATACACTTGTTGCCAAGGTTTAGTGGTCTTGCAGGTGAGGATCCGCACAAGTATTTGAAGGAATTCCAGGTTGTTTGCTCCACACCCTTGAGACCGGAAGGAATAACTGAAGACCATATCAAGCTGAGAGCCTTCCCATTCTCGCTTCAAGGTGCTGCGAAGGATTGGTTATATTACCTTGAGCCCAATTTTGTTTCAACCTGGAACGATTTGAAGAAAGTCTTCTTAGAGAGGTACTTCCCTGCCTCCAGAGCTGCATCAATCAGGAAGGAGATATGTGGTATTAGACAGGGCAATGAGTCATTGGCCGAGTACTGGGAGAGATTCAAGAAGCTAGTGTCCAGTTGTTCTCAGCACCAGATTTTCGAGCAGCTCCTTATTCAGTACTTTTATGAGGGGTTGCTTCCGATGGACAGAAACATTTTGGATGCTGCTAGTGGGGGAGCACTTGTTGATAAGACCCCAGCCACCGCCAAGCAGTTGATTGAGAACATGTCACTCAACTCCCAATAGTTCACAACTAGAAGTAATTATGTCGAAGCAAGGGGAGTAAATGAGGTCCATGTTTCTTCTTCCAACAATGCCCTTGAGACCAGACTAGATGAGCTCACTTCTTTGGTGAAGCAGTTGGCAGTGGACAAGGTTCAGACAGCAAGGGTATGTGGCATTTGTACTTCTCCTGAGCACCTGACCGATGCATGCCCTATTCTGAAAGATGAGTCAGTCACTGATTTGCCTCAAGCTTATGCAGCCAATCTTTACAATCAAGGCAACAATCAGAACCGGTACAACACTCCTGACCTTTCCACAAATAGGTACCACCCCAACTGGAGGAACCATCCGAACCTTCGGTATGGGAACTCATCTGTACAACAGCAACAACCAATGTTTCCGTTGGCACCACCACAGAATCCTCCCCAAGTAACCACCTATGCACCTTCTGGACCTTCACTAGAGGACCTTGTCAAGCAAATGGCTGCACAAAATCTCCAGTTTCAGCAACAAGCAAATGCTAGCATTCATACCTTACAGACACAGATTGGACAGTTTCAGCAGCGAACGGATGCTAGCATTCATACCTTACAGACACAGATTGGACAGCTTGCCACTTCGATGAATGTCATGCAGCAAGCTCAAGGATCAAACCAACTACCTGCACAAACAGTGGTGAATCCTAATGTCCCAAATCCTAATGTGAATGCCATTTCTTTGAGATCCGGGAAAGTTGTAGAGGCATCCCCTGAAAAGAATGAAGTTGTTGAGGTAACACCTGAACCTCCTGCTGTTATTGAGGCTGAAAAAGAGTATGTGCCACCGATCCCCTTCCCGCAAAGAGTGCTGAAAAATAAGAAGATTGATGGGGAAGACAAGGAGAGGGAGATTCTAGATGTGTTCAGAAAAGTGGCGGTAAACATTCTGCTCCTTGATGTTATTAAACAGGTTCCAAAGTTTGTAAAGTTTCTGAAGGATTTGTGCACACACAAGAGGAGGTTGAAGGGTAATGAGAGAGTCAATTTAGGGCGAAATGTTTCAGCCCTCATTCAACCTAAGCCTGCGCCTGAGAAAGTCACTGTTTCAGCCCTCACTCAGGCAATGCCACAGAAATGAAAGGATCCAGGAACTTTTGCTATTCCATGCACCATTGGGGACAGTAAATTCGACAATTGCATGTTGGATTTAGGAGATTCTATCAATGTCATGCCCACCTCTGTCTTCAGCAATCTTGATCTTGGTCCTTTGCAACATACAGGTCTTACTATTCAGTTGGCAAACAGGACCAATGCTCGCCCCATTGGAGTGGTACAAGATGTGTTGGTACAGGTTAATGATTTGATTTTCCCTGCCGATTTTTACATCCTGGACATGTCGGGGGAAACAAATTCAAGCAGATCACCCATCATTCTGGGCAGACCATTCATGAAGACAACAAAGAAAAAGATTGATGTTCACGATGGAACCATGTCCATGGAGTTCGGTGACATTGTGGCAAAATTCAACATTTTCGATGCTATGAAGCATCCCTTGGAAGAGCATTCTGTTTTTCAAATAGAGTTGCTCTCTGAAATTGTTGAGGATACTTACCATGATCTGGTTGCAGCTGCTGACTTTCCTTCTTTTTCTGATTTTGATGATGTTTATTCATGTACTGAATGCGCTGACACTAACCCTTGTGCTGTCTGTGCTGAGATTGATGCTACCTTGCAGGGTGACAGTGTAAATGAAGCTGTTTATTCATATGAAGTTCTTGACGGCCCTGCTGCCCCGAACGTACCATCTATTGAGCAGCCACCCTCCTTAGAGCTTAAGCCACTTCCTGGAAATCTGAAGTATGCTTACTTGGAGAGGGAGGAAAAACTTCCGGTCATCATTTCCTCTAACCTTGATTCTGACCAGGAAACTAAACTCTTGGAGGTTTTGAAGAAGCATAAGAAGGTGATTGGTTGGACCTTGGATGACATACCAGGTATTAGCCCCTCCATGTGTATGCATAGGATTTTGTTGGAGGATGGGCCTAAAACAGTTAGGCAGCCCCAAAGGCGGCTCAATCCCTTGATCCTTGATGTTGTGAAGGAGGTAAAAAAACTCTTGCATGCGGGTATCATATACCCTATCTCTGACAGTAATTGGGTGAGCCCAGTGCAAGTTGTGCCTAAGAAATCTGGACTCACAGTGGTGAAAAATGAAAATGATGAACTTGTTCCCACTAGAGTTTAGAATAGCTGGAGAGTTTGCATTGATTATAGGAGGTTGAACCAGGCTACCAGAAAGGATCACTTTCCTTTTCCGTTCATCGATCAAATGCTTGAACGGCTAGCCGGTAAATCACACTATTGCTTTCTTGATGGTTTTTCAGGTTACTTCCAGATCCACATTTCACCAGAGGATCAGGAAAAGACTACTTTCACGTGCCCATTCGGCACATTTGCTTCTGAGGAGGATGCCATTTGGTCTTTGCAATGCTCCCGGCACATTCCGGAGATGCATGATTAGCATTTTTACTGAATATATTGAAAATTGCATGGAAGTGTTCGTGGATGATTTTACTGTCTATGGTTCCTCATTTGATGCATGCTTGCATAGTCTGAGTTTGGTTTTAGAAAGATGCATTGAAACCGACCTTGTTTTGAACTATGTAAAATGCCATTTTATGGTTGGACAGGGGATTGTTTTGGGGCATATCATTTCTGAAAAGGGTATTTCAGTAGATCCTGCTAAGATTGATGTGATTTATACACTGCCTTACCCATATTGCGTTCGCGGGATTCGTTCTTTTCCTGGTCATGCAGGTTTCTACAGGGGCTTCATAAAGGATTTCAGCAAGATAGCCCTTCCTCTGTCCAACCTGTTGAAGAATGACGCCACTTTCAACTTTGATGACAACTGCAAGAAGGCGTTTGATTTCTTGAAGAAGGCATTGACCTCCACTCCGATCATCCAGCCTCCTGACTGGACCCTCCCTTTTGAGATCATGTGTGATGCCTCTAACTATGCTGTGGGGGCGGTCCTTGCACAAAGGGTGGGCAAGGCTGCCCATGTGATTTACTATGCTTCTAGGACTCTAGATGCTGCACGGGCTAATTACACCACCACTGAAAAGGAACTCCTAGCCATTGTTTTTGCTCTAGATAAATTTAGATCATATTTGCTAGGTTCCAAGGTTGTTGTTTTTACTGACCATGCAGCTTTGAAGTACTTGCTGAAGAAACCAGAAGCAAAGCCGAGATTGATTCGGTGGATGTTGTTGCTCCAAGAGTTTAATGTGGAGATTAAAGACAAGAGTGGAGCTGAGAATTTGGTAGCTGATCACTTGAGCAGAATAGAGAGGGATGAGGATCCTTCCCCCATTCAGGATGACTTTCCTGATGAACAACTCTTACAGTTGCATGGGGTAACTCCTTGGTTTGCTGATATTGTTAACTATCTTGTTGCTGGTGTTTTTCCCACAAGTGCAACTAAGGCGCAAATTCACAAACTCAGGAGTGATGCCAACTATTATGTTTGGGATGATCCATATCTGTGGAAATTTGGCAGTGATCAGGTAATTAGGAGATATGTCCCCGACTATGAGATTGAGTCCATTCTGCACTTTTCTCATGCTTCTCAAGTAGGGGGACACTTTGGGCCACAAAGGACTGCAAGAAAAATCCTGGACTCGGGTTTTTATTGGCCCACCATTTTTAGAGATGCTTATGAGGTTTACCGGACTTGTAAAGAGTGTCAGACAACAGGTACAACCATCACTCGCAAGAGTGAAATGCCTCAGCAACCTATGCTTTTTTGTGAGGTATTTGATGTGTGGGGAATTTACTTTATGGGTCCTTTCCCTGCATCTTTTGGTTTTCTCTATATTTTACTGGTTGTTGACTATGTTTCAAAGTGGGTGGAAGCGATCCCCACTAGGACTAATGATTCTAGAGTTGTTGCAAATTTTGTCAAGTCCAATATTTTTTGCAGGTTCGGAACACCTCGTGCTATCATAAGTGACCAAGGCACCCACTTCTGCAACCACACCATGGAAGATTTACTCCGGATGTATGGAGTTGTTCACAGGGTCTCCACCGCTTATCACCCCCGGACTAATGGACAGGCCGAGATCCCAAACAAAGAAATCAAATAGATCTTAGAGAAAGTGGTGCAACCAAATAGGAAGGACTGGAGCCGCCGTCTAGAAGACGTACTTTGGGCTCAAAGAACAGCTTTTAAGACATCAATAGGGATGTATCCCTATAGACTTGTGTTCGGTAAGGCATGTCACCTTCCTGTAGAGATTGAGCACCGTGCTTATTGGGCGGTCAGAAGCTGTAATTTGGAAATGCACAAGGCAGACATTGAAAGGAAACTCCAATTACAGCAGAATTGAAGAGCTTAGGGTGAAGCCTATGAAAGCTCTCGGATTTATAAAGAGAAAACTAAGCACTTCCATGATAGGATGATTTCTAGGAAGGAATTCTCTGTGGACCGACAGGTTTTACTGTTTAACTCCCGCCTGAAAGTGATGACTGGGAAACTTCGATCCAAGTGGATTGGCCCATTTGTTGTTACTAATGTTTTTCCTCATGGTGCAGTAGAAATTAAAAGTGCAGGCAGCAACAAGGTCTTTAAGGTTAACGGGTAGCGCTTGAAGCTATTCCATGAGAGCTCGTTGCCTGAAGATGCTACAGTTGAGGAGCTCTCCTTGGGAGAGCCCACCTACACTACAACTTGATCAGGGAGCACCTCCTCCTTTCCCTCACTCTTGTTTTATATCTATGTTCTTCATTGAGGACAATGTATGTTTTAAGTGTGGGGGAGGGAACCATTTGTTTTGTTTTTGTTTTGTTTGTGTTGCTTGGAGTCGTTTGTGTGTGAGTCTTCTGTCGGCAAGCTTGATTGGGTTTTGTTGAATTTTGTATAGACGGATTGCATGATATGTGTTGACTGTTTCCCCCTAGGTTTTGAGAATTGAAAATTGACCCCCATGTGAAAAATTGAAAACTAAACTTTGAGATATTCCATTATGACTGCATGATTTATGATAAGTTTGGAGTGAAGGGATGCACACACTAAGGATAGAATCTCGGTCGAACAATTTGCAAAAATGTCCAGGTGAGGATTTGAGCCTCCAACATGTTTTTAATTGTGTGAATCACTTTCAAGTTGCACTTTCCCAAATTTGCTTGAATCTCTTCATGGTTTGTATGTCTATGTGTTTGCATCAAATGATTTAGGCAATTTTCTTTGAATTAGCTACTTGGCCTAAATTGAACCAGTCCCTAATGCATGTCCCTTAGTTAGCCCCTTTGAGCCTAATTGGCCTATTGTTTCTTAATGACCCTACGTTATAAGCCAAAATCTGGAAAAACCATGTTAACCTGATCTTAGGATTAGGAGAGCATGGAAGCTTAACAAGAGAAGGGTTGCAAGAAACTAAGTTTGGGGCGGCTACAAGGATATGATGTGTTGTTTGGGATTGAGAAAAAGAAAAAAAAAATGAAGGTTGGAGCCAAAGGCAAAAAAAAAAAAAAGAAAAAAAAAAGAAAAAAAAAGAGAGAAAGGTGCAAAAATGTCAAATAGGGTATTAGAAGAAAAAGGCTGTAGTCACCCAAGGCAAAAAGAAAAATGGAAAAAGGAACTTGAGTGGGAATTCAATATGTCAAAATCCTCATGCTCTCTTAGTTCCTAGGGACTTAAGCCTAGTGCCTTTGAATATTCTACCTTTAGCCAGGCCCCATTACAACCTTAAAAGACCTTCTGATGTTGCATGCATATTTTCGTGGGAACTTTGTTTGAGATGAAGATCAAATTTATGGGAAGTGCTCTTGAAATGTGAGATTGAGTGAAAAATTCATAGCCTAGACAAACTGAGCGAATGAGTGAAACATTAAATGCCCTTGTGAGGAAGGCGATTGTTTGAATTTGGTGATCTCCCTTTTGTGTGTGACTTGGATCCTCAACTTAGATTAATGATTGCATGAATGATGGAATTCTCAATTGTTTAAAGTAAATGAATGTGGGGATTGCATTGTTGAAAAGGGGGGAAAACATTGAAGAAAAATTATTTTGTTGAAATTGCATGAAGTTTGTGCGAAATTGATTGAATCCATTGAGCTTTCCAAGTTTGAGTCTTTTTGAGTTTTAGTTTGCTTGGGGACAAGCAAAGTTTAAGTTTGGGGTATTTTGATCAGCCTCTGGTTGACTAGTTTTATAACTAGTAAGACCATGACTTTTGCACTAATTATTCGAGTTTCAATCTCATTTTAGCCCAGATTTGGATTTGACTGTCCTCAAGCAACATTTTGAGTCTCTTAAGTAATTTAGGATATTTTAGTTAGTTTTTGAGTCAAATAAAGCATTCACTGCTATCTGATGTTTTCAGGATTAAGAGGGAAAGCACCTAGAGCCAAGGGAACGAAGAAATCAGCAGAGAATGCAATTCTGGGAATGTTCGCCCCGCGAGAGGATACTCGCCTCTCGAGACTGAAGACCATCCTGAACAGAAGAATGTCATCCTTTCTGTCTCGCCTCGCGAATCAACACCTCGCCTCGCGAGACTGAAGGCTGACTGTGCCAGAGAATGCAACCATTTCTGTCTCGCCACGCGAACCATGTCTCGCCTCGCGAGCCTGAGGACCAGAAGCCATCACGTCCAAGCCCTGATACTCATCACGGGCGTAATGAGAAGACCCTTCCTGTCTCACCTCTCGAGCCACTATTCGCCTCGCGAGAATCCAAATTCAAACTGGTGCCATTCTTAATATTCGCGTCGCGAGAGGCTGCTCGCCTCGCGAGCGCGTGCAGATTTTGTAGTTATAAGTTGCTGTTTAGGGCATATTAGAGGCACTTTTGGCTAATCTCTGTTTTGCGAACTTTCTGAAGTTGTGTTGTGTTTTCCATGGAGAACTAATTCCATTGATTGATCTGCTGTGATTGGCTTCTGTTGCACTTGAGGTTCTATTGATTCCCAATTTAATTTGCTTTTCCCTTTCAATATTTTTCCTATATGTCTTGTTTGCTTAATTCAAGTTATATAGGATGAGTATTGATTTATTTCGATGATCATATGTTCCTTACTTTAATCGCGTTTGCTTAATTCGCGTGTGTTCAATCGTGTTTGCTTAATTCACGAAGGGCTTAATCCGTTTGCTTAATTCGGAATAGGAACATATATCTCGTAGGTCAATTGCGCTTGTCTAATTGTCGCTACAATCGAAAAGGGATTAGAATCCGCTTAGGGCTTGGAATTTATATGAATCAATGATAGTGGGAAACCGAGAACAGTAGATTAATCGTTTTTAGCTTATTCGATAATCACTTTTCTACTCTGTTTTCTAAATTGAATTTCAACCCTTCAAACCCCCCCCCCCCCCCCCCCCAAAAAAAACTGATTTTCGTGTTAATAACAACCCAAGAGTCCTTGAGAGACGATACTCGAGTTGTCGTGCCCTAACTGCACTTTTTCAAATCACTCGCTTTTTGACCCGTGTGCGACAGCGAAATTGTGGTGGATCCTCAAGACCAAGAGAAGACGACTTTCACATGTCCATATGGTGTTTTTGCTTATAGGAGGATGCCCTTTGGATTGTGCAATGCTCCCGCTACTTTCCAAAGGTGTATGCTCTCAAACTTCTCGGACATGATGGAGAAATTCATTGAAGTATTCATGGACGACTTCTCGGTCTTTGGGACCTCTTTTGATAATTGCTTGAAGAACTTGGCTTGCATTCTAGAAAGGTGTCAAAAAACCAACCTTGTACTAAATTGGGAAAAATGCCATTTCATGGTCAAAGAAGGTATAGTTTTGGGGTACAAAATCTCTCAAAAGGGGATTGAAGTGGATCGAGCCAAGATATAGTTGATTGAGAAGCTACCCCCACCAACCAATGTGAAGGGGGTGAGGAGTGTCTTGGGACATGCAGGCTTCTACCGAAGGTTCATCAAAGACTTCTCCAAGATAGCGAAACCGCTCTGTGACCTTCTTATGAAGGATGTATCCTTTGATTTTACCACTTCTTGTTTAAATTCTTTCAATATTTTGAAAAATAGGCTTGTGACCGCACCCATAATCACTACACCTAATTGAAATTTACCTTTTGAAATAATGTGTGATACAAGTGATTATGCGGTGGGGGCAGTTTTAGGTCAAAGGGTGGAAAAGTTAGCTCATGTGATTTACTATGCAAGTAAAATTTTAAATGAGGCACAAGCTAACTATTCCACCACTGAAAAAGAACTCATTGCTGTGGTTTTTGCTTTAGACAAGTTTAGATCCTATGTTGTAGGGTCTAAAATTGTTGTTTTCACCGATTATGCGGCCATAAGACACTTGATGACAAAACAAGAGGCCAAACCTAGATTAATTCGGTGGACTCTTATTTTACAGGAGTTTGATCTTGAGATCAAGGACCGGAAGGGGTTGGAAAATGGTGTGGCGGACCACTTGTCAAGGTTGGTCAATCCCGACACCGAGGAGAAATTGCTAGACATCAAGGAAGAATTTCCCGATGAGAAACTATTTGAAATCTTTGAAAACATTTCTCCTTGGTTCGCGGATATGGCCAACTTCATATCTTCTAATGTTGTTTCGCAATGTTGGACTATGCAACAAAGAAAGAAGTTCTTTTCAGATGCAAAATACTATGTCTGGGAGGACCCTTATCTTTTCAAGCAATGTTCGGATGGGATCCTGAGAAGGTGCATTCCTCATGACCAAATTGGAAAGGTGTTGTGGCATTGCCATAGCTCGGATTACGGTGGGCATTTTGGGGGAAAGAAGACTGATGAGTGTGATTTCACCTCATATTTCATGTACATTTCTGCATGCATTTTCATATAGTTTAGGCCATTTTAGTTTTATTTTTTGTTAGTTTTTACCTTGGAACGGGTAAGGTGGTTTCATGGTGTTGTTTTGCAGAAATTAAGGATAAAATGCTCAGGATCAGCCATGATGGATCTTGGATGAAGATAGAGCTTGGAAAGTGAAGAAAATGAGCCAAACAGAGTCCATCACGGCTTAGCCGTGATGACCATCACGGCCATGATCAAGCAGAGCTGAAGAGTAAGAAGGCAAAAGTCAGAGTTGGTCACGGCCTAGCCGTGATGAGCATCACGGCCGTGACAACCAGTCTCTCTCAGGCAGAACTGGCCACGGCCTAGCCGTGATGATTCAAAAATTGAAAGCGCGCCCATGACAGAACCTGTCACGGCCTGGCCGTGATGGCCATCACGGCCATGACGCGTGCCTAATCTATAAAAGGGCATCTGGGCAGAACGAAACGGGGGACTTTTGAAAAGAGACTTTTACCCTAAAATAGACTTAGACCTAAAACGTGTTCTCTGCACCAGGGGGCTGCTGTGACAGCTGTGGAAAGCTTCAATGGAGCTTCTTCCCTCCTCTGTTTGTATTGTTTTGATTTTGGCTTTCTCTGTTATTATGAGTAGCTAAATCCCTTTTTGTTGGGATTAGATGTAGCTAAATCGAATTTCATGTAATTGCTTTGATTTATCAATCTGTGTTTATGCCTCTCTATTAGTGTTTAACTCCTACGCTTAATGCTTTTTGTGGTTTGATCACCCATGAATTGTTCTTGAGATTTGATTTGCAATGGGGACGTTCTTATCATTTCTTGATCTGGAATTAATCACCTAGTAAACCTTGCATCTAGGAATGGAGTTTGGTTTATTAGTAATCGTGTAATCTCTACTCCTAATGCAAATTCACTAATTAGGCCACCTAAGGAATTAGGGTCTATTAGGGGATTTAGGCTCTTGTCATCTAAGGAATTAGGACTTGAGTAATCTAGTGGGTTGATTTTGATATCTGGAGCATAAACTGGATTGGTAGTCTTGGTATTGCATGAGGCTAATGTTTAGTGAAATTTAATCCCAACATCTTTATCATATTTGAAAATCACCTTTTTCTGCACTCCAAGTATTTGATAAAAAACCAAAAAGAGTTTGTTCCTTTTCTTTTATTTGTTCTGGGCTTGGTATTTTATATTGAGCTCCCTTCCATCCAAATATCCGCTTAAATAGTAGTTGATTTGTTACGTGTTAGTACTTGTCTCAGTCCTCGTGGGAACGATATCGGTCTCACCACCGTATTACTTGTACGACTAGGTATACTTGCCTAGATTTCGTCCCAACAAAGACCGTGGAAAAAGTCCTCCAAAGTGGGTTTTATTGGCCAACACTCTTCAAGGATGCACACACTTTTGTTGAGAATTGTGATCGTTGCCAAAGAGTTGGAAACATATCTACGAGGCATGAACTTCCTCTTAATTGCATGCTTGAAGTAGAACTCTTTGATTTTTGGGGGAGAGACTTCGTGGGACCATTCCTACCCTCCTTCTCCTATCAATACATTTTGGTAGCGGTAGATTATGTGTCAAAGTGGGTGGATGCAATTCCAACAACAACGGATGATGCGCGGGTAGTCATGGAATTCTTAAACCGCAACATCTTCACAATGTTTGGGGTTCCTAGAGTCTTGATTAGTGATGGTGGATCTCACTTTTGCAATAAACAAATGAACCATCTACTTTTGAGATATGGGGTCAAACATAGAGTATCAACCCCCTACCATCCACAAACCAATGGGCAAGCGGAGATATCCAACCGTGAGTTGAAGCGCATTCTTGAGGAAACTGTCAATTCCTCATGGAAGGATTGGTCAAAGAGGTTAGATGATGCTTTGTGGGCCTATAGGACCGCTTTCAAGACTCCAATTGAAAGATCTCCTTACAACTTGGTGATTGGGAATGCGTGTCACTTGCCGGTAGAGCTGGAACAAAAGTCATATTGGGCAACTAGAGAGCTCAATTATGATTTGAAGAAGGCCGGTGAGAAGAGGCTCCTTGACTTGAATGAATTGTCTGAAATCCGCATGCAAGCTTATGAAAATGCAAGAATTAACAAAGAGCGGACTAAGGCATGGCATGACAAGCATATTTTGCCTAGAAAGTTTGAGCCGGGACAATGGGTACTTCTCTACAACTCAAGGTTGAGACTTTTCCCGGGTAAGCTTAAATCAAGGTGGTCCAGACCTTTCAAGGTTCTTAATGTTTTTCCACATGGAGCAGTGGAGCTAGAGGGTGAAAGAGAAAATCTCAAAGTGAATGGCCAGCGGATCAAGCACTATCATGGGGGGACCACTTCCAACAGAGCACCAAAAGATCTACTTACCTGACCCCTAAAGGGGGTGACTTTCGTCAGGCTCGAGATTTTAAACAAGTGCTACTTTGGAGGCAACCTAAGGTTTTTTTTTAAGCAAAAGGGGTATGCTAAGGCATCAATATAAGGCAAGACATCCCAGCTATGCTGGCACCCCAAGCCTTATCAATCATTTGCAGCATACCTTGAATTTATTAATAAAGAAGAAAACGATGCAAAAAGAACATGGGGGGACATAGACCAAAGCCATGATGAAAAATCATTTAAATCTATAGTAAGGAAGGCTTAACCTATCCCTACAAAATTCCTCTCTAATGAAATGAGGAATGGTATCCCACCAAATAGAGTCCTGGATAGTTAAACCAAGTTTTACAATCTTGTCTGCACAAGAGTTTCCCTCTCTCCAAATATGAGAAATTCTATAGATCATATGACTAGAAATATTTATACAGTTAAGCCATCTATTCCTAAGCTTCCAAGCAATTCTTTTCTTGCTATTAAAAGCATTAACAACTAAGAGAGAGTCACACTCAATCCACAGGTTCTTCTAACCCATTTTATCCGCATGCTCGATAACAAACAAGACCGCACAAAATTCTGCAAATAATGAGTTTGAGACACCCAAGTTAGTTGCAAAATAGTCAAGGGCAGCACCTCTAAATCCTCTAAACATTGCACCACATACAGACCACCGTGGAGACCCCCTTGATGCCCCATCTGTGTTGTACTTTATTCAATTGCACAAAGTAGAGTACCAATATACTTCTTTGATAACATGAGACTTGCTAGCATGACCTAAAACTCTGAAAAATTTGAGGATGCTAAATTCATGAATGGAAGCAGACATACAGCTAGATGAAAGATTCCCAACAAGAGAAACAACAACAATAATAGAATTGATTGCTGATCTGGAGGAGATGGTTTTGTTATCAAATCTGAGTTTGTTTCTGTAATTCCATATAGACCACAAAATGCTGATATTGCTGCAACAATAACATCAGAAACTTGCTTGCTCCATCCTCTATTGCAGGACATTCAAGAGACTTTTAAAAGATGTGAGATCAATGTTGCAACCAAGTATTCTTTGCAACCAATGCCAAATGTCTCTAGCAAATGGGCAGGATAGAAACAGGTGATCTGATGATTCCAGCTAATTGCAGTAAAGGCTGCACATTGATACAGAAATACAGTCTCTTGACATTAAGTTTTCATTAGTAGGCACCTTATTGTGAAGAAGTCTCTAAAAAAGAAAGGATCTAGAAGGAGGTACGCAGGCTTTCCAAATTGATTTGTACCAAGACTGAGTTGATAGTTGAGGATTGAGAAAGTCATAGACCTCTTTGAAAGACAAAGAACCAGAATCATTATGAATCCACACAATTTTATCCAAGCAAGGAACAGCAGGTAATTCTATTTGCTGTATTGCAGCAATCAGATTCGGGCTTCTGCTGTGAAAGCTACCAGGGATAGACCAAGATGAGTTTATGATAAATTCACTAACTGTAGAATGTAGTAAATGATGACATTAGGTGGAATTCCCAAGATATCCACTACTCTGTAAGGCAGCTAGCTAACCAGCCAAAAATTAACAGATTTACCATCACCAATTATCCAAGTGATGTTTTCCATGACAGTGCTCATTTGGCTTTTTATAGATGGCCAAATAGAAGACTTAATATAATAGGTAACTGAAGAATTTCCCTTAAAGAACCTTGCTTTAAGGAAATTAGCCCACTGACTAGTTGAGCAAACTAGATTCCAGCATAGTGACAGCTGCCTCATTAATTTTCCTAACTGATCCTAGTCCCAAACCACCAACATCAAGAGTAGATCAAACCAAGGTTGATATCCTTTTTATTGCATTTTAGAGTAAAAAATAATAAAAAGAGTCTTCATATAGGGTCCGTAGTTAAGAAATTGCATTAGAAAGCATGTAGGACTTAGATACATTTAGGAAATAGAGGGACAAAATCCTTCTCTAGCTCGCCTCGCGAGCAGGAATTCACCCCGCGAGACAGAGGGAGGGAAAATTCCCTGTCTCTGGCTTGCCCCGCGAAACCAGGCCTCACCTCGTGAGCCTGTAGAATGGAAAAGCCAGATTTGACTGGCTCGTCTCACGAGCATTAGCTCGCCTCATGAGCATCAGCTCGCCTCGCAAGACCGAGGGACAGGATCTCAGAGGTTTGCACCTTTTTCTGCCTCGCATCTGGCCCACCTCGCAATTCTGGGCAGATGGAAGCTGAAAGGAAAACCCATATTCGCCCCGCGAGTGACCTCTCGCCTCGCGAATCTGGGAATGTGAAAGGGTTTTGAAAACCCATATTCGCCTTGCGAATCCGGGCTCGCCCTGCGAAACCCAAAATTAGGGTTTCTGATTTGGGGATTTTTAATTTTCGCCTCGCGAGATCATATTCGCCTCATGGACGAGAGAAGTTTATACACCTCGCGAAGCAGTTTCTGCTCACTTGGCACCTAAAAAAAACTTTCAAACTTCTTCCTCTTCTCTCTTCGTGCATTTGAACAAAGGGGCAAATGGGAACCAATTTCTTCATTCTTTCACCACCTCCACACTCGATCATCAAGGTTTGCTGTTCTTAAACTCCTTTTTCTTTGCCAATGAGCATAATCTGTCATTCTCTCCCTATTCTGTCTCTGCGGAAATTTTTGTTTCAAAACTCAAGGGAGGGAATGTACATAATAATTGCTTGATTGAAAGATGAATGAACATGTGAGTTATATGAGGCATGATTGAGAGTAATTATTGATATGATGAGTAACTGCCCTTATATGAATGATGTGGTGTTAGAAAACCTAAGTTTGGGGTATGGGTGATTAGAGATGATGCATGACTAAGTTGGGTTTCGGATTAATTTTCTAAAAATTCGAGAACGAATTTGTGTTCTTGATTGTTAACTCGGACTCACTTGATGCACGAACTGCACGGGTAATAATCGATTGGTATGAATACTTGTGATATAAATTGTATTAGGAATTTTCTGGTTTTCGGTATGGCCCCCAAAGAATGCTGAAAAGAAGACTTTTAAGCGCAAGAAGCTTGCTTTTGCCCTTGAGGACGACGTAGAGTTGCCTTCGGGACCTGGCTCTTCTTCTAGGGCTAACTCCTCTGCTCTCAGTTTCCGATCTCCTACGCATGAGGAACATTGGGAACTGGTGACAAAGAAGGAGATGGTCCTGGAAAAGAGCGTGGTCTTGGTGGGCAACAACTATGCCTTGGTCTAGGGGCAGATTCATACTCGAGCTTGGGACGTGTTGGCTGATCTTCATCGCCGGTTTGATCTCAAGCTGGTGCAGGAATTTTATGCCAACGCTCTACAACTTGAGATCACTGATATCAGCTGCATCTCCCAGGTTAGGGGTGTCCCCATCACTTTCACTCCAGAGGACACTAATTCTTGTCTGGGGATCCCTATCACCTGGGAGGATAGGAGTGAGTATGAGCTGCTACCGGTCGTTCAGGGCATCGGCAGTGAGATTTTGGAGACTTGCTGCATCCCAGGGGCTGCATAGGAGGTTGCCACATCTGGGAACCTGCTTAGATTGAGGAGGCAAGATCTGACCCCGATAGCCTGGGTTTGGTAGGCATTCATACATGCCAATCTTAGGGTGAGCACTCACGAGTCCACTGTCACCACCGCCCGGGCCCACCTCTTGTATGGCATTCTGAAGGAGAAGAGCATAAATGTGGGATCGATCATTGTGACGGATATACAGCAGAAGGCAAACTCTAGGGCTATGAAGGAGTGCCCGGGGCACAGGTTCCTGATCACTGATCTGATCTGCAGGGCGGGCGTACCAGTGTCTGACATGGTGGACAAGATACCCCGTCATCTGATCGACAGAGAGCACATACACCGCTTCTGCTTCACAGAGCCCGCACCACCCCGGATGCCAGCTACACAGCCCCCTCAAAGGTCACGTTCATCTGATATGGCTCTGCTCTTGCAGAACCAGCAGGCAATGAGGAGGGATCAAGCTGTGCTGCAAGATTTTTTAGAGAGTTATCTTTAGCCCAGCAGGAGGGTCGGGTACCCCTTTTCCCTTCCGAGGAGGATTTGGCACCTCGGCTTGGGTGGCAGGACTATCCTGGGGATCGGGATGTTATGCCACAGGGGGGTGACCGAGGTACCCATTGAGGATCAGGCAGTAGCAGCTCAGCAGCAAGGTGACCCGGTGGACGATATTGATTTCGATCTGTGATCCGGCCCCATCATCACCAGCATTACCAATTCCCTTTACCTATTCCCCAGTTTTTATGAGTTCTAGCTATATTTTTTATTCGATATGGTTGTACCTTGATAGCTAGCTAGAAACTCAGTTTTTATGTTATTTCGATGCACACACACTTTGATGACTATATATATTGATGGTGCATGTTTTTCATTGTCATTTTATTTTTCTTTAATTTTGATTATATTATTGACCAATGTTTTATTTGTGAATAAGTTGATGATTGACTTGAGTCACTTGCGCAATGTGAGAATGCCAGTCGATGAAAAGGATATCACTCCAAACCACCCCGATTATGATTATGTTCATCTATGCATTCGAGAGAGACTGATCCCTAACCCTCATGTAGAAAATTTGACAAAAGAAAAAGAGGAGGATACGGATCCGTTTCACTTGAGTTTCGATAGGGGTGTGAGTGATTATGTTCGGATGGAAATTGATCGTGAGGTCGAGGAAAGGCATCGAGACTATTAGTGCACATATCTACCGAGCACACATTGTATGAAAAATTCAAGGAAGTAGTAGAGAACAACCGGATCCCATTCCCAGAAGTTGAAGACTTGAGCAAGAAAGAAGAGTTCAAATGGGACCCGATATGGTTACTCACATTTAGGGCGGCAAACGATTGTGCATGGGTGGAAAGGGAATTAATAAGGCAAGCTAAGGAAGGAATCCCGAAAAGGAAGGTTCCATGGGAAGAGATCACGATGGAAAGCCCGGAGATCGTTTAGGCCAAGTACTTGGATGAAGCCGAATCAAGTCATACGATAAAGAGGACTAGAAGAGAAATAGAAGAAGCGGGAGATTCTAAAGAGAGTGTGGGGTCCACTCGGACCCCCTTGAGACAACATTTCTTAAATCCCTCTTTTCTTTTCTTTCTCTCTCTCTCTCTCCCCAAAACTCTTGTTTGCATGTGAATAATTGGTCAATAACAAAAATAAAATAAAATAATAGTGTCTTGTGTCTAGTTGGTAAGTTTGTGGATTTCTATTGAATGCAACTTGGTTGATTGCATGATTTCTTGTGAAACTACTTTGATGAACCCCCCTCGACGCTTTGAAAGATAAATCCCTATGTGAAAAATCGAAAATAAGAACTTAGAGGATTTTTGTTATGATTTCATGATTTATGATAAGTTTGGAGGTGAAAAGGTGCACACTCTAGGGATTGTATCTCGGTTAAACAACTTGCGAAAATGTCCAAGTGAGGGATTTGAGCCTCCAAAATGTGCTTAAATTGTGCGAATCATGTTTAAGTTGCACTTTCCAGGATTTTCTTGAATCTTTGCATGGTTTGAATGTCTTCATGTTGCATCCAATGATCTAGGCAATGTTCTTTGAATTAGCCACTAGGCCATAAATGAACCAACCTTGATGCATGATCCCTAGTTAGCCACATTGAGCCTTAAAGCCTATTATTCTTAATAACCTTACAATACAAGCCATAAATACGAAAAAACCATGTTAACCCAATCCTTAGGATTTAGGGAAGCATGGAAACTTAGCAATGTAAGTGTTGTTTGGAAACTAAGTTTGAGGTGCTACAAGAGTTTATTATGTTGTTTTGGTTGAGAAAAAGAAAAGGAAGTAGAAAATTTTAAAATAAAAAGGTTGAAGTCAAAGGCAAAAGTGAAAAGGAAAAAAAAAGGAGGAAAAATACAAGAATGCCAAAAAGGGCAAAGTAAAAAAGGAGTGTCAAAGGAAATAGGTTGCAGCCACCAAAGTATGAAAAGAAAAATGTAAAAAGTTTCATGCTCTTTTAATTCATAGGAACTCAGCCTAGTACCTTTGTATATCCTACCTTTAGCCAGGCCTCATTACAATCTTTGAAAGACCTTTTGATGATGCATGCATGTTTTCGTGGGAACTTTGTGTCAGATGAAAATCAAATTCATGGAAAGTACTCTTGAATTGTGATATTGAGTGGAAGTTGATAGCCTAGACAAATTGAGTGAATGAGTGAATTACTAACTACACTTGGTGAGGAAGACAATTGTTTGAAATTGGTGATCTCCCTTTTGTGTGTATGTTGGATCCCTTGCTTAAAGTAAAGATTGCTTTGATGATGAATTTCTCTCTTTTGATCAAAAGTAGATGCATGTGTGGGTGACTATAATGAATAATTGTTTTTTTGGGGGGGGGGGGGCATGAAGCTCGGTTAAATTTGATTAAGTCCACGAATCATACCTTGTCTTAAGTCTTTTTGAGTTTAGTTTGCTTAGGGACAAGTAAAGTTTAACTTTGGGGTGTTTTGATAAGCCTCCAACTTATCTAGTTTTACAGCTGGAAAGGCTAAGGTTTTTATGGCAATTGAGCGATTTAACCTCGCTAAACACCCAAATTTGGCTATTTTGTCATAAAGCATGGTCTTGAGTCGTTTATTTAATTTTTAGGATTTTTGGTTAATTTGGAGTAGTTTTCTCCTTTTATTTTTCAGGTTAAAAAATGAAGAAAACAAGCAAAAAGGCAAAAATGGCTTATTCGCCTCGTGAGCCATATGAGCAGATTAAGCAGGAGCAGACAGCCATTCAGCCTCGTCTGGCGAGCCAGACTCAGGGAATTGAAGACCATTCAGTCTCGCCACGCGAAACATCTAAATTTGAACTGGCACCAACTTAAGATTCACCTCACGAATCCCTGCTCGCGGGCCATTATAAATAGCTTGTTTTAGGTCAGAAGAGAGCAGTTTTGAATTTTGGTTGTAATCCTAGTTTGCTTAGAGCTGTGTAGTGAGTTGTATTTCAGTTTGAATTCTATCAATTCTTCGATCTTTGTTTTCGTCTCTATGAGGAACTAATTCCATATTCTAAGGGAACGATGAAGTCACCTTTGATGGCATAGTGAATTCAAGCGATGTTTTTCTTATTCCCTTATCTCTTTTCTTGTTTCTTAATTCTGATTTGTTTGCGTTAATCATAAAGGCATGTGGTCAGGTAGTCTAGTACGTTGAAGCTGGCAGGCGATTCGTACTTAGGACTTGAATTAGGAACACAATTTGAATATTACTAGGCATAGAATAGGAAAGCGGTGCGATCGCTATAGGGAACCAATGTAACATTCCAAAAAATCTAACATAATTAATTTGAAAAATAATAATAATATTAAGTTATTAAAAAGTGTAGTGCAAATAAAGTATAAACGGGAGATTTAGTGTAAAGAAGAGATGGTATAAGGATTTATTGAAATTTATCAACTATTATAAAGAATGCAAAATTATATATATATATATATATATATATGAGAAAAAAAAAAGATATTTGGGCGTTAAGCCCAAGCAGCCATGCTTTTGGCTAAAGAAAAAAAAATTAATTAAAAAACCCTATGTTATGTTTCCCTAATTAACTAAAGTTCATATATATATAAACACGCTATGCGCAGTACCTTGTCAGAATTAGAGTGATGCGCCGCACGGGGAGTATTTGAGAGGATGCCATACTGAGTGCAGAAAGGAAGAGGTTTCTCAGACGCGTTTATTTTGTTTGGCAGTGTAATCGTGACACTGAAGGGAAGAAGATTTTTTTTCAGAGACAATAGTTTTATCATACATATTTTTTTTTGAGCACTTTGGAGGTCTTCGAGAGGTGAGCAACAGTACCTTTTAATAATCCTTTCCATGGTACATGTGTTAATTGTGTTGAGCGATTTACCTATGATTTTGAGAGATTTTAATTGAATGATGCATGTTATTAATAAACTAATTTTTTAGGGGTTTTGAATTAAAATAAAAAGGATTATTAAATTGGGTATTTATTCTTGTTACTGATGGAATGAAATACATGATTGGTATTTGTATTAGTTGAATCACGTGCTTATTGGTGTATGCTATGCCATGTGAGTTTATTTGACATGCATGATAAAATCAAATATTTAATTTTTGGTAAATGAATTGTTACATGTATGAGACATGAAATTGTGCCTTAAGATGAATTGTATGATGTTTGCCGCAATACCACATATGATAGGGGTATCGAAAAGTAATACCACCGTAATGGGATACCGAAAGTAACATCCCCATATAATTGGGATGCCGAAAAAGAGTAATACTACCTAAAAAGGAGTATCGAAAGTAACACCGCCACAGGTTGGGGTGTCGAAAAAGGAGAAATACCACCATGTGCATATGGGAGGTATCGATTGCCCCAAATGTGGGTTATCACGATACAAAGTGAAGGGTGGTGATGATGATGATGATATTGATGATGTGAGAAAAAAGGGTCCTCCTGCGAAGGTGTTGTGGTATCTTCCAATAATTCCAAGGTTCAAGCGATTGTTTGCCAATGCGAAAGATGCGAAGAATCTTAGATGGCATAATGATGAGAGGAAACGTGATGGAAAGGTTCGCCATCCTGCTGATTCTATTCAATGGAAGAATATCGATACTATGTTTCCGGATTTCGCCGATGAGCCAAGAAACCTAAGGCTTGGACTTGCTACGGATGGAATGAATCCTTATGGTAACATGAGTAGTATTCATAGTTCATGGCCTGTTCTGTTGGTGATTTACAACATGCCCCCTTGGTTGTGCATGAAGCGCAAATACATGATGTTGTCTATGATGATTTCGGGCCCAAAGCAACCGGAAATGACTTAGATGTTTATCTAGGTCCCTTGATTGAAGACTTGAAAACGTTGTGGGTGGAAGGTGTTGATGTAGTTGATGGGTATTCTCATGAGACTTTCAAGCTTCGTGCCATGTTATTTTGCACCATCAACGACTTTCCAAGATACGGTAACTTGTCCTGGATGCAGTGTCAAGGGGCATAAAGCATGCCCTATATGTGAAGAAGGCACATGCTACACTCGGTTGCATCATGGAAAGAAGACGGTTTACCTTGGGCATCGGAGATTTCTTAGACGTGATCACCCATATCGTAAGATGAAAAAAGCTTTTAATGGATGCCAAGAGACGAGAAAGAAGCGCCGACGGCCTTAATTGGAGAGCAGGTTTATCGAGAGGGTAAAGGACATCGATGTTATATTCGGCAAGTCCAAAAAGAAAGGTAAAGCTGTTGAGAAAAAACATATGGAAGAAGAGGTCGATATTCTTTGATCTTCCATCACTTGGCGCAAGCTTGATGTCGACAACTTGCATTGATGTGATGCATGTGGAGAAAAATGTGTGTGATAGTGTGATCGGGATGCTTCTCAACATTCAGGGGCAAGACAAAGGATGGTGTGAATGCTCGTCTCGACCTCGCTGCTATGGGTATACGAGAGCGATTAGCTCCAGTTGTTGAGGATGGTAAGCGGACTTATTTGCCGCGACATGTCATACTTTGTAAAAAAAAGAGAGACAAAGTTTCTGCGGGTGTCTTCAGGGCATCAAAGTTCCACATGGTTACTCTTCAAATATGAAGAGGCTTGTCTCTAGTGATCTTAAATTGGTTGGCTTGAAGTCTCATGATTGTCACATCTTGATGCAACAACTTCTGCCCGTTGCTATTCGTGGTATTGCTACAAAAAATGTGAGACATGCCATTACTCGGTTGTGCTCATTCTTCAATTCTATATGTAGCAAAGTCGTTGACCCCGTATGTTGGATGACTTGGAAGTTGAGGCTGCTACAATCTTGTGCCAATTGGAGATGTATTTTCCTCCTTCCTTTTTCGACATAACGGTTCACTTAATTGTTCATTTGGTGAGGGAGATTAGATTATGTGGGCGGTTTTTCCGAGATGGATGTACCCGGTTGAGCGCTACATGAAGATCTTGAAAGGGTGCGTGAAGAATCATCATCGTCCGGAAGCATCTATTGTTCAAAGGTATGTTGCGAAGAAGCTATTGAGTTTTGTTCGGACTACCTTCATAACACGGATCCTATAGGGGTTCCTAAGCCTCGGCATGATGAGATCAGATGTCAAGGTAAGGGTACACATGGCTTAAGAATTAATAGGAAGGATCGGGAGGAAGTGCTTCAAGCACATTTGTATGTATTGAACAACATCGAATGTGTTCAGCCTTTCTTATTTGAACATAAAAGAAAAGTCAATCAAGAAAACCCTCGAATGAGCGAAAGGTGGTTGTTGAACAAGCATAACAATACTTTCTTACCATGGTTCAAGGAAGAAATGCTTAAGGATGGTAGTCTTTCTACGATGACGTAAAATGGCTAGCACGTGGGCCTAACTTCAACGTCATATGTTGGAGCGGATACGACATAAATAGCTTTTCCTTTTATACAAAGGAACAAGATAACAAGAGTACCATGCAAAATAATGGGGTTATGATCGTGGCCGAAGCAATGCACTTCTCTAGTGCAAAGGACACAAAACCCGTTCAAAAGACCGACACCTTACTTTGGATATATTGAAGATATTTGGGTGCTCGATTACACTAAGCTTACGGTGCGGGTATTTAAATGTAAGTGGGTTGATAGTAACGGTGGTGTACAAACCGAGCGAATTGGGGTTCACATTGGTAGACCTCAACACGTAAGGTCATATAAGTGAGACTTTCATAATGGCTTCCCAAGCAAAACAATTGTTCTACATCACTGATCCTTCTAAAAAAAGGTTGTCCGTGGTTCTCCAAGGAAAAAGCATGTATAATGGTAGTGATGAAAATGAAGATTCAAATCTTGATATTCCTGAGACTCCTTCTTTTTCAACAAACATGCCTACTATAATCGAGGAGACACGGTGGACGATGTACATGCCACTCGTGATGATCATCACGAAGGGATATTGATATAGGTAGTTTAAACTTAGTATACATTTATAACCTATGTTAATAAATATATATTGTTTTGAACAGGCATACATATGGATCATTGTTCCATATTTCCTTTGCAATTCTGTAATGTGTGTGATATTACGTGTTCTTGGGATATTTACTTGAATGCGAGGATGGCTTAGGGAGTGATATTTTAAAACTTATTTTAAAAAAAAAAAATACTATTAACGTCCGTTGTATCATACAACTGACGTTAAAAGTCTTTTATAAAAATATACAAGATACACTATTAACGCCGGTTGTTTATTACAAGCGACGTTAAAATTAAGACCTTTAACGTCGATTCTTGATAACAATTGGCGTTAGTTTTAACAAAATTTACGTCGGTTTTGTGAAAGAACCGACGTTAATTTTGACAAAATTAACGTCGATTGTGTTAAAGAACCGACGTTAATAGTGTTATATTTAACGCTCGGTTCTCAACCGGCGTTAAAAGTTAAACTTTTAACGTCACCGTGTATTTACGTCGATCGATTCGATGTAAAAAATCAATTTTAACTGACGTAAAAAGCACTTATTGCACCAGTGAGTTTCTACATCTTCGTCAGGGGAGTATGACGGTAGCGGAATATGTGGCCAAGTTTGAGAGGCTTGCAAGGTTCTCCACACAGGTGAGGGATAATCCTGATGGTCCATGGAAAACAATTAAGTTCGAGCAGGGTTTGAAGCCAGAGCTGCAGAGCCTTATTGGGCTCCTAGAGATTCGAGACTACCCCACTTTAGTGAACAAGTGTAGGGTGGCGGAGCAGAATATGCAAGCTGTGCTGGCTGAGAGGTCGAAGGAGAAGAGCTCCAGTGACGGTAAGAGGTTCCATAGGAAAGGGGGTAATTTCCAAAAGAGCCTACGACATGTGCCTACAATCACAAAGGGTAAGCAGGTTCAAGGTGTTCAAGGTGAGAAGGGGACTGCATGTTACAAGGGTGGGTGGCAGCATGGAGATCGTGTGTGCCCAGCGGCACAAACCACTTGCCACAAATGCGGGAAGATGGGGCACTTTGCTAGGATGTGCAAGTCAGGAGGACAATCTCGAACAGATCATTGAACCACGGAAGGGTCTTTACCATCCAAGGAGAGGAGGTGAAGGAGTCCGACGGTTTGATCCAAGGTAAGGGCTTCATTAAAGGTCATGATGTTATCATGTTGTTCGATTCGGGAGCAACACATTCATTCATTTCATTTAAATGTTCTCAATTCTTAGAGTTACCTGTTACTAAACCGTCATATGATTTGTGTGTTTCTACTCCTGCTAAAGATAGATTGATTACTTCTTCTGTCTGCCTGCAATGTCCCTTATTGTTTCAAGACCTGACTTATATTGTTGATTTGATATGTTTACCTATGTCTGGTCTGGATATTATTTTGGGCATGGACTGGTTGTTTCGTAATAATGCTATTATTGATTGTGCTAGTCGAACTATTTCTTTCATCCCACAATCCATGTCTATTGACTCTCCTAGGACAGAACATCTTATCTCTGCTACCTCATGTCATAAGTGCTTAATTGAGGGAGCTCAGGGATATATACTCCTCTTTTCTGCTAAGATAGAGGCTGAAAGTGATATAGCGGCGTTGCCTATTGTGTGTGAGTTCCCAGATGTGTTTCCTAAGGATGTCTCTAGTTTACCTCCAGATAGAGAGATTGAGTTTACCATAGATCTTGTACCTGGGAGTGGACCCGTATCAGTAGCACCCTATAGGATGACACCTCTAGAGTTGAGTGAGCTCAAGAAACAGATAGAGGATATGTTACAAAAGGGGTTCATTAGGCCTAGTGTGTCACCTTGGGGAGCACCAGTAGTTCTAGTGAAGAAAAAAGATGGGAGTATGAGGTTGTGTGTTGATTATAGGCAACTGAATAAGGTGACCATCAAGAACAAATATCCTTTGCCTAGGATAGGTGATCTCTTAGATCAGTTAAGGGGAGCGTCATTATTTTCCAAAATAGATCTAAGATCGGGATACCATCAAATTAGAGTTAGAAGCGAGGACATCCCTAAGACAGCCTTCAGGACAAGGTATGGGCACTATGAGTATGTAGTGATGCCCTTTGGTGTGACCAACGCCCCAGCCGTTTTCATGGACTACATGAATCGGATCTTTTGGACCTTTTTGGACAGGTTTGTGGTGATGTTCATAGATGATATTTTAATATACTCTAGGACGCCAGAAGAACATGGAGAACACTTAAGGTTGGTGTTGCAGATCTTAAGGGACGAGCGTCTTTATGCCAAACCAGAGAAGTGTGAGTTTTGGCTAGACGAGGTAAAGTTTTTAGGACACACAATCTCAAAGGATGGTGTAGCGGTTGATTCCTCTAAATTTGATGCGGTGTTGGGATGGGAACAACCTAAGACAGTAACCGAAGTGAGAAGTTTCTTAGGCTTAGCCGGTTACTATAGGAAGTTCATAGAAGGGTTATCTAGATTAGCTTTACCTTTGACCCAGTTGACTAGGAAAGGGAAACCTTTTGTGTGGGACCAGGAGTGTGAGGACGGGTTCCAAGAACTTAAGAGGAGGTTGGTGTCATCACCAGTCTTAACTATACCAGACCCCTTAGTGAGTTTTGTGGTATACTGCGACGCATCTAAGAATGGCTTGGGATGTGTCTTAATGCAGGAGGGTAAGGTGGTAGCATATGCCTCTAGGCAGCTTAGGCCACATGAAGGGAATTACCCTACCCATGACTTAGAGCTAGCAGCCGTGGTTTTTGCCCTTAAGATTTGGAGGCATTACCTTTACGAGGCAAATTTTGAAGTTTTTAGTGACCATAAGAGCCTAAAATATCTATTCGACCAGAAGGAGTTGAACATGAGACAACGAAGGTGGATGGACTTCCTTAAGGACTAAGACTTCGAGTTGAAGTACCATCCGGGAAAAGCCAATATGGTGACGGATGCTTTGAGTGGGAAGTCCCTACACGTGTCATGCTTGATGGTGCAAGAGCTGGACCTCATGGAAGAGTTTAGGGACATGAATCTGGAAGTGTTGGATGTGTCCTTAAATGTCTTAAGTTTGAAGTTGAATAGGTTGGAAATTAATAGTGACCTTAGAGATGAGGTTAGGCGGGAACAACTTTTAGACCAGGAGTTGCAGTCTCGGTTAGGACAAGAGGGTTACGAGTTGTCAGTTGATGGGCTAGTGAAGTTTAAGAATAAGATCGTTGTTCCTAAGGAGGGGAGCCTTAGAGAGAAGATATTAGAGGAAGCTCATAAGGGGAAGTTTACCATACATCCTGGAATAACTAAGATGTACCAAGACCTTAAGAGGATGTATTGGTGGCCAGGAATTAAAAAGGATGTGGCTAGCTTCGTAACTAGGTGTTTAGTGTGCCAAAAGGTTAAGATAGAACATCAGAAGTCTTCGGGGTTGTTGCAGTCCTTGGAGATTCCAGAATGGAAGTGGGAGAGAATTTCTATGGACTTTGTGATAGGGTTACCTAGGACGCGTTTGGGCTTAGACACTATTTGGGTGATAGTGGATAGGCTGACCAAGTCTGCCCACTTCTTGCCAATTAAGGCAACCTATAGCTTAGACAAGTTGGCATACCTCTATATCAAGGAAATAGTCAAGCTTCATGGGATACCCTCATCTATAGTGTCGGATAGAGACCCGAGGTTTACATCTAGATTTTGGAGAGCTTTTCAGCAAGCCTTTGGGACTAAGTTGAACCTTAGCACGACCTATCATCCCCAAACGGATGGTCAGTCAGAGCGGACCATTCAGACCCTTACATGCTTAGAGCGTGTGTCTTGGATGAAGGATGGGGTTGGGATAGATTCCCACCTCTCATTGAGTTTGCATATAACAATAGTTATCACGCTAGTATAGGCATGGCACCCTATGAGGCCCTATATGGGAGGAAGTGTAGGTCCCATTTATGTTGGTGTGAGGTAGGTGAGAAAACCTTGATAGGACCCGAATTGGTCCAGGAAACCTCTAAGAGAATCAAAATAATTAGGGAGAGGATGCGCACGGCGCAAAGTAGACAAAAGAGCTATGCCGACAAAAGGAGAAAGCCTCTAGAATTCCAGGAAAGTGAGCATGTATTTTTGAGAGTCACTCCTAAGATGGGGGTAGGGAGGTCGATGAAAGTCCGCAAGCTAAATCCTCGTTTCATGGGACCTTTCCAAATCCTTAAAAGAGTCGGGCATGTTGCTTACCAACTGGCTCTCCCGCCACAGTTGGCAAACCTTCATGATGTTTTCCATGTGTCGCAACTCAGAAAATATGTGCCTGGTGAATCTCATGTGATAGCTCCTGAGTCTGTACAATTGAAGGATAATTTGATCTATAAGCCAAAGCCTAGTCGAATCATGGACAAGAGCACTAAGACTCTGAGGAACAAGACAATTCCATTGGTAAAAGTGTTATGGGAAGGATTGACTCCGGAGGAAGCCACTTGGGAGATGGAGGAGGACATCGTACGCCAATACCCAGATTTTATTATCTAAGGTATGATAACCTTTTAGTTTTGAATATGACATATGTCACAATAAGTGCGTGTGTATGAGATGAATTTCGGGGACGAAATTCTTTAAGGAGGGGAGAAAATGTAACATCCCAAAAATTCTAACATAATTAATTTGAAATAAATAAATAAATAATAATAATAATAATAATAATTATAATAATAATAATAATAATAATAATAATAATAATAATAATAATAAGTTATTAAAAAGTGTAGTGCAAATAAAAATAAATGGCAGATTTAGTGTAAAGAAGAGATGATATAAGGATTTATTGAAATTTATTAACTATTATAAAGAATGCAAAATTATATATATATATATATATATATATATATATATATATATATATGAAAAAAAAAGAAAAAAGAAAAGAAAAGAAGGATACTTGGCCGTTAAGCCCAAGCAGCCATGCTTTTGGCTAAAGAAAAAAAAATTGATTTAAAAACCCTATGTTATGTTTCACTAATTAACTAAAGTTCATATATACATAAACACGCTATGTGCAGTACCTTGTCAGAATTAGAGTGATGCGCCGCACATGGAGTATTTGAGAGGATGCCATACTGAGTGCAGAAAGGAAGAGGTTTCTCAGACGCGTTTCTTTTGTTAGGTAGTGTAATCGTGACACTGAAGGGAAGAATATTTTTTTTTCCAGAGACAGTAGTTTTATCATACATATTTTTTTGGAGCACTTTGGAGGTCTTCGAGAGGTGAGTAACAGTACCTTTTAATAATCCTTTCCATGGTACATGTGTTTGTTGTGTTGAGCGATATACCTATGATTTTGAGAGATTTTAATTGAATGATGCATGTTATTAATAAACTAATTTTTTAGGGGTTTTGAATTAAAATAAAAAGGATTATTAAAAAAATGCAAAATTATATATATATATATATATATATATATATATATATATATATATATATATATATATATGAAAAAAAAGAAAAAAGAAAAGAAAAGAAGGATACTTGGCCGTTAAGCCCAAGCAGCCATGCTTTTGGCTAAAGAAAAAAAATTAATTTAAAAACCCTATGTTATGTTTCACTAATTAACTAAAGTTCATATATATATAAACACGCTATGTGCAGTACCTTGTCAGAATTAGAGTGATGCGCCGCACATGGAGTATTTGAGAGGATGCCATACTGAGTGCAGAAAGGAAGAGGTTTCTCAGACGCGTTTCTTTTGTTAGGTAGTGTAATCGTGACACTGAAGGGAAGAATATTTTTTTTCCAGAGACAGTAGTTTTATCATACATATTTTTTTGGAGCACTTTGGAGGTCTTCGAGAGGTGAGTAACAGTACCTTTTAATAATCCTTTCCATGGTACATGTGTTTGTTGTGTTGAGCGATATAACTATGATTTTGAGAGATTTTAATTGAATGATGCATGTTATTAATAAACTAATTTTTTAGGGGTTTTGAATTAAAATAAAAAGGATTATTAAATTGGGTATTTATTCTTGTTACTGATGGCATGAAATACATGATTGTTATTTGTATTAGTTGAATGATGTGCTTATTGGTGTATGCTATGCCATGTGAGTTTATTTGACATGCATGATAAAATCAAATATTTAATTTTTGGTAAATGAATTGTTACATGTATGAGACATGAAATTGCGCCTTATGATGAATTGTATGATGTTTGCCGCAATACCACCTATGATAGGGGTATCGAAAAGTAATACCACCGTAATGGGGTATCGAAAGTAACATCCTCATATAATTGGGATGTCGAAAAAGAGTAATACTACCTAAAAAGGAGTATCGAAAGTAACACCGCCACAGGTTGGGGTGTCGAAAAAGGAGAAATACCACCATGTGCATATGGGAGGTATCAAAATGGAAATGTCCCCGATGGGAGGGTGACATCGAAACACTCCTCGTGAGTAGGGGTGGGCAATGGGACGCCATTGTCGTGTGATGTGTGAATACATGGCATGCCGGCAAGAGACCAATTTAATTAGGAGGTCTTCGGACCGCTTGGATTAAACTAGAATTTATCTGGTATATGGAATGTGATGTATTGAGATGAGATTATTATTGATATTAAAAGTATTTTCTTTTATATATATTATTTTGGAAAATTAGCGGGTGCCATGGACAGTTTTTCCGGTTACCGCGCCGGCTGAGAACAATGCTATTTTCGAAAATATTTTATAAAACTGTATTGTTGATCACTGGGATTTTATATCTCAATATTATGTATTGTTTTCAGAGCACGAGGAGGACGTTATTGAAACTGAAGAGGCGTGAAGACTTAGTAGATTCTATTAGTTATTCTTTCTAGTTTGGTTAGTATTTTCTTAAATAAGGAGTCGTATGTGGCTAGACACATTTATTTATTTATCGTTGGGTTTGTTAGTAGACGCCCGGTATTGAGGCTTGTGGTTTTCATTTATAATTATATTTATTACGTGGATGTTTTATTACTATTTTATTTAATATGAGGTTTTTTCCCTACTTAGTTATTTGAGAAAAATTTTATGACTTGTGTTTTTTTCTTTTTTAATTAAATGTTTTGAAGGATTTTTTTTTTGGTTACTAATGTAACGAAGGGCGTTACAACCAAAAACTTAAAGAATTTAATTGTGAGTTGAACATATCGGCATATTGACAATTTGCAAGTGTAGATATTTTCTTTTGAAAAGTGGCAGTGACATTAGGATAATTGAGGGTTCCTGGTTGGCAAAGAATTTGAACATATGGATAAGAAGATAAACACTTGGATAACATACTTTATATGGTAGGTGGATTCATGACCTTAGAGCCTTAGCCATTAATTCATTCTCGTTGTTATCTGTTAGCACATTTATATAATTGATCTTGTTATCTTTTCTTATCTAATTTTTTCTCTCTTCTCAACAACCCAATAATGACTTGGTCAACGCTTTGAATTTCCTTGATAATTTGGTTAAATTGGTCTCTCAATCCTTGTGTTCGACCTCGGTATTTCTTACCGTGTTTTTATTACTTGCAACGAACCGGTACACTTGCCGGATTCGCAGCAAGCACCTCCATAGTGTTCTTTCCCCGTACCACCATTGACACTATAGAAATCCTTTTCACAATCTTAGTCTAAATGGGGCTTGGAATCCAAACATGCTTCCTCTTTTCTACCTGTACCAGAAAAGAAATACAAGATCAATAATGAACTAATAAAAAGAAATAGTTTTTTTAAAAGCCAAAAGAAAGAATCTATTGATAAAGATTGAGTACAAGTTATACTCAACCAACAAACCTGTCAAAACATAACAAGCATGCCCAAGATAACCTCACAGACAGCACGCGCGTGCACACACATACAAACCAGAAACCAAGGCTGGCCAACAGAATAATAAGGCCAGTCAAAACAAGAGTAAACAGAAAAAATGCAAAGCACAAATTGAAAAAAGATGAGTGAAGAGAGTTTTTGTCTCTAGTGTCACTGAACAATTTCTTAGTAAGTTGTGATTTTTTAATAGCAACTTTTAATTAGGATTGGTGTTGACATAATCTATGATTAATAGATGTTGGTAATTAGGTTTCATCTTAAGTTTGTCAATTAATATCGAAACGTGGTTGAAAAGTTGACGTTGTCAGTATCGTCAAGAACTCTGGAAATGAAGTAAATTGAAGTCATGGAAACATACCCTAAACCCAAATTCAAAAATCAAATGTTATAATCCCTAAAATTATGCATAACAGCATGGACGGAAAGAAAAAATGCAAATAAATCAAACCCATAAAGGAATAAGAAAGAAGAAAAATTGCAAATAAATTAAACCATAAAGGAAGAAAGAAAGAATACCACTAAACATATTATGGCAACGAGGATTGAGGCAACGAGTTTGAAGTTTGAGTGAGAAAAAAGTTGTCTACAATATGAGGTGATGCAATTGTGTGAGTGTGTCGACAATAATATGAGGCAACTGAGTGAGTGTGCATAAGGAGTCTGTCGCGACCGTCCCGTCCGGGGGCCGCGAAAAGAAGGGTAAAAACAGAGGAGTCGCCACTAAGATTTTTATTGGGAAAATTTTAGAAAACCCAATTATTTAAAGGTGAACTGGTCTTTTAAAAAAACAAAGATAGAGATTTGGATTCGGGAGTCGGTTACGAGTAGGGAAGGTATTAGCACCCCACATCGCCCGTTTACAAAACGGTACCTCAAGTTAATTGTGCAAAAACATTTTAATAACATTTTAAATATTTATTTTACCCCGAAAATTATTTACAAGAAAGAATTATTTTAAATTTTAACTTTTGACTGTTATTAAAATTTTTTATATTTTTAACTTTATAGTTTATAAAAACTAAATGAGGTTGAACATGGTACATGAGTCCACAGAGCAACCTCAAATCTAAGGGATTAAACATGACACCGTGTCCATAGAGCATCCCTGGAAAGAGAAAAGTTTAATCATTTTGATTAATTATTTTAACATAAAAAGAGACACAAAAAAAGGAAAATTTAGTTTGGCCCGACAAGATGATTTATCTTGCTCCTACGTATTCCCGGGTGCGATGGGAAACTCAAAGCCACGTAGTTCTTTAAAAAATATTTGATGGGTCGGTTGATTTTAATTTTTGATAAAAATAAATTTTTTTTTTTTGATTTTTTGGTTTAAAAAGATTTTATTTCAGAATAAATTCACTTTTGCATAGAGTCCAAGATAGCAGTGCTACACGATAAACCCTTACAATTCATACGACACTTGAGGATGAAAAATCATACATCAACATCGTAAATTGTTGCGTGAATTAAAAAGGATTTTTATTTTATTATTATTATTTTTTTTACGAAAAGGTTTGATAAAATTTATTAAAAGAGCAAGTTGAAAATATTTTATTTTTACAGAAGGAAGGAATTCACTCTTGCACAGGGTTAAAGATAGCGAAGCTATACGATAAACCCCTACAATTCATATGACACTGAGGATGAAAAGTCATACATCAACATCATAGATTGTTGCGTGAATTCAAAAGATATTTTTTATAAAATGAAATTGGGTAAAATTGATTAAAAGTATAAAACAAAAAATATTTTTTATCGGGGATTCACTCTTGCTCAGGGTTAAAGATAGCAAAGCTATACGATGAACCCTTACAATTCATACAACACTTGAGGATGAAAAATCATACATCAACATTGTAGGTCGTTGCGCGAATTCAAGGAAATTTAATTTTTATAAAGTTGGATAAAAATTTGTTGTATTTTTATAAAAAGGATTATATTACTTGAGGATGTATTTTCTTGATGAGACAAGAACACTCAATTCTAAAAAAAGAAACCCATGATCAGAAAAGCCTTGTTGGTTTCATTTTTTTTATCTTTTCAAAACTTAAGTTGAGCCCACTAGTAAGCCCACATGTACCACCTTCAGACCAAAAACATTAACCCTAACAAAAGCTAACGCATAAATAAAGGAGCAAGGCATGGTTGAACCCAACAATACCAAATATGTTCTGAAATTATCACCAGCTGGGACAGGAAAAGAGAAGCGTGCCTTGCTGAGCTTGGCGGCGAATCAGTGGCACCTGGGGGCGGTCGAGCAGCGGAATGGCGAGCTGGTGGCGGAACGGCGAGCTGGTGGCGGTTCGGACTGAGAAGGATGCGCTCCCAGGGTGGCACTCACGAGGACGCCGTGAACAGAGGCGGTTCGTGGTGGCCGTGCGACGTCCGCGGCGGAAGACAGTCCAGAAGCGCGGATCTGCACCTCCCAGCGGCGGAGGTCGCGGTGGCTCGCGAATCTGGTGGTGGCGCGGTATTCAGCAGCAAGGGAGGTGGAGAATAGTTGTTGTAAATGAAGAAAGGAAGATGGGTCAGCAAATTACAGAGGAAGAGGAAGGAAGAAGGAAAAAGAAAAAGGAAAGGAAGGGAAGGAAGTGTCTTATGGTGAGAGGAAGAAGGAGGGTGGTGGCTTGGTTGATGATCTCTGGGTTGTGAAAAAAGTGGTGGAAGAGATGGATGGGTGAGGAAGAGAAAGAAAGATGAAGGTGATGGGTTTATGGTGAAGGAGGAAGAAGAAAAGAAAAATCAAAGAAGAAGAGGGAGGATGAGGGGATGTTGTTTTTTATCGATTTTTGAAAAGGATGATGGTGAAGGGATTGTCATGAATGGTTCTGTTTTGATTTATTTTTGGTGATGAATATGGAGATGATATGATGTTTGGCCATGGGGAGTGTTGGCTATGTTGAGATGTTGAAGATGAATGGTGGAAGGGTTGATGAAGGTGAAGTAGATAGATGGGAGTGGATGGGTGTGAAACAGATAAGGGTGAGTGTGGGGAGAGAAGAAGGTGACGAAATTTTTTTTGCTGTTGGTTCCCCCTCTTTGTTGCTGCTGTCCTCTATTTGTAGAAGGAGATGAACTCTGCTCATTGTCATTGGGACCTTGCAAGCTTGAGTGTTGCAGAGGCTACCATGCTCTAGTCCCTTCAATTCCCATTTTTGTGCCTCTTTTCTCTGATCTAGGCATAACCTTTTTCCCCAAGTTCTGAAAATTAGCTAAAAGAGGATTCTGATTTGCTGGGTGTTTTGCCAGTTGAAACGTGAACTAGCCCCCTGTCCTACTCTTATTGAGCTTGGGAGTATGCTGGTTAAAGAGAGGAACTCAAGGAAAAACCATGGTAGAGGAAATTAAGGACACTGTACGTGGATGACAAAGGGTGCAAGGCAATTTTTCATTTTTATTTATTTATTATTTGCTTTTCAACTTTAACTAATTTTTGTCCTTTTGTTTTTATTTTAATTAGCGGTTGGGCCAAAGGTGTAATGGGCCGGATGATGGACTAAAAACTTGTAACAAAAACAAATTGGGGCCAATAACATGAACAATTTTATTTTTCTGTATTTTTTATTTTTTATTTTATTTTGTAAACATTAATTAAAATGATAAAATACCCGGACAAAATTAGGTGTTCACAGCTGCCCCTCTTTACTTGTTTCTTATTAGATAATAGGTGTAGCCGTAGTTAACCGATTATCGTTATAAGAAACTAGTAAAGACAAGAACTCCAATTTTTGTCCGGGGTACACTGACAAGCAAAGGACCTGTGACCAAAAATGATTTCCTGTAAAGAACCCGCAGGTTAGATTGCCCACTGAGATTTACATATAAAAGCTTGCGGGGTGGATTGCCCTTCAGAAGCTCGAACAGAGAGATAAATGAGAGCTTACGGGATGGATTGCCCGTGAGAAGCTCAAACTGAAGGATAAAAGAGCTTACGGGGTGGATTGCCCGTCAGAAGCTCGAACTGAAGGATAAAAGCTTGTGGGGTGGATTGCCCGTATGAAGCTTGAGTAGAAAGATAAAGGGCTTACGGGGTGGATTGCCCGTCTGAAACTCGAACTGAAAGATAGAAGAGCTTACGGGGTGGATTACCCGTCAGAAGCTCGAACTGAAAGATAAAAGAGCCTACGGGGTGGATTGCCCGTGAGAAGCTCGAACTGAAAGATAAACAAGCTTACGGGGTGGATTTCCCGTCAGAGCTCGAGCTGAAGATAAAAAGAGCCTACGGGGTGGATTGCCCGTCAGAAGCTCGAACTGAAAGATAAAAGAGCCTACGGGGTGGATTGCCCATGAGAAGCTCGAACTGAAAGATAAAAGAGCCTACGGGGTGGATTGCCCGTGAGAAGCTCGAACTGAAAGATAAAAGAGCTTACGGGGTGGATTGCCCGTTAGAAGCTCGAAGTGAAAGATAAAAGAGCTTACGGGGTGGATTGCCCATCAGAAGCTCGAACTGAAAGATAAAAGAGCCTACGGGGTGGATTGCCCGTGAGAAGCTCGAACTGAAAGATAAAAGAGCCTACGGGGTGGATTGCCCGTGAGAAGCTCGAACTGAAAGATAAAAGAGCTTACGGGGTGGATTGCCCGTCAGAAGCTCGAACTGAAAGATAAAAGAGCCTACGGGGTGGATTGCCCGTGAGAAGCTCGAACTGAAAGATAAAAGAGCCTACGGGGTGGATTGCCCGTTAGAAGCTCGAACTGAAGATAAAAGAGCCTACGGGGTGGATTGCCTGTTAGAAGCTCGAACTGAAAGGTAAAAGAGCTTACGGGGTGGATTACCTGTGAGAAGCTCGAAGTGAAAGATAAAAGAGCTTACGGGGTGGATTGCCCATCAGAAGCTCGAACTGAAAGATAAAAGAGCCTACGGGGTGGATTGCCCGTTAGAAGCTCGAACTGAAGATAAAAGAGCCTACGGGGTGGATTGCCCGTTAGAAGCTCTAACTGAAAGATAAAAGAGCTTACGGGGTGGATTGCCCGTCAGAAGCTCGAACTGAAAGATAAAAGAGCTTACGGGGTGGATTGCCCGTCAGACTCGAATGCATGTCAGAAACTTGAACAGAGAGATAAAAGAGCTTACGGGGTGGATTGCCCGTCGGAAGCTCGAACGTAAAGATAAAAGAGCTTACGGGTGGATTGCCCGTCAGAAGCTCGAACTGAAAGATAAAAGAGCTTGCGAGACCCTATGCCTACAAAAGCCAACAAAGGTAAAGCTTATGGGCCCTATGCCCGTCAAAGCTGAACAAAAACGAAGCTTACGAGGCCCTATGCCTGCTAAAGTTAAACTACAACAAAACAAAGCTTAAAAGGCCCTGATGCCTGCTAAAGCTAATAAGACATGACTTTTGGGGCCCTGTGCCCGGTAAAGTCGAACAAAACAAAGCTTATGAGGCCCTATGCCTACTAAAGCTAACCATAACATGACTTTTGGGGCCTTGTGCCCGCTAAAGCCAAACAAAACAAAGCTTATGAGGCCCTATGCCTGCTAAAGCTAACAATAACATGACTTTTGGGGCCCTGTGCCCTCTAAAGTCGAACAAAACAAAGCTTATGAGACCCTATGCCTACTAAAGCTAACAGTAACATGACTTTTGGGGCCCTGTGCCCACTAAAGCCAAACTACAACAAAACAAAACTTAAGAGGCCCTATGCCTGCTAAAGCTGACAAGACATGACTTTTGGGGCCCTGTGCCCACTAAAGCCAAACTACAACAAAACAAAACTTAAGAGGCCCTATGCTTGCTAAAGCTGACAAGACAAAGCTTATGGGCCCTATGCCTGCTAAAGGTAACAATAACATGATTTTTTGGGGCCCTGTGCCTGCTAAAGCTGACAAGACAAAGCTTATGGGCCCTATGCCCATTAAAACAGACGAAAGCTTAGAGACCCTATGTCTGCTAAAGCTAACAAAACAAAGCTTATAGGCCCTATGCCCGTTAAAACAGATGAAAGCTTAGAGACCCTGAGTCTGCTAAAGCTAACAAAAGCGAAGCTTATGGGCTCCAAGCCCGTAAAATCCAGTAAAATGGGAGCTTATGGGCCCTATGCCTAAATGTGATGCAATGATGTTGATTCTGGTGCATGAAATAATGCATGATGCAAAAGATTCTTTCAGTGATTGATAATGAACTTTGATCATTTTTCGCAAACCACTCTTTGATTTCTAGCCCCTTAAAGCTTCGATCACAACCAAATTTAAGGAAGAAATGGAATGTCACTCATTGATCCGGATTGTCATTTTCTTGCCCCATCGATGCTTTGCCCCTTGTCACAAATATGCCTATTTCCAATGATTATCCCGATGGATGAGACTGCTTGATTTCTCTATCTTTTCCAACATTGCCCTTTGTTAGGAGATTGATGTACTTTCCATGACCTTTGCATCCTGAGAGAAACTCTAAATGATATCATTATTGATACTTGCTTCACCTTTCGGTATGTATTAAAGAATGCAAATTGAGTCTATGGTAGAAAGTGGGGTATGATAGAGGATGGACAGGGAGTAACAATATGTGGAAAGTGGTAAGGATATGAGCGAAAGAATTGAAAGGTTGTTAGAAGGAAGGAAACAATGACGGGATGGAGTTCACATTTTTCTTCATGTGATACTCTTTTAAGATGATAAGTGCTAGCTTCTCATGCGTATAATCTCGAGCACCGCTTTAATCAGCTTTCAAGAACATGGTTTGCTCCAATCTTCATGTATTGAGAATTTCATGGCTCGCCTTCAAACTGACCCAGTTTTCAGTTTGCATTTCTTCAAGAGACACTCGTATGATCTCGAGTATTGCTTTAATCTCCTTCCGAGGACATGATTTGCCTTTAAATTCAAACTGCCCCAGTTCGTTGCTTCGAGGAATCTGTTTGACGCTAACTTTTGCGTAGGTTGCTCTAATTTTGCCTAGGTCGCCCTTGCAGGTTTTCAACCCAGCGAGCCTCCCCTTTTTTTTTATGTTTTTTTCATTTTCTCTTTGTTTTTTCTTTCTTTTCCTTTTTCCGAGAGCGATGCATTGAAAAAGCACATACATTTTGTCTCACAATTAAAGTTAATGAAAATGATAACAATCTTTCATTGATCAGAATGGACTTTTTAGGCTCATAACGCGGCCAATGGTTGAGAGTCATGAAGGAAAGGATACAAGGCTCAAACAAATGTCTTAAGGTTGAATAGGACCGATGATCCACGATCTTTTCGATTTCTAAGAACATTTGTTTTCCTCTAACTTTCCTTTTTATTTCCTCCTTTTTTTTGCCTTTGCATGAAGTTTTTTTTTTTCTGCTTCATAATCACCGATTCTTTCATGCTTGCCCCTTGCTTAGGGGTGATCCTTGTCCCGGGTTCTTTGAAAGAATTTCAAGCTCAAACGGAGTAACAAGGGATAGTACAAGTATGTGAAAGATATAGAAAGATGGCCATTCTTCATTTCGAATTTTGATTGTTAATTTTCATAAATTTTAAAAGTAAGACAAAAATGATAGTACTTGCAAAAGCATAACCGGGCGCTCTTTCTCGATTTCCCTTTTAATTTCTTTTCTCTTTTTTTTTTTCAAATCATGGAGTCTAGCTTGAATCAAAAAGATTTCCTTTGATTGCCTCAATCATCTTCGGTTGATCTCATGGGGAAGCTTTCCATAGTTGTCCGAACCAGCATGGTTAATGAGGTGATCAGGATCATACGATGAGGTTCCAGCACTTATTATTTTATTTTATTTTTAAAGAGAATCACCTTCAGATCTGCTTTATTGATAACTTTCAAGAAAAAGAAGAAGGATGAAGGTAAAATCAGAAGATGAAGGAAAGGAAGGAAACTCAATGCATTCATTTATTCATACTGAAATGGAAACAAGTAAGCCCATTATTAAAAACTTCCTAAAGCCTTGGGCAGAGCTAAAGGATTAGCATCAATGAATTACTCTACACAAGATTCAAAGGTCATGTTCCAAAGTGTCCTCTACGGCATGGACTCCAGAACCTCCTGCATCAAGAGTGTCTCGTTGGAAACTTAGCACATTTGCATTGATCAGATCTTGCACTTTATACTTTAAGGTCTTGCAATTTTCAGTTGAATGACCTATCACTCCCCCATGATAGTCACACTTGACATTTGGGTCAAACCATTTTGGGTATGGGGGTTGCACCGCCCTGGTCGGGACCGGGACCAACAAAGATTTTTCAATAAGGCTGTGCAATAGCTCCGTGTAAGTCATAGGTATAGGGTCAAATTGCATGGGCTTCTTTTTTGGGTTGTAAGGTTGTCTCCTTTGATTTGCATTTAGGTTTTGTTGGGGCGGTATGGCGGGAAAAGTTTGATGTTGGAAAGGGTTTGATGGGTGGTATGGTGTCCTCATAGGATAGGATTGGGTTGGAAATTGTGAGATGGCGGCTACATATGGATGGTTAGGTTGGTGATGTGGTGGATAATATGGAGTGTAGGTTGTTTGAAAAGACGGTTGAGAGTTGACAGATATTTGACTCGGTATCCAATGCCCAGACCACTCAGACTCTTGCTCAGATGCCACAACATGTGCCTCTTCTTCATTCTTCTTGACAAATAGAACTTTTGTCATCTCGGCTACCCCCACAGAACTTTCAACAATTTTACCATTTCTCATCCCATTCTCAATTCTTTCTCCAATGTTAACCATGTCAGAAAAGTTTGATGATACACTTCCAATCATTCTATCATAGAAGGGTGGTCAAGTGTATCAATGAACATTGCCACAATTTCCTTCTCGCTTAATGGGGGCTCTACCCGAGCAGCCAATTCTCTCCACCTTTGTGCATACTCCTTGAAGGTTTCTCGTATCCCTTTTTAACATATTTTGAAGCTGCATCCTATCGGAGCCATGTCAATATTATACTTGTATTGTTTCGGGAATGCATCCGCTAGGTCTTTGAAGGATCGAATGTGGGCCCGCTCGAGGTGTATGTACCAATTTGAAGCTGCCCCAATCAAACTATCTTGGAAGAAATGAATCAAGAGCTTATCATCCTAGGCATGTGATGCCATCTTCCCGACGTACATGGTTAAGTGGCTTTTTGGACAAGTGGTTCCTATGTATTTGTCAAAAATCGGCACTTTGAATTTTGGAGGTATTACGACATTGGGTACTAGACAGAGTTCGAGGCATCCCGAAGACCATGACTGTTTGCCCTTTCAATAGTTCGCGAGTCTTTCCTCTAGAACCTCCAGCTTTTCTATGGATTGAGGATTCCCACATGACCGATTCACAAAGAACATACTCGTGGGGAAGCGAAGCTCTGTGCCACTTGGATCCCATTGGCACCAATGTGGAAGGTGAATGGTGAAGTGTTTGGGTTAACGGAACGCACCATAGAATTGGTGGGGATCTGTGTCTGGGTTGTGTTTTGTGAGTTTGGATTGCCATTTGCTGGACCAGGAGCGACTGGCGGCACAAATCCTCGAGGAAGACTATATGGGGGATTGCTTGGGTCAAATGAAGGACAATTTTGATTGCTTGGGTAGCCAGTGAAAGGCATCACGACCCCTTGTTGGTTGTTCCCATGAGTGAGAAGAGGTATGGCCGGCTGCTCTTCAGTTGAGGCTGAAGGATTCTCATTCGTGTTCTTTTCCTTCTGCATGACTTGCAACATTACCATCATTTGGGTCATCTTCTCTTTGAGTTGACTCCAGTCTTCTATGAACTTCTGAGTTTGCTCTTCCTCATCCATGATTTTGGCTTGTGATCGAGTCCAATAAGGGTGCCGCAGAGCAATTATTCAAAAAGTCACTGTGAAGTTTGGGGAAAAGGGATTAAATCCTTATTTGTGACAGTTTACCGAAGATAACCTTTTGGGATGCATGAAAAAGATTTTTCTTGACCCAAGAAGGTGTTAATGCATGGGTTGCATGGAAAAGATTTACTTTTTATTTTTATTTTTATACTTACCCAAATTTTAATACATGAGATGCATGAAGGAACTTCTATCAAAACAGTGATACATGAAATGAGCCTTTTTATTTTTTAGATGAATCAATTTTTTTATGAATGCTTGAGATAAATGATTTTTTTTAATGAACGACTGATATGAAATTTTTTTAATGATGAGATTGACATAAAAAGTAATTGATGCATGAAATGTAAGAATTTTTAATTTATTGGTCTGAAAAGTTTTTAGTCATGCATGCATAAAATGAAGGAGATGCATGGCTTCTTATTTTTTCTTTTTTCTTCTTATGAATGCTTGAGATAAATGATTTTTTTTGTAATGAACGCATGAGAGGAATGCATGAAAACGGTTTTTTTTTTTATGAACCTAACAAAATATTTATTGCATAAGATACAAAATATACAAAGAATATGAATGAGTTATAGAAAGATGATTTACACAAATCCCTTTTTTACCATTTATGGAAATGCATGAGATATAAACGTGATTATTCATATTGCAGAAAAAGATGGAATGTGCTCCCTTTTGTCCTACATGGGTCATATCCTAAAGTTTGAATTTCTGAGGTCGAGACCCTATTTTGGTAGGCTACTAATGGCATTTTATGTGCATGACTTTCGGGACGGATCTAGACCCCTAAACATATGGTCCCCGGATTACCCTCATCTAAAAGATAAGGATCCGAATCCATGAACCTCACCACAGGGACTGAAAAGTCACAATATGGCGATCCATGTTTCGGTAGCAATCCGAGCGGGAGAATCAATGTCTGTCAGGGGCGCAAAAGTGTCACAATAACATCGCTGAAGCCCCTTCTAATCCGATGGCATTCCAAGACTTGGGTATAGAGCCCAAAAGTGTGTGAGTATGAGATGGTGTTGTGTGTGCTGGGAGCAAGCAAACCTGCACAAAACCCAAAAAACTAACCCCAAGCCTGCAAAAGAACAACCAACATTTATAAGAGTTTTCTACCCTAAGGTTGCAAGAATGCACAAAGACATATATTAAAGCACATAACAATTTACAAAACAAATAAAACAAAGAGGGGTAAAACTAATATTTTCAAAGTTATTAAAAGAAGTTGCACAACCAACTATGATAGGCCTGACTCTCTAAATCCCCAGTGGAGTCGCCAGCTGTCGCGACCGTCCCGTCCGGGGGCCGCGAAAAGAAGGGTAAAAACAGAGGAGTCGCCACTAAGATTTTTATTGGGAAAATCTTAGAAAACCCAATTATTTAAAGGTGAACTGGTCTTTTAAAAAAAAAGATAGAGATTTGGATTCGGGAGTCGGTTACGAGTAGGGAAGGTGTTAGCACCCCACATCGCCCGTTTAAAAACGGTACCTCAAGTTAATTGTGCAAAAACATTTTAATAACATTTTAAATATTTATTTTACCCCGAAAATTATTTACAAGAAAGAATTATTTTAAATTTTAACTTTTGACTTTTATTAAATTTTTTTATATTTTTAACTTGATAGTTTATAAAAACTAAATGAGGTTGAACATGGTACATGAGTCCAAAGAGCAACCTCAAATCTAAGGGATTAAACATGGCACCGTGTCCATAGAGCATCCCTGAAAAGAGAAAAGTTTAATCATTTTGATTAATTATTTTAACATAAAAAGAGACACAAAAAAAGGAAAATTTAGTTTAGGCCCGACAAGATGATTTATCTTGCTCCTACGTATTCCCGGGTGCGATGGGAAACTCAAAGCCACGTAGTTCTTTAAAAAATATTTGATGGGTCGGTTGATTTTAATTTTTGATAAAAATATTTTTTTTTATTTTTTGGTTTAAAAAGATTTTATTTCAGAATAAATTCACTTTTGCATAGAGTCCAAGATAGCAGTGCTACACGATAAACCCTTACAATTCATACGACACTTGAGGATGAAAAATCATACATCAACATCGTAGATTGTTGCGTGAATTAAAAAGGATTTTTATTTTATTATTATTATTTTTTTACGAAAAGGTTTGATAAAATTTATTAAAAGAGCAAGTTGAAAATATTTTATTTTTACAGAAGGAAGGAATTCACTCTTGCACAGGGTTAAAGATAGCGAAGCTATACGATAAACCCCTACAATTCATATGACACTAAGGATGAAAAGTCATACATCAACATCATAGATTGTTGCGTGAATTCAAAAGATATTTTTTATAAAATGAAATTGGGTAAAATTGATTAAAAGTATAAAACAAAAAATATTTTTTAACGGGGATTCACTCTTGCTCATGGTTAAAGATAGCAAAGCTATACGATGAACCCTTACAATTCATACAACACTTGAGGATGAAAAATCATACATCAACATTGTAGGTCGTTGCGCGAATTCAAGGAAATTTAATTTTGATAAAGTTGGATAAAAATTTGTTTTATTTTTATAAAAAGGATTATATTACTTGAGGATGTATTTTCTTGATGAGACAAGAACACTCAATTCTAAAAAAAGAAACCCATGATCAGAAAAGCCTTGTTGTTTTCATTTTTTTTATCTTTTCAAAACTTAAGTTGAGCCCACTAGTAAGCCCACATGTACCACCTTCAGACCAAAAACATTAACCCTAACAAAAGCTAACGCATAAATAAAGGAGCAAGGCATGGTTGAACCCAACAATACCAAATATGTTCTGAAATTATCACCAGCTGGGACAGGAAAAGAGAAGCGTGCCTTGCTGAGCTTAGGCGGCGAATCGGTGGCACCCCCGTGGCGGTCGAGCAGCGAATGAATGGCGAGCCGGTGGCGAACGCGAGCTGGTGGCGGTTCGGACCGAGAAGGATGCGCTCCCAGGGTGGCACTCACGAGGACGCCGTGAAGCAGAGCGGTTCGTGGTGGCCGTGCGACGTCCGCGGCGGAAGACAGTCGAAGCACGGATCTGCACCTCCCGGCGGCGGAGGAGGTCGCGGTGGCTCGCGAATCTGTGGTGGCGCGGTATTCAGCAGCAAGGGAGGAGGAGAATAGTTGTTGTAAATGAAGAAAGGAAGATGGGTCAGCAAATTACAGAGGAAGAGGAAGGAAGAAGGAAAAAGAAAAAGGAAAGGAAGGGAAGGAAGTGTCTTATGGTGAGAGGAAGAAGGAGGGTGGTGGCTTGGTTGATGATCTCTGGGTTGTGAAAAAAGTGGTGGAAGAGATGGATGGGTGAGGAAGAGAAAGAAAGATGAAGGTGATGGGTTTATGGTGAAGGAGGAAGAAGAAAAGAAAAATCAAAGAAGAAGAGGGAGGATGAGGGGATCTTTTTTTTATCGATTTTTGAAAGGGATGATGGTGAAGGGATTGTCATGAATGGTTCTGTTTTGATTTATTTTTGGTGATGAATATGGAGATGATATGATGTTTGGCCATGGGGAGTGTTGGCTATGTTGAGATGTTGAAGATGAATGGCGGAAGGGTTGATGAAGGTGAAGTAGATAGATGGGAGTGGATGGGTGTGAAACAGATAAGGGTGAGTGTGGGGAGAGAAGAAGGTGACGAAAATTTTTTTGCTGTTGGTTCCCCCTCTTTGTTGCTGCTGTCCTCTATTTGTAGAAGGAGATGAACTCTGCTCATTGTCATTGGGACCTTGCAAGCTTGAGTGTTGCAGAGGCTACCATGCTCTAGTCCCTTCAATTCCCATTTTTGTGCCTCTTTTCTCTGATCTAGGCATAACCTTTTTCCCCAAGTTCTGAAAATTAGCTAAAAGAGGATTCTGATTTGCTGGGTGTTTTGCCAGTTGAAACGTGAACTAGCCCCCTGTCCTACTCTTATTGAGCTTGGGAGTATGCTGGTTAAAGAGAGGAACTCAAGGAAAAACCATGGTAGAGGAAATTAAGGACACTGTACGTGGATGACAAAGGGTGCAAGGCAATTTTTCATTTTTATTTATTTATTATTTGCTTTTCAACTTTAACTATTTTTTGTCCTTTTGTTTTTATTTTAATTAGCGGTTGGGCCAAAGGTGTAATGGGCCGGATGATGGACTAAAAACTTGTAACAAAAACAAATTGGGGCCAATAACATGAACAATTTTATTTTTCTGTATTTTTTATTTTATTTTGTAAACATTAATTAAAATGATAAAATACCCGGACAAAATTAGGTGTTCACAGAGTCAAGGCAACTGAGTGAGTGTCGACAACATTGCAACTTAGAGAATGTCTATAAGGCGGCGAGGCAACTGAGTGAGTGTCTATGATATAAGGAGGCTATGCAACTGAGTGAGTGTCTACAACATTAGAGGCAACTGAAAAGTTTCATTAACATTGTCAAAGCTCATTGAGGTGTATTTGTATTTGACGGCTTTGGAGGACATACTCCCAAGGTAAATGATATTTACATGAAAATGAAAGAATCTCGAGCAATCAACGAACAAAATATTGCAGAATCAATAGCAGCTCATCTCTCTCTGCCTCTCTCCTCTCTACTCTTTTCTCCCTCTCTCATCTCTTTCTCGCCCTCTACCCTCACTCTCCTCTCTCTCCCTCCCCATTTCTCTAAATTGTTAAAATCAATTCCTTTTCGTCATACACGAAACCGAAAATCATCATGCGAGACGATGAAATTTTGTTCTAGCCGTTCACTTGCAGCTATGAAAATTAGTTGCGTGATTAGCTACACCATATTTTATGCAATGCAACGTTGTTATGGATGGCCAATTGTTTTGCAAAAAATCAGAAGTAGAGAGTTACAATACAAGTAGGGAGAAAGTAAGGAGCGAGAAAGCATAAAAAAAAAAAAATTGAAGTTTCAGAAATTTGGGTTCAGTAAATTGAACAAAGGTGGAAGAAAATGAAAATTATTTTCTGAATGTTTATGATTTATTTTTTATTAATTTTTATCCAATGAATTTTTCTTTTATTTTATAATGTGATCCAATGGATTTAAAAAATAATGGATGGATTACTAGAATTACTATCCATCCTTAAAATAATATGGTCCAGTTTGGTCCAATCATTTTTTTTCTACAATGGATGGATTTAGCTTTGGAAGTGCTGAATGAATGATGGACAAATGAATCATTTTGCTACCCTACCTACATCCTTAGCGGACATGAATCATGTCTTCATGGTTCAAATTTTTTCGGTCATAATACAATGAGTCCACACATCCCAAAAGAAGTTTGACAATTAGAAATGTTATTTGCAGTTTGACATTCAATCATGACTCTGAAGCATAATTTCTACTTGACTGATAAATTTAACAATAGACAATTTTCTCAGTTGACCTTACGGTGCAATTAATTCAATATCTAAACATGTACTGGCCAGAATCATATTCAATAAGTTGATTTCCCGGACCCTGTCCAAATTGCTATTTGTTTTACTTATGAATATATATATATACTACCTGCAGGTTTTAAAATGCCTAAGAAGAAGTGCTGTTATTGCAACACAACAAAATCCAATAACATTTGTCCAAATGGAAGAGTAATAATTAACACGCATCTAACAAGTTCTATTCTATGGTTTCAAATTTAACACCACGCTCTTTGCACAACATCTCATCATGTTAATAATCAAAGTTCAAAATTCACAAGGAGATAACAAACATTCTGAGTCTAATAATATACAGAATCATACAAAAATACACAAAGAGGTTACTCTTATTGCGTCCAAAATCGCAGATGAATGAAAAAACCACGCGAATTTCGGGAGTGAAACGTGCATTCGTGTTATGTCTGGGATTGAGAGGAGAAACGCGGATTGTGTTTCTGACGTTGGGAGAGAACATAGTTTGCTTAGGACAAGACGATTCATGGATATAAGGGGATGTATCTTTCTTACGATAAAGATTTGGTGGCTTTTAAGTAATCTAAACAAGTCTCGTGATATTCAATCAAGATTATCAAGATTTTTTAAAGAGAGAATCCAAATCTAACGATATTCAATAATTATTTTTTACAAGTAATAAAAAGTCTTGTGCTATTCAAAAACTTTCTAATTTTGATGGGTTGTTTTTTAAGGCAGATTTTATAGGATTTTGTGTGACTTTTTAGCAACAAAAAGTCTCACCTTGACTCATGAGATTTCTCAGCATTCTCCATTCTTATTTCTCTTCACCTCATGCCTTCACCTCCCTCTCTCTCCTTTCTCCCCCTCTCTCTCCCGTCTCCCCCAACGGTTGTCGTTCAATCCAATATAAGTTACCAAACAATTTCAGAGTGTGTTTGTTACATATTATGTGACGCAAAAATTCTCTTTTTTAATTAAAAAAGTCATTTGTAATGAGTTTGATTGTGTTTGTTTAAGATTTTTATTAGAATCATTTTTAAAAACATTTTTAAGGAATACCCCAGAATTTTAATAATTTAATTAAAGGTTTTAAGTGACATTATTCTAGTAGGTCAAAATTTCTTTTGTATAATGACAATAGATGATAATTTTTTGTAACTTATAAAAATGTTTGTAATTAATTAATTATGTTATGATCAACAATTTTTGGATTAATATTTAATAATTAGTTTAAAAGAGGATTTTAAGACTTAAACATGATATTGCATATTAGACATACATTAGAAATTAATTAAGTTATATTTAAGTAGTGACATTAGTGTTTTATGGGATTGTGTGCCTTTATCCACCTAAGGCCCAAAGTGAAGGTTATGTTAAGGAGTGTCATCCCCCTCCTCCTTCATTTCTTCTTCTTTTTGAAACCCTAGAGAGAGAACTTAGAGTGAGAAAGTGTGAGGAAGTTTGAAGGAGAAGATGTCATTGGAGAGTTTTGAGCTTGGTCTTCACACTCCTCTTCTTCATTTTTCGTTTGGTGTGAAATGCTCTCTGTTCTTAAGTTATGGCCGTGAATCCATGATATACAAGTAATTATTTATATAGATATACATATATTTGATCATTTATTAGTATTATTGTTATTTTTGGCGTTGAAGCTTTGTGGGATTAAAAGTCTGCAAAAGAAGGAACCCTCCCGTAAATGCCAAATACGCTTGTGAAATGCTAAATAATGAGGATTGCATAGAATTGCAATTTTACTGTATTTAACATTCATAAATCTTGATAAATGATTGCAAGAATAATATAAAAAAAATGGAAAAAAAAAAAGGAAGCTTGTGCCGTAGTAGATATAATTCAAATAACCAATGGGATGGAAGTTTACTGTTTGGGAGAAAGTTTTTTTTTTTTTTGTAGTCTAATTTTTTTTTTTTTTTTGGGTATATACTATCAGGTGGGTTAATGCAATTGATTGAATTTCTTTGCAATCAATAGTTTCCAACAGGAATGAAATATAAAGTTATGTCTTACTGTCATGTCCTTTATTTCAATTAATTTAGTTTTTTACATGAAAGACAAAAAAAAAGTCTATAATAAGATGGAAGTTTTGTGAACACCTAATTTTGTCCGGATATTTTATCTTTTTTTAATCAATATTTTTTAAAAAATATATATATAAAAAATTACCCATGGCTTTTGGCCCAATAACATGATAAAAGACTTAACCCATATTTGTTTGTTGCAAGTTTTGTTGAGCCCACATCCAAGCCCAAGTAAAAAAGCAAAAAATAAAAAATAGAGAAAAACAAGATTTCTGCTTGACAATAAAAAAATAATTGAAAAATCTTTTGAAAAACATGCTTTCTTCACTGACTCACTCCACCATAGCTCTCACAAGGCTCAAGGCTGTTAGGCTCCATTATTGGGCAATTTCCAGAACTTGGAAAAAGCACTTTTGCCTATGAAATTAAACACAAAAATGGACATTAAAAAAGATTGAAGCATAATTTAACCACTGCAATACTCCAATGTTCTGGTCCCAAGGTGATAGCAAGAGTTCATCTTTATTTTTTTTTTCCTCTACAAATACCAACATGATGAACACAGTAAGGGGGGAGGGATCCGAAAATCAGAAGAAAAAAAATCAAAATCCTCATTCTCTCCATTTCTTCACTTTCAATCTCTACCACTCTTCATCACACTTGATCCTCTCTCTTCTTCAACAGTTCCATTTCCATCTTCCATCTTCTCCTTCATAACAAAAAATAAATAGCACTCAAGTTCCCCTCCATTTCCACCATAGTCATCAACCCACTCTTTATTTCATCACCATTTCTCTCTACACCAAGCAGCCAAACTCATAAGCCAGAGCCATTTTCCACCAAATCCTCCACCCAACCATCTTCATCTTCTTCCCGATTTCACCCCAAATCAAAAATCAACAAAAAAATCCAAACACATAAAAACAGAAAAAGAGACATAACATATCACAGAACAGCACCGTCTAACCAGAACCGGCGTGCTCCTCCTCTCCGCTGTCGTCACAGAGCCGCCGCCATCGTCCTTCCCTTCGTCACGCATATCCATCCCGCCAACCGCCGCTGCGGCTCTTCGACACCCACCGCAAGCCCAGCCGCTGTCTCCGCCACGTGCTTCGCTCAGATCCGCCACCAAACACAGCAGTGACGCCACCGCTTCTGCTTCTGTCTGGCACCACCACCATACGTCCCTTCCTCCTCTCTGCCGCCACGAATCGTCACACACATCAAGCCTCCAGATCTGCTGCACACCCGCCTCGCACCGTCGCACGTCGTCGACCAGCCCAGCCGCCACGCCGCTCGCACACCGTCTCGTCTCGCGTGCAGTAAGACGTGCCGACCCGACCAGCCCGCCGCACCGCGTCACCGCGCCTCCTCCGCAGCCCTTCTTGTTGTCCAGTCATTTGCCCCTCTCCTGTTTGGTAACGTTAGAAGCTGAAGCTTCTTTTTGGTTTTATTCATTCATTTTATTTTTATTGTGTGTGAGTTGTTATTAGTAAATGAATGAGCTTCTCAGTGTTGGGCCTGCCTTTTTTCTTTAAATTGTTGATACCTGATGGGTTTCGGATCATGAATGGGTCTTTTATTTTGTTTATTGGGTCAAGCATAAAAATTAAAAAGAGTAACATGGGTCTAAAAAAGAAATTTTTAAAGAAGAATTTCTTTTTAAAACAATTTTTTTTATAAAAAGTTTTTTTGAGTTCATGCAACAATCTACGACGTTGATGTATGATTTTTCATCCTCAAGTGTCATATGAATTGTAAGGGTTCATCGTATAGCTCTGCTATCCAGGACCCCGTGCAAGAGTGAATTTATTTCAAAATAAAAGCTCTTTAAAAAAAAAATCTCTTCAAAAATTAAAAAAAAATCATTTTCAAAAAGTTAAAATCAACAAATCAAATCTTTTCTAAAGAACTACGTGACTTTGAGTTTCCTATCTCACCTAGGAATACGTAGGAGCAGAATCAATCATTCTGTCAAGCCAAAATTTAATTTTCTTTTTTGTTGTGCTTATATTTTAATTTTATTTAAAAAGTAGGGTAAAATAAATATTTTCAAAGGTTATTAAAATTATTTTGCGCAATTAACTTGAGGTACTATTTTTAAATGGACGATGCAGGGTGCTAACACCATTCCTACTCGTAATTGACACCCGGACTCAAATCTCTACCCTTTTTTTAAGACCAATTTACCTTAAATAAATGATTTTTCCAATGTTTTTTCCAAATAAAATATTGATGGCGACTCCTCTGTTTTTTACCTTCTTTTCGCGACACCCGGATGGGACGATCGCGACAGGTTTGATAATAGACTCATTCAATAAATGATCATTGATAAGATAACAAATATACATGTATAATGGTCATGCAGATACCTTTTGAATTGTAGCAGAGGAAGGCGTAACTCCATGTTTTTTTTTCGAATAAAATGTTATTTTAAATGTTTTTTTTGGAGAAAAAAAAATAAAACAAAAAAACAACAGACAAAAAAAGGAACACAAGCCCGAAGGGTCAATCCCCTAGGAGTCCTTCAAAAGAAACGATCCTAAAAGGGGAGGAGGGTCCAACCAAGTCTTCTTGGGCTGCGAAGAACGAACACCAAGCCTTGCTAAGAAGTTTACACACGCATTAGTTTCTCTAAAAACACGCAGTAACTTGACAATCCAGTTTCGATTTAATAACTCAGCAATCTCAATCACAACCTCAGCAAAAGAGTGGAGCTGAAGATTCTCATTTGCGTTGAACAAGTCCACTATATCAAGTCCATGCTTGAGCGCCAGAAGTTCTGCCAAAAGCATCTCACCCCGCCCCTCAAAACTAGAAAAACCAATGATCCAGGAACCTGATTCATTTCTCAGATGACCACCAGATCCCATGTTAAGTGATTCTTCCATGAAACTCCCATCAACATTCAAGGTAATGAACCCAGGTGGTGGTGGGTGTCAACGAGCCACCAATCTCTCATTACTCCCATCTAAAGATGGATTCAGGTACGTTAAAAATTCATCATGAGAGTTGTGAACCATGCGTATAACATATTGAATGCTCCATTTCTCCTCTCCCAACAACATAGAGACACCCCGTTGTGCCCATATGTGCCATTAAATTAAAACCTTATTATTTAATTATTTAATCATGTTCTTAATGTTAAATAATTATTTAATTATTTAACGTTAAACGTGTATTCTAAAATACGTAAAAATTAAAACTTAACTTATAAACATATAACATTTGAAAGTTAAAGCATCACACTTTATGTATATAATACATACACCATATATGTCTTGCATCAGAGTTATCAAAACACTGCTTAGGGTATCCCGTCAGTAGTATCCCTAACATCCCGTCAGTAGGATCCCTAACAGCATCTTAAAACAAACTAACATTTGCGGAAATATAAAACATCTTATAAGACTCAGTGGCCCTAAACACTAAACTACATCGTTGGAATCCATAGCTCGTGCTCCCGCATCTGATTCAAATCTCTACCCTTTTTTTAGACCAGTTTACCTTAAATAAATGGTTTTTCCAATGTTTTTCCCAAATAAAATATTGGTGGCGACTCATCTGTTTTTTACCTTCTTTTCGCAGCACCCGGGCGGGACGGTCGTGATAGCTATCGACTCCACTGGGGAATTTAGATAGTCAGGCCTATCATAGTTGGTTGTGCAACTTCTATTAATAACTTTGAAAATATTAGTTTTACCCCTCTTTGTTTTATTTGTTTTGTAAACTGTTATATGCTTTAATAAATGCCTTTGTATATTCTTTTAACCCTAGGGTAGAGAATTATTATGTTGTTGGTCTGTTTCTTTTTGGGTGTGTGATGTAGTTTTCATTTTAATAGGTTTGGAGCAGGTTTGTATGCTCCCAGCACACACATCACTTACACTTATTTCACACACTTTTAGCTCTATACCCGAGCTTGTGGAAGCTTGAGGATTAGGCGGTGTGTCAACATTGTCATTGAAGATGTCTTGTACCGCCCCTGATATTTGTCGATTCGCCACTCAAGTTATACCCGATATCATGGAATGGTCATATTGAGAGGGTTTATCCCTACTTGTGGCTAGACTCATGAGTCGGATCCTTATCTTTCGAGATAGGGGCAATCTGGAGACCACAGATTTTAGAAGTCTAGACCCTACCCAATTTCACTGATAGAGCAACCTTAGGGGCCAGCCAGTTAAAGTCAGAACTTTAGTTGTGTTCAACCTTAAGTCTTACCCGTCTTAGGACACAAAGGGGGCATTTTTTCTCTTTACTCATCCTCATGTTTTTCTTTCATTTTTGTCAAAAAAAATCACTTTTTAGTTTTTCTAAAAGGAAAAATGATTTACACAAGTCATTTTGCCTTAATAATAATAATAATAATAATAATAATAATAATAATAATAATAATAATAATAATAATAAGCCATTTTTCATATTTTGTAACTTATGCATTTCTGTAAATAATAAAAAAGGGGGCTTGTGTAAATATTTTTTTGTAACTCATTCACATTTTATGTAACTTATTCATATTCTTTATAGAAGAATAAATATAAAAAAAAAAGATGATTCATGCACCTCATTGCATGCATCAATTTCTTTCATGTCATGCATATGGTAAAAAAAATAAATAAATAAAAACTCAATCTTCTTCATGCATCAATTTCATTGACCTCTTGGATAAAAAAGAAAAAAAAATAAAAATTCACTCATCTCATTTTTTTCATGCATCTCTCAAGAAAATTTGATAAAGGATAATCCATAACATGCATTTCATACCTTTTTGGGTCAATATAAAAACAAACCATTCATCTCATACATTCAAAAAAAAAAAAAAAACACATGCATTGCCATTGTTATAAAAAAAGAACTCTTTTTTCATACAATTATCTAGGTAAAAAAAATAATAAAATAACATAAAGAATTCATTTCATGCGTCTCACACATTAGTACTTGGCTCGAAAAAAAAATTCTTTTTTTATGCATCTCATATACTCATTTCTTTTTAAGTTGAACATTTATTAAAAATAATTCATTCCATGCATTTCATGCATTGTGTTCATTTCCTGGAGAAAAGTGAACCACTACACTTTCAATAAAAAAGAATGTCAACTAAACCTTGGATCATGAGGTGGAATTGAAGACAATATTTGCTCAAGTGACCGAAAAATGTAGGCATAACCTTTTTCTTAATGATGGATGTTTGGATGTCAATGTGAAGGATTTCATATCGTCCTACTGGAGTCAGGTAGCGCATATTCAGGCTCTTATGGAGTGATCTTTTGAAAATCATGCAAATTCAGGATAATAAGGCCCTGACCGAGGAAGAAAGAAATCATGATAAGGACAGTCTCAATCGACTATGGAGATTTCAAGATGAAGGCTATGTTAACATCACTGAAGACTCACATCCTAGTGATTGAAAAGAGGCAATACTTTGTGATCGCCGTCTTGGGAATTTCTAAGCAACCAAGGCTAGATTTGTTTATCAGGGATTTACCATGACACAATGGTTATGTTGCATTCTATCATGAGATACTTGAACAATGTTCACTTTCTTGAAGCATTAATGTAATGTATTTGCATGTGTACCTTGTCTCATCCTTTCTTTACATCTCCATCCCCACCATAATGTTTCTCTCGCCATGTTCATATCTCATCTTCCCTTTTTTTCTTCCCTAAGTACCTTTTTGGTTTGGTTAATAAGGCCCACTTTAATTTCTTGAAAGCTCTTTGTGGACAATAATGAAGCCCACATGTGCCCATACCTTTTCAAAAAAAAAAAAAGAAAGGAAAGAAAGAAAGAAAGAAAGAAAAATAATAAAAATAAAAGAGGAGCAAATAAATAAACACTTGGTGAGCACCATCTTTTTGTTTTTTCAAATAAATTTTTCAAAATAAAGCAATCATCATTTGAAATGAAGTTTGGCCTTCTTTCTCTATCCTTAACAAAATATCATCATTACCCCTAGTTACCCCTTTTGAGCCTAAAAATTTTCTTCAGAGAACCTTGGACAAGGATCACCCCGAAACAAGGGGAAGCAGGAAGGAAATGGTGATCATGAAGCATAGAAAGAGGATGAAAAACCTCATGCAACAAAAAGAAAAAAAAAGGAATAAAAAGGGAAAGTTAGAAGAAAGTAAATGTTCTCAAAAATCCGAAAAAGAACATGGATCCTTGATCCTATTCAACCTTAAGTTTGAGCCTTATATCCTCTCTCTTTTTCATGACCACCAACCATTAGCCACGTTACAAGCCTCGAAAAGTCCACTCTGATCAATGAATGATTGCTATTTTTTCATCAATGTCATTTTTGAGACAAAAAGCTTGTGCTCTTATAATTTTTAATCGATTGCTCCTCTTAAAAAAAACCCAAAAAAAAGAGAATGAAAAAAAAAGAGAGAAAAAGGAAGCCCGTTAGACTGAAAACCCTCATGGGCAGTCTAAGCAAAAGTTGGGCAAGATCTACGTGGGACAAAACTTTCCTTTCAAGGGCCTTATTCTAGAGCATTTGCATTGTTGGATGCCCTACACTGGGGCAGCTCCATTGTTAGGTTTTCCTTGTCAAGTCCCCTACACTTGGGCAGTTTCGTTCTTGGGACCCAACACTGGGGCAACATCATTATCAAGTTTTCCTTATCAAGTGCCCTACACTGAGGCAATTTCATAATGAGAACTTTACACTGGGGCACTCCATCCTCAAGGAAATTACTCTAGGGCAATTTTGTTCTTAAGCGGCATACATTAAGCCCATTTCATTTTCACATGCCTGAGACTGTAGCAAAATTCTTGTAAGCGGAATCCCTTGTATCCAAAATAAAATCAATCCAAACTGGGGCAATACTCTCTTGAACTCCATATCACTTCTTGCGTGTCTTGCTAGGAATACCATTCGAGTTGTCAAACTTCCAACACCGAGTGAGAAGTTGTTCGGGCCATATTGTTTTTCCTGTCATACTTTTGAATCCATGCATGTTTGTTATATGATGCTTCAGGTAAGGTAAACATGAGTTCAATGATACAATTTAACCGTCTAATGGTAAATCTTTGATGAACAACTATGGTCAGAAGAATTATGAATATGAGGAAGAAAGTAGCATCCTCAATTGGCAACTCAATGAAGAGCTTTGATCTTCACAAATAAGAGTGACAAAACCGTCCACGTCAAAAGAAAAAAAACAAAAAAAAGCAAAAAAGATAGAATTAAAAAAGTGAGAAAATGGCTCGCTAGACTGAAAACCCAAAAAGGCAGTCTAGGAAAAAATTAAAGTGACCCGGTAGGTTGAAAACTCAAAAGGGAGTGACCTACATAAAAATTAGGGTCAAATACAAACAAAGTACAAGAAGTCTCCTCAAACTGACAAACTGAGGCAGTTTAAGAGGACAAGTCATGAAAGGCTCCCAATACATGAGGACTGGGGTAAGTCACGTCCTTGAAAGTTGATTAGACAATCTCATCCATTGGGATAATCATCACAAAGAAGCGTATCTCAGGCAAGAAGTAAAACATCAGTTCAACAAATAAGTGGTGATCGAAATCAAGGAGTCTCACTCCAGCTCATCCTCAATCTCGGCTGCAATCAAAAAAATCTAAGGAGTCAAGGATCAAAGAGTTTACAAAAAAAAAAAAAACAAAGTTTGCATCATGCATAAAAATTAGGATTTTAATCAATCATCAAAAGCATCTAACGCATCATACAAAAAAAAATATTATCACAGTTTTCATCAATAATAAAAGGACAACTCTCACATCATTCATTGTCTCATCATTTCATGCATCGCCAAAGTCAACATCTTTGCAGTGCATTTTTTCGGCTTTCGCGGGAACAAGGCCCCAAAAGTCATGTCTTGTTAGCTTTAGAAGGCATAGGGCCTCATAAGCTTTGTTTTGTTTTTGTTTAGCTTTAGCAGGCACAGGGCCCATAAGCTATACCTTTGTTAGCTTCTGTAGGCATAGGACCTCGCAAGTTTTTTTATCTTTCTTTTCAAGTTTCGGCGGGTACCAGACCCCGTAAGCTCCTTTCTGTTTTGCTATCAATCTTTGGAGGGTACCAGACCCCGTAAGCTACTTCTTTTTCAAGCTTCAGTAGTGCCGAATCTGTAAGCTCCGTTTCTTTTCAAGCTTCGGGCGGTGCCGGACCGTAGGTTCCTTTTTGTTTTGTTATCAAGCTTCAACGGATACCAAACTCCTGCAAGCTTTCTATCTTTTTGTTTTCAAGCTTCAGTAGTGCAGACCCTGTAAGCTACGTTTTGTTGTCAAGCTACGGTGGGTACCAAATTCCGTAAGCTCTTTTTATCTTTCTGTTCGAGCTTCTGACGGGAAATCCACCCCGTAAGCTTTCTTTTATCTTTCTGTTCGAGCTTCTAACAGGCAGTCCACCCCGTAAGTTCTTTTATCTTTGTGTTCGAGCTTCTGAAGGGCAATCCAACCCGTAAGCTCTTTTTATCTTTCTGTTCGAGCTCCTAACGGGAAATCCACCCCATAAGCTCTTTTTTATCTTTTTGTTCGAGCTTCTAACGGGCAATCCACCCCGTAAGCTTTTTTATCTTTGTGTTCAAGCTTCTGACAGGTAACCCACCCTATAAGCTCATTTATCTTTCTGTTCGAGCTTCTAACGGGCAATCCATCCTGTAAGCTATCTTTTATCTTTTTGTTCGAGCTTCTGACTGGCAATCCACCCCGTAAGCTCTCTTTTATCTTTCTCTTCGAGCTTCTGACGGGCAATCCACCCCACCCCGTAAGCTCTTTTTACCTTTCTGTTCGAGCTTCTGACGGGTAATCCACCCTGTAAGCTCTTTTTATCTTTCTGTTCGAGCCTCTGACTGTCAATCCACCCCACCCTGTAAGCTCTCTTTTATCTTTCTGTTCGAGCTTCTGACGGGCAATCCACCCTACCCCGTAAGCCCTTTTTACCTTTCTGTTCGAGCTTCTGACGGGTAATCCACCCCGTAAGCTCTTTTTATCTTTCTGTTCAAGCTTCTGATGAACAATCCACCTCGTAAGCTCATTTATCTTTCTGTTCGAGATTCTAACGGGTAATCCACCTCTTAAGCTCTCTTTTGTCTTTCTGTTCGAGCTTCTGACGGGTAATCCACCCCACCCCGTAAGCTCTTTTTATCTTTCTATTCGAGCTTCTGACGGGCAATCCACCCTGTAAGCTCTTTTTATCTTTCTGTTTGAGCTTCTGACAGGCAATCCACCCCGTAAGCTCGTTTATATTTCTGTTCGAGCTTCAGATGGGCAATCCACCCTGTAAGCTCTTTTTATCTTTTTGTTCGAGTTTCCGACGGGCAATCCACCTCGTGAGTTCTTTTATCTTTGTTTTTTTACGCTCAACGGGCAATCCGCCCTGCAAGCTTTTTATGTGTATACCTCAGTGGGCAATCCAACCCGCTAGTTCTTTGAAGGAAATCGCTTTGTAGTCACAGGTCATGTGCTTGTTAGTACCCCGGACAAAATTGAAGTTCTTGTCTTTACTAGTTTCTTATAACGATAATTGGTTAACTATGGTTACACCAATTATCTAATAAGAAACAAGTAAAGAGGGGCAGCTGTGAACACCTAATTTTGTCCGGGTATTTTATCTTTTTTTTAAATCAATATTTTTAAAATATATATATATATATATATATATATATATATATAAATTACCCATGGCTTTTGGCCCAATAACATGATAAAAGACTTAACCCACATTTGTTTGTTGCAAGTTTTGTTGAGCCCACATCCAAGCCCAAGTAAAAAAGAAAATAAAAATAGAAAATAGAGAAAAGCAAGATTTCTACTTGACAATAAAAAAAATAATTGAAAATCTTTTGAAAAACATGCTTTCTTCACTGACTCACTCCACCATAGCTCTCCCAAGCATCAAGGCTGTTATGCTCCATTTTTGGGGCAATTTCCAGTACTTGGAAAAAGCACTTTTGTCCTATGAAATTAAACACAAAAATGGACATTAAAAAAGATTGAAGCATAATTTAACCACTGCAATACTCCAATGTTCTGGTCCCAAGGTGAGAGCAAGAGTTCATCTTTATTTTTTTTCTCTACAAATACCAACCTGATGAACACGGTAAGGGGGGAGGGATCCGAAAATCAGAAGAAGAAAAATCAAAATCCTCACTCTCTCCATTTCTTCACTTTCAATCTCTACCACTCTTCATCACACTTGATCCACTATCTTCTTCAACAGTTCCATTTCCATCTTCCATCTTCTCCTTCATAACAAAAAATAAATAGTACTCAAGTTCCCCTCCATTCCCACCATAGTCATCAACCCACTCTTTATTTCATCACCATTTCTCTCTACACCAAGCAGCCAAACTCATAAGTCAGAGCCATTTTCCACCAAATCCTCCACCCAACCATCTTCATCTTCTTCCCCATTTCACCCCAAATAAAAAATCAACAAAAAAATCCAAACACATAAAAACAGAAAAAGAGACATGACAGATGACAGAACAACACCGTCTAACCAGAACCGGCGTGGTCCTCCTCTCTGCTCTGGTCACAGAGCCGCCGCCGTCGTCGTCCTTCACTCCGCCCAGCCAACCGCCGCTGTGGCTCGTCGACGCCCACCGCAAGCCCAGTCGCTGTCTCCGCCACGTGCTTCGCTCAGATCCGCCACCAAACACAGTAGCGACACCACTGCTTCTACTTCTGTCTGGTACCACCACCATACATCCCTTCCTCCTCTCTGCCGCCACGAATCGTCACACACATCAAGCCTCCAGATCTTCTGCACACCCGTCTCGCACCGCCGCACGTCGTCGACTAGCCCAGCCACTGCGCCGCTCATCACCGCCGCCTCCTCTGGCCACTGCTTCAGTTGTCCAGTCATTTGCCACTCTCCAGTTTGGTAACATTAGAAGCTGAAATTACGATATCTTCCTCAAATTACAGACATAACATCACCCATAACTAACAATCATCCTCAAATTACGATATCTTCCTCTACCTTTACTCTCAGTCCATCTAACACTTTATTTTAACAACCTCTCTAATCATGTCACCATGTCTTTACGTTAATGATACGATTTTTTTTATGGGCAAGTGTACCCAGTCGTTCAAGTAATAAGGTGGTGAGACCGGATATCGTCCTCAGGGATCGATTGCCAATTACCAATTCGCAAGTCAAACAACTATCTAGACTAAACTATGGTATGAAGGGATCAAAACATAAAATAAAGAAACAAAGCAATTAAAATATTTTTTTCCTTTTGGATATTTAATCAAACACTTGGAGGGCAACATAAATGTGGTTAAGATTGTCAGGGTTAGACTACACTAATCCTCCCTTAATTGCAATGAGATGGTTACTAACACAAGTCCTAATTCAATTATGACAATCAAGCCTTTTGAAATACTCAAACCCTAATGTCTTAGGTGGAATGAGCCTAAAATCCCAAATTAAACCCTAATGTCTTAGGTGGATTAATCTGAGAAATTGCATAAAGAGCCAAGACTTATAAGATTGCAAACACCCCAAGACCTATGTCTAGGTTCATGAAATACTTGGCAGTTGATTCATGATCATGCCTTAACATCAATCTGTCAATTGTCTATCAAAGTAACATATCATTCCATGGGTGATCTAACCAAGGAAAGCATTAAGCAAAGAATCAATCACTCATAAAGAAATAGGAACTTGCATTAAAACCAAATCACTATACAACTAAGTTCAGAAAAGCAAGCATCTAACCCCAACAACAGGGGTTTAGCTATACATAAAAAGGGAAACTACAAAAGAAAAGGAGAGAAGGGATGAAGAAAACTCCATAGAAGAATCCTCCAATCTTCTTCCAGTCCCAGAGCAGGGAAAACCTCCCTTTTTAGGGTTAGAACCACCCCACCGTCGACCTCCCGGTCACAGATATCCCTTTACAAAAGTCTGATGCTCTATTTATAGATGAGAGAAGTCTGCACCTAAAAATTGCACGTCACGGCCGTGATGGCCACCACGGCCAGGCCGTGACTAGTTCTGCCAAGGGTACATATTCAAATTCTGGTATGTCACGGCCGTGATGCTCATCACGGGCAGGCCGTGATCAATTCTGTCCATTGGAGTTGGCCTATCACGGCCGTGACCTCCATCATGGCTAGGGCGTGATGCTCTCTATTCTCCAGGGTCCTTCTCATCATGTCCGTGATGGATATCACGGCTGGGCCATGATGACTTCTGATCTTCCCATTATGATGATCACGCGTAGTGATCACTTTATCACGGCCAGTCGTGATGGCTTCTGTTTTACTGTACTTCCCTTTGCTCTTCCTTTCCTTTTTAACCTGAAATTATAAGATAGCAGTAAATACTCTATTTGACTCAAAATTAGCTAAAAAATCCTAAAAACTACTTAAGAGACTCAAAGTGTTGCTTGAGGACAATTAAATCCAATTTGGGCAAAAACGAGATATAATTAGCACAAAACCATGGTTTTTCTAGTTGTAAAACTAGATGAGCCAGAGGCTTATCAAAATACCCCAAACTTAAACTTTGCTTGTCCCCAAGCAAACTAAAACTCAAAAAGACTCAACTTGGCAAGCTTAAAGGACTCAATCAATTTCGCATAAACTTCATGCAATTTTAACAATACAATTTTTTCTTCAATGTTTTCCCCCTTTTTTACATCAATGTAATCCCCACATTCATTTACTTTAAACCAAGAGAATTCCATCATTCATGCCATAATCACTCTAAGCAAAGGATCCAAGTTACACACAAAAGGGAGATCACCAATTTCAAACATTTGCCTTCCTCACAAGGGCATTTCATAATTCACTCATTCACTCAAGTTGTCTAGGTTATCAACTTTCACTCAATTTCAATTTCAAGAGCACTTCCCATGGATTTGCTTTTCATCTCAACACAATTCCCACGAAAACATGCATGCAACATCAAAAGGTCTTTTAAAGGTTGTAGTGGGGCCTGGCTAAAGGTAGGATATTCAAAGGTACTGGGCTTAAGTCCCTAGGAACTAGGAGAGCATGAACATTTTGACACATTGAATTTCCCTCTAATTCCTTTTTCCATTTTTTTTCTTTTTGATGTTTTGGGTAGCTACACCTTTTTCCTTTGACACCTTTTTATTTTGCCCCTTTCTTTTGGCAATTTTTTTCTTCATTTTTCTTCATTTTCTCTTTTTGCCTTTGGCTTCAACCTTTATTTTTCTTTTTCTCAACCCAGAATAACATATCAAACCCTTGTAGCCACCCCAAACTTTGTTTCTTTCGACCCTTTTCTTTCTAAGCTTCCATGCTCTCCTAATCCTAAGATTGGGTTAACATGGTTTTTCCGGATTTTTTTTGGCTTATAACATAAGGTCATCAAGAAACAATAGGCTTATTAGGCTCAATGTGGCTAACTAGGGAACATGCATCAGGGATGGTTCTTTTTAGGCCAAGTAGTTATTTCAAAGAAAATTGCCTAAATCATTTGATGCAACCATATAAACATGCAAACCATGAAGAGATTCAAGCAAATCCGGGAAAGTGCAACTTAAAAGTGGTTCACACAATTAAAAACAGTGTTGGAGGCTCAAACTCCTCATCTGGACATTTTTCGCAAATTGTTTGACCGAGATGCAATCCCTAGTGTGTGCAACCCTTCACCCCAAACTTATCATAATGTATGCAATCACAATAAATTTTCTCAAAGTTCAATTTTCAATTTTTCATATGGGGATCAATTTCCAGATTTTCAACACCTAGGGGGAAATCATCAAAAATCAACATAATTCATGCAATCAATCTATGCTAAATTCAATTAAAATCCATCAAGCTCACCGACATAACAGTCAACACACATAAGACTCAAAGCAAAGCGAAGATAATTAAAAAGAAAAAGGTTTAGAAAAACTCATGAAGGGGGTTCCACCGGGATCCCACTGCCTGTGATACAGCAGCCAAGGAATACTCAAAGTGTAATATGATCCTCCCGGATCCCATGGCATGCAATATAAATATGGAAGTGAGCGCTTGACAATCATGGCGACTCCTCCAAGTGCGAAGAACTTTTAAATCTTTCCTGGGTCAGAGATGACCTCTTTATCCACAAAGTCCTTCCAACATAAAAGGGGTCCAACATCTTGGACTGACCATCCAGCCTTCATAGTTAGAGATGCAGAATTTTGTTTCTCAGGCAGAGGCTTGTAATCCATCGTTGGTTGCTTCACAATGGGAGGTGGCAAACAAGTGGAGAGGATCACTGGTGTTGTTTTGACTTCTGTACAATCCTCACTCACTGCATTACCAGATCCATCACCTTCCATATATGCAGCAATCTCAGCACAAACCACACAAGTGTTTCTCTCATCACAATCAACACATGCATAGAAGCCAATAGAATCATTTAATTCCAAAAGTTCTTCATCATCCTCCAGCATGGTGAAATAGATGTCTCCCAAATGCCTCTTCATCTCAATTTCTTCAGTCAAGGGTTCAATGGGAGATGGTGCAACTATGTCCTCACAAACAGGTTCTTCACTTCTTAATTCGGTTACTCCCACTTCTTCATCTTCCTCATCATCCATTATTGCATCATCTTCATCATCATCCATCAAGTTCCCATTTGACATTCCGGATAGTTGGTTAGAGATTTCCTCAATACGTTCCCCGAGACTTCGAATGGCAGATTCTCGATTTTTGAAACTTTCCATTGTTGCTGCCATGAAGTTCTCCAAAACAACCTCTAAGTGAGGCCGACCATCCGGAATAGGTTGCTCAACATTGACTGTGGTTGTGGATTTGAAGTTCTCCCAGGCAACTTCCAATGGTGATGGCTTATCATACAATTGAGATGGTTGTGGTTGATATGAAGGTGTAGAAGATTCCCAATGTTCTTCTTGATCAATCCAAGCATTGTTTGGAGGATTCCCCCACCATAGAGTGTAAGTGTTGGGATATTGATTTCCCCATTCAGAATGGCCTACCACTGGTGGAGGAGAGACTGTGGCCCTTGACAACATATTGCTCACTTGTTGGATGTCCACGGCTAATTGTAGCATATCTACCCGCAGCTGTAGCTCAAACATCTCCATTTCTTCATCAGGTGGATAATAATAGTTGTAATCCATGATCCTGTCAATTCAAAGTCCACCTCACAGACAAATAAGGTCAAAGATTAAAGAAACACAAATTCTAATATATACAAAACTAACAGAAGAAAGACATCAAATATATATACAAAGATGAAGAAAAAAAAATGTCTAGAATAGTTGCCTTCTTTGTTACTACTGATATTGGCAAAGCCAATCCGACAACAACGCCAAAACTTGATATGATTTTTTTTTTGGGCAAGTGTACCCAGTCGTTCAAGTAATACGGTGGTGAGACCGGATATCGTCCTCAGAGATCGGTTGCCAATTACCAATTCGCAAGTCAAACAACTATCTAGACTAAACTATGGTATGAAGGGATCAAAACATAAAATAAAGAAACAAAGCAATTAAAATATTTTTTGTCTTTTGGATATTTAATCAAACACGTGGAGGGCAACAGAAATGTGGTTAAGATTGTCAGGGTTAGACTACACTAATCCTCCATTAATTGCAATGAGATGGTTACTAACACAAGTCCTAATTCAATTATGATAATCAAGCCTTTTGAAATACTCAAACCCTAATGTCTTAGGTGGAATGAGCCTAAAATCCCAAATTAAACCCTACTGTCTTAGGTGGATTAATATGAGAATTTGCATAAAGAGCCAAGACTTATAAGATTGCAAGCACCCCAAGACCTATGTCTAGGTTCATGAAATACTTGGCAGTTGATTGATGATCATGCCTTAACATCAATCTGTCAATTGTCTATCAAAGTAACATATCATTCCATGGGTGATCAAACCAAGGAAAGCATTAAGCAAAGAATCAATCACTCATAAAGAAATAGGAACTTGCATTAAAACCAAATCACAATACAACTAAGTTCAGAAAAGCAAACATCTAACCCCAACAACAGGGGTTTAGCTATACATAAAAAGGAAAACTACAAAAGAAAAGGAGAGAAGGGATGAAGAAAACTCCATAGAAGAATCCTCCAATCTTCTTCCAGTCCCAGAGCAGGGAAAACCTCCCTTTTTAGGGTTAGAACCACCCCCAGCCGTCAGCCTCCCAGTGCAGATCTCCCTTTACAAAAGTCTGATGCTCTATTTATAGATGAGAGAAGCCTGGACCTAAAAATTGCACGTCACGGCCGTGACTGGTTCTGACAAGGACGCGTATTCAAATTCTGGTCTGTCACGGCCGTGATGCTCATCACGGGCAGGCCGTGATCAATTCTGTCCATAGGAGTTGGCCTATCACGGCCGTGACCTCCATCACGGCTAGGCCGTGATGCTCGCTGTTCTTCAGGGTCTTTCTCATCACGCCCGTGATGGATATCACGGCTGGGCCGTGATGACTCCTGATCTTCCTATTATGCTGATCACGACCGTGATCACTGTCACGGCCAGGGCGTGATGGCTTCTGTTTTATTGTAATTCCCTTTGCTCTTCCTTCCCTTTTTAACCTGAAATTATAAGATAGCAGTAAATGCTTTATTTGTCTCAAAATTAGCTAAAAAATCCTAAAAACTACTGAAGAGACTCAAAGTATTGCTTGAGGACAATTAAATCCAATTTGGGCGAAAACGAGATATAATTAGCACAAAACCATGGTTTTTCTAGTTGTAAAACTAGATGAGCCAGAGGCTTATCAGTTAACGTGGACACTATAACTCCTGTCACCATCCCTCGTTTGTATCGGGGCACACCCTCATTCCCGTTAGGATGTTCCAGCTAATGCACACCTTCATTCCTGTTAGGGTGTTCCACCCCCATTCCTGTTTAGGTGTTCGTCTAGTGAATGTGACATACCCGCGTTCCCTTTAGGATGCTTATTAAAAGGATGACACTATTCCCTCATTCCCGCTAGAGAATAGCTACACAATACAAAATTATCCTCATTCCCGTTAGGATACGGGACAACTCACCCCAGAATTATAAGGGTATCACAGTAGTTACCCATTCCCGTCTGAGAACTGACCCGTGACATACTGTATCCATGATTGGATACACTGACCTTGTGTGTTCCCAACACACTATCGTGAATAACACTACCAACACATGAATCTCACCAACCCATTTTAACAACATCCTAGTGCCTTAACCTTTCATCAAAGCCTCAACTCATACTCTATGTCACCACACCGCTTTAAAATAATTCATTTAGGTTAGGCACCTCTAAATTACCATGATAATCACACCATAACAAACAATTATCTCTTGAACAACTTATATATATTTGCTTAAAGTTCACTAAACATAATAATAAATCAGGTAGATCATGCATAACACGTAATATCAACAAAATTACCAAACATCATAAATATCACAACCAACACATAATAATCAAATTAAGTAAGTAACAAAGTCAGACTCTGTCACGGCCTGACCCTGAAAACCTTCACGGTCATGACAGACAACAAACATCCTCAAATACATAAATATTCAAACACCAAAAGCAATACATCATAATCAAATCAATAAATAATAAAATCAAGCATCCTCAATATCATAAAAATCAATCATGACATCGATAAACCTACAATCCCCAAATCTCCATTGGTTTTACAGAAAAGGTTTCCAATGTGATTTTGGTCTTGTCGATTACTCGACCTCTAGTAGGGTTTAGGTCGCCCTACACAATTATTGTATAATCTACTACTTATCGATTCTGACGATAGGTTGATTCTTTCCCCCACCTAGGTTATCACCGAACTCCCGAACTCGAAGCTCCTCGTTGTCACACCACAATATACTAACTCCACCTTCAACCAATCAACATAATAACCAATAAATCAAACAAACTCATCTATGTTCTCTTTAGGCTAGGTTTGGCCATTTAATTCAAATTAGAGTTAGGATTCTTTTTTCAACATAAGCCTTTGGATACTTATCACTTAGGTTCTAGGTAACTTAGATAAATTACTATAACTTGAAAATATGGAATAAAATTCATCCAACCACTTATGGTAGGTTTCAGCCTTGTATTACAAAATAGGCTAGGGTTTTTAAAACAACACAATTTCTTAAATCAATGATCTTATAGTATTAAAGAGTATGAATCAATCATTAGATTTCACAAATCAAACAAAAACCTTTCACCCCTTTTAGGTTAGGGTTTCGGCCCTATGTAAAAAAATAGGTTAGAAAACTTTGTTGTATTCAAGCTCCATGATTTAGACAATACAAGTATTAGATCAAGTATTAACTTTCAAAAACAACAACAAAACATCAACTCCTCTTTCTTACAGAGGTTCGGCCCATACATGGAATTTAGGATAGAAAACTTTGTTGAAGTTAAGCTTCTAGATTAAGATCATAAAGGTATTAAAGAGTATGAATCAAGTGTTAGAATTTATAAAAGACACAAAAACATCATACCCATTTTTCTCTCTAGATTCGGCCAACTAGGGTTTTATAGGAAGGAAAATGTTTTTGATCAAAAGCTCTTGGATAATGAGATTAGTGATCATAACTACGTCATAGAAATTGGTTTCACAATTTTAGGCTTTTTCTACAATTTTATATGAATTTTTGAATTTCTAGATCTAGAAATGAAAAACCATGAAAATGAAGAACAAAAGCTTGGAAAAGAAAGGAGATGATTATGTTACCTAAGATGAGAAAGTAGAAGAAGGATTGATGATGATCTTGGCAAATTTTCACTTGAAAGCACGTGAAGCCTTTGAAGCTTCAAAAATAGAGTCTATGTGTTTATGAAGAAGAAAGTGAGGAAATGAAGAAGATGAAGTGTTTCTATAGAGGAGAGAGAGAGCACGAAATTGAGGGGAGAAAATGAGGGACTTGGGCTTCAAGTTTGGCTTATGGAGTGTTCATTTAAGTCCAACATCCTTCTATAATCAGCACGAACTCTCCATTCCGTGATGGTCCTTTTTGGGATCAACTCATTGTTTGCATTGACCACCACGGTTGTGCCACCTTTCAACCTTGGTGCTTTACCCTTCTTTTTCTTGCCCTTGCTGCTGAGCTCTTCCTTTGCACATTCTTCCCCTGGGAGACTCGGTAAGGCTTCCATGTCTTTCAACCACTCGAGATAGACCTCATCCCCCAAAGGGTCTTTTTTCTCACTGTCCCCATCATGGGATTTTACCGACACTTTTGCAAGTGAAGAACCATGGGCTTCTCTAGTTGCCCTTGTCTTGGCAGTTGAATCCACCATATCCAATCGATACACTTCCGTCCTCTCTGCAGGGTGCTTCATTGTTTCAAAGAGATTGAAGACTACCTCCTCATCTTGCACCCTTAGAGTGAGTTTCCCTTGTCGCACATCTATCAAGGTACCCCCAGTGGCCAAGAAGGGCCTACCCAATATGAGAGGGATCTCGGCGTCTTCATCCATATCAAGCACTACAAAGTCCGCCGGAAATATAAGCTTGTCCACCTTCACTAACAAGTCTTCGACCACCCCATAAGGATATTTTATAGAGCGGTCGGCCAGTTGGAGCGACATCCGTGTATCCTTGACTTCTTGGATCCCCAATCTCTTCATCATAGAGAGGGGCATCAAGTTGATGCTTGCCCTAGATTACACAGTGCCTTCCCTACAGTCATCCCCCCAATGGTGCATGGTATCGAAAAAGAACCGGGATCCTTCAACTTTGGAGGTAGTTTTCTCTGAAGAATGGCACTACACTCCTCGGTCAAAGCAACCGTTTCCTCATCCACTATCCTCCGCTTCTTGGTGAGAAGCTCCTTCATAAACCGGGCATATGATGGCATCTGTTCCAAGGTTTCCGCAAATGGAATGTTGATCTGAAGCTTGCGGAAGACATCAAGGAATCTGTTGAGCTGCTTATCCTGTTGAGGCTTCTTCAATCTTTCAGGATACGGTACCTTCATGTAGGGCAGGAGGTCTTGGGGTTCAACCCACTTCTTCCTTTGGAACTCTTCATCCACAAGTTTCAGCCTTCCCCCTTGCTCCGGTGCCTTGTCACTTGCCAACCCTTTTTTCTCTGGTTGCTCTTCCTCAACGGGTAGTTGTTCCGGGCCCTTGTCATCCTGAGAACTAGTGGTACCCCTGCTAGGTTCCAACACCCTTCCGCTTCTAGTTGTGATGGCATTGCATTGGTTCTTAGGGTTGTTCTCGGTGTCACCTGGGAGAGTGCACTGGAGACGCTCATTAAGTTGCCTTGCGAGCTGAGCAACCTGCGTCTCTAGATTGTGAATTGCCGACCCTGTATGAGTTGCCAACTTGTCAACTGACGCATTTACTTTCTCTAAAGCTGTGCCTGTAAAGGTTGACAACTTCTCAACTGTCGCGGTCATCTTCTCAAAGGCCAGCTCCCACGGTTGTCTTCCACCATTTGATATTTGCAACTGATTGGGCCCCTGAAGAGCCTGCTGAGTATTATTGCGCTGCTGAATTCCAATGTTCGGTCTCGAGACCTGTTGAGGTTGTTGCTAATTCTGTTGAGGATGTTGTGGACCGGCTAGACCACCATTAACATCACTCCAAGCAAATCCCGGATGGTCTCTCCTCATGTAGCCCCTATTCTGATTCTGATTGTTCCTCTGATAGTTGTTCTGGGGCACAGTGTCATAGAAGTTGTGGCATGAGTCCACATGTTCCTGAGAGAAATTTAGCGGGCAAATCTGAGTGTCATGATCTCCATTACAATTTGCACAACCCGGAGGCATTCCATCGTGTATCGCATTAACCCACTTGTTCCCAGACAAAGCCTCATTCTGCATCTTCAAAAGTCCTGTTTTGCTCTAAAATGGCTTCCATTGTCCCAAGCGATTCCACTTGAGGTCTCCCTACCACGGTTGTAATCATTATATGACATCTTCTCTAACAATGTCCATCCATCCTCCGCTGATAAATAAGAGAAAGAACCGCCAGCTGCGGCATCACAGTTCATCTGATAGCGTCCCCTCAACCCATTAAAGAAATGCTGAACTTTGGAAACCGGGTCAAAGAACACTGAGGGACATCTTCTCAATAACCCATTGTACCTCTCCCACGCTTCATTGTAAGTTTCATCCTCCGTCTGCTTGAATGATGTGACGGCTATTCTTGCTTGTGCCGCCTTCTGAGGAGGAAAATATTTGGTTAGGAACTTCTGTGCCATCTGCTCCCAAGTTCTGATGCTGTTCCTATCCAAACTGTCAACCCAATCGCGAGCGACATCCCTAAGAAAGAGAGGGAAGAGCCGCAAGCGAAACTCATCCTGAGAGACTTCCCTGGTCTTCTGCAAGTCACAGGCTTCAAGGAAGCGAGTGATGTGTCTATGAGGGTCCTGTTTGCCACTCCCATCAAACTGATTCTCACGGATCTGGAATGTGACACATGCTTCCACTCTGAAGGAGTCTGTATTCAGGTTGCCCCTCACAATAGAAGAGTCACAATCTCCCAAGCTTGGTAGATCGTACTCGAAGAGAGGCTTGTAACGAGGAGGAGGAGGAGGGTTTTCTTCAGTCATGCCCTCTATTTTAATTCCTTCAATTCTTTTCCATTCCCTGGCTTCTTTCCTTAATTGCCTCTCGGTCCTGGTGATCTCGGAATCAAATAGCAAGTCCTCTTGTAGAAGGGTACCTCGCATACAAAAGCAGGCAAATACCAAGTGGAATCAAAGAAGCAGAGAAAAATAATGGCAATTAAATAAAAGAAAATAAAACTAAGAGTCAGTTTAACCAAACAGCCGAATTTCCTAAAAATTAGGAAAATTGGTCGTGCCAATCCCCGGCAACGACGCCAAAAACTTGTTGTGACACCGGCAAGTGTACCGGGTCGTCGCAAGTAATAAAACACGGTAAGAGTCTACCGAGGTCGAACACAAGGATTGGGCTACCAATTCGACTAATTTCGCGAGAAATTCGATAAGTTGGTTAAGTAGAGAAAGTGGTTGGAGAGAAACTAGGATCACAATTCAAATTAACAAATCAAATTAAATCAATTAAGATATGGTGATGAAATCTGGAATTAAAAGCATCTAAGGTTTTGAATCCACCTACCCAATCATGCAAAGTTCCCAAGTGATAATGATCTCCTCCCTAGGTTCAATTTTAATGTCAACGGGACCCCTAAATTCTCCTATATTCACTGTCGTGCTCAATAGGACATATTCGATGATTTGAGTTAATTACTTACTAGGTCTCTTAACCCTAATCTCGAATTCTATTAATTCTTGTTCCCTAAGAGTTGCATCGATCTCCTATTCACTCTCGTGCAACACTCGATCGATGTTCCCAATTCAAGTTCTAAAACGCGAATCGCCTCTCGGCCTTAAACACGTTTAACTAGTTGATCACGCAAGCATATAACCAACACAATGAAATCAGAATTGGAAAACAATAATTGAATTAAAAGAGAGAGAGAGTTACATCACATGAATACTATGCCGCCATGGGTGGCTTCATCGATCCCGTAGACAAGGGGATTAGTTCCTCATGTCCGTAACAACGACGCACGTACAATCGGAATTCATCCTAACACTAAGAATAAGAAAAGAGAAGAGGGAGACGCAGCTCCAGAAACAAGGATTCGCACTACTGGTCTAAACAAGTGGCTAACAACTTGATACCTAATTCTGATCTGAAACAGCCTTTAAATAAGGATTCTGTTTCTCGCCCGCTCGCGGGGCGAGCTTACTCTCGCGACGCGAAATTTAGCATTGGCGCGCTTCAAATTTTGGATTTTCGCGAGGCGATCTTGTATTCGCGGGGCGAGTCTTCAAACCTCAATCTGTCACAGCCGTGACCTTCATCACGGCTAGGCCGTGATGGTCTCTGTCTTCCAGGGTCTTCAAACTCTCGCGGGGCGAGATGCTTTCGCGGGGCGAGATTCAATTCTAGGCTGTGACCTTCATCACGGCTAGGCCGTGATGGTCTCTGACTTCCAAGTCTTCATGCTCTCGCGAGGCGAGCTGTCTCTCTCGGGGCGAGTCTTCAAACCTAAAGTTGTCACAGCCGTGACCTTAATCACGGCTAGGCCGTGATAGCCTTTGTCTTGCAGGTCTTTAGACTCTCGCGGGGCGAGAATACACTCGCGGGGTGAGTGTCTCCAGAATTGCAATTTCCAGTATTTCTTGGCTTTCCTTGACTCCCGGAGCTTCACTTATTGACCTGAAAACACCAAAAGCAACCAAGAGCGTAATTCTATTCAAAATAACCTAAAAACTACACAAAAGACGCAAAACGAGTCAAAGTCCAACTTAGGAACAAAACAAGGCAAATTTGGGCGAAAACGAGAGTGAACTCGAATAAATTGGCACATAAACCCTAGTTCATCTAGTCATAAAACTAGATAAGCCAGAGGCTTATCAAGTGTTTGGATCAAATGTGTGGGAAAAAGTGATTTTTAGAGTAAAATACATTATTTTCAAAAAAGTGTAATCATGACCCTTTTTTTTAGGATGTGACTAGAGACCCCCATCATCATTTCATACTTTTCAACAAGTCACTTCAACCCTTTTTAGCTCCCTAATATGTTCCATTGTGTATCCGGTTCAAGTTCTCGATCGTATTTTGCCCAGATAAAATATTATATTTTAATTCCGAACGTAAAATTTCCAAAATTACTAAAGTCATTGGAAACACAACAAAAACATTAACCATTTCATTAACATGTCAAAATTAGGTTTTCTGCTCAGTAAACTTTTACCGTCGGTGAAAACGCAGACCGGGTTTCGTCTGAATTTTCAACCCAAAATTTTACCGTAACCTTCTACCATGAAGTAGACTATGAATATGATTTTATTTTATTCAAAAACACTTTCTAAATTTCAGATTAAAATATAATTAATTATATTTTAACCGGTTGAACAACATAATTAAAATCTGGCTGTTACACAGTAGTTAAACGGGTCTTCAATTCTAGAAAACTCTTTTCACACTCTGTAGTCCACACAAAAGGGTGATCCTTACGAGTTAAACGGGTTAGGGGCAAAGCCAACTGAGAGAAACCCCTAATAAACCTCCTGTAGTAACATGCTAGTCCTAGGAAACTCTTAATTTCGGTAATGGTTTTAGGTCTTTCCCACTTCAGAACAACATCTACTTTATTAGGATCCACCGCTACTCCTTCTTGTGAAATCACATGACCTAAGAAATTTACCTCCGTCATCCAGAATTCACACTTTTACGGTTTAGTAAACAACCACTTCTCCCTTAAGATCTGCAACATTATCCTAAGATGACTGTCATACTCTTCAGAACTGCTAGAATAGATCAGGATATCATCAATGAAAACCACTACAAACTTGTCCAAGAAGGTCTGAAGATCCTATTCATATAGTCCATGAATACTACTGGAGCATTAGTTAAACCAAATGGCATAACCAAATACTCATAATGTCCATATAGCGTCCGGAACGCAATCTTTGGTATATCTGCAGGCTTTATCCTTATTTGATGGTATCCCGATCTTAGATCAATTTTAGAGAAGACTCATGATCCTTTAAGTTGAACCAACATATCATCTATTCTAGGGAGTGGATACTTATTTTTGATAGTCACCTTGTTGAGTTGTCTGTAATCTACATAGAGTCTCATGCTCCCATCCTTATTCTTAACCAATAGTACTGGTGCGCCCCACGGGAATGCACTCGGTCTGATAAATTGCTTGGCTAACAAGTCTTCTATTTGGGATTTGAGTTCCTTTAATTCCAAAGGTGACATTGATGAGTGTGATTTCACCTCATATTTCATTGTCATTTTGCATGCATTTTCATATAGCTTAGGCATATTTAATTTGATTTTGGTTAGTTTTTACCTTGGAACGGGTAAGGAGGTTTTGTGGTGTTGTTGTGCAGGAATTAAGGATTAAAATGCTCAAGATTAACCATGATGGAGCTTATATGAAGATGAGGCTTGAAAAGTGAAGAAAATGAGCCAAACAGAGCCCATCACGGCCCGGTAGTGACATCCATCACGACCAGTGATCGAGTAGAGCTGAAAAGAAAGAATGGAAAAGTCAGAACTGGTCACGGCCGTGACATTCCAACTGAACCAGACCCTCACAGGTAGAACTGGTCACGGCCTAGCCGTGATGGTGGTCACGGCCGTGACAGACCACTCAGTGAAGCAATGCCCAAGGCGAGAATCAGTCACGGCTTAGGCCGTGATGGCCATCACGGCCGTGTGACGCGCAATCTATGGATCTTCAACAACTGATTTGATCTGGTTTTGTGTTGGCTTGGGATTCAAGTTACCCCAGATTATAAATAGCCCTCTAGGGCTCGAATCTGGGCACTTTTGGGATCACTTTACCTTAGGAAAAATCAGAATTTCTCTTCTTCTTCTTCTTCTCCTTTCTCTTAGGTTTTTCTCTTTATATTATTTTTAATCAAGCTTGCTACAATCACGGCAATGCTTGAGTAGTAGTCTTGTTTCTAGGAATTGGGGCTATGCCCAAGATCTGTTTTATGTTATGATTTGATGTTTTCCCTTTGTTAATTTCGATTTCGCTTTCGATTTGGTTTCTATCGCATGAATTACTTGTCAATCTGGTGCGCACTTATTTGCATGTCATAGATACTCTAAGAAGGAACCTAGCGGTGAACTTAGGTATTGGATCTATAGGAATCAAACTTAGGAATTGAATCACGAGAGTTAGAAGCGGTCCTTCGAGGGTTCACGAATTATCACAAAACTCAAGGGGTTCGATTTAAATTCAATTAACACGAGTAGGGATTGATTTAATTGGGCACGGTTTTGTAACCCGAGAGGAGCATTAACTAATTTAGGATAAATTCGCCTTCAAAGCAAATTTTGGTAATTAACAAGGAGAGTAGTCAATTTAGTAACATAGGCAGTTTTTTGGTATCCCAATTCCTGGGAATTCCTTTTGAATTTGAAAATCCTTAATTTGAATTGCTTTCCTGTTTTGTTTAATTGTGATATTAAATTTGATTGTTACTTGATTCCGATTTCAAAAACCAAATCTTATTCTAGTTCAGTGAAATCAATTTAACAACTAATTGTTATTTAAGATCACGGTCTCTGTGGTTCAATCTCTTTTTATTACTTGATGACGAATCCGGTACACTTGCCGGATACCTATCAAGTTTTTGGCGCCGTTGTCGGGGACTGTGCTTTCTTGAATCTCAATTTAATTTTTAAATTGATTTTTCTGGACTTTTTCTTTTTAATCATTTCCTTTAAAAAAATAAAAAATAAAAAATAAAAAATATTTTCCTTTTTTTAATCTCTTTTTCTTTCTAGAGTATCTATCTCTCTGTGTTTTTTTCTTTTATGCAAAGATCCCTAAGTCTTGGAAACCTTATTGAGGTCGACCCTGAAATTGAAAGGACCTTTCATAGACGTAGGAGACTACAAAGAGAGAGGGAAAGGTTGATTCCCATTCCACTCATGGCGAATCTACCGGATACAGAAACCATTGAAGGACTATGCAGATCCAAATGCTAGGGGTTTGTGAACTGGGATCGCTAGGCCAGAAATCGAGGCGGAGAACTACACTATACCGTCTATGCTAATTAGCATGATTAGGCAACATCAATTCGGAGGATTACCCTCGGAGGACCCGACTGATCATGTGGAGACATTCTTGGAGTTCACCGATGCAATTAGAATTCATGGCGCCCCGATTGATGCTATTCGCTTGAGGTTGTTCCCCTCCTCTCTTACTTACTGGAAAGGCAAAAGCTTGGCTGAAGCAAGTGCCCGCTAATACCTTGTCGACTTGGGACCAACTGGAGCATGCATTCTTGGAAAATTCTTCCCTCCATCCAAGACCGCTTACCTACGAACTCATATCACCGGTTTCTTCCAAAAGGATGGAGAATGCTTATCCGAAGCTTGGGATCACTACAAAGGGTTGCTAGAGTCTTACCCACATCATGGACTCGAGATGTGGCTATTAGTACATACCTTCTTTAACGGACTGGATTACTCTTGAAGGTGTCACTTGACTCAGCAGCTGGTGGAGCCTTTATCAATAGACCTCTGATCAAGCATTCAATATCATTGAAAACGTAGCCACCAACTACCACCAATGGGGTTCAAAAAGAGGTAATAACCCGAAAGAGCCTTTGGGGGGTAAGTTTGAAATGAATAGCACTGATCTAATTATGTCTAAAATTGACTCACTGAATAAACGCTTTGAAAAGCTTGAAAAGGTTAATGTGAGTTCAATAGGTGCTACTAATATTGTTTGTGAGATTTGTGGAATGCAGGGACATGACATGATGGAGTGCCCACATGGTATTGCTCCTAGATCCGGTGCTTCGGGGGAACAAGTGAACTCTTGTCACAACTTCTATGACACGAACCCGAAGTTGTCAAATTATTCCCCCCCAAATCCTTGCAACCAAGGAAGGAAGAATATCCCTTACCTCTCCTACGGGAACTACAACAACACGTTGAACCACGAATTCCAGGAAGGCCAAGGTAATAGGAAACCCGCATCAGGGTATCCTCAGGTACAAAAGTCTAAACTTGAGTCTCTTTTGGAAAATTTTGTGGAAACTCAAACAAAACAAAATGAAGAGTTTAGGCAACAAGGTAGGGCAGTCAATGAGGTAATAAAAGAGTTAGCATCTAAGGTAGATAACTTAGCCATCCATAATAAGATGTTAGAAACCTAGATTGCCCAACAAGCTAGTACATATACCACAACTAAGGGTACATTCCCAGGACAACCCGAAGTTAATCCCAATGAGTACTATAATGCTATATACTTAAGGGATGATAAGCTTGGGGTAGTTGAAAAGGATGTGGAATGTGAGGAGGACAAGAGCGAAGATGAAGAGATAGAGCCAACGTATGTCCCTCCACCACCGTACCAACCCCCAATACCTTTCCCACAAAGGTTGGTCAAGAAAAAGCAAGTAGAAATAGAAACTAAGAGCTTAATTGAGGAGTGTGATATCATGATAAAAACTAATATGCCTCCTAAACTAAAAGAGCAAAAAGACAAGGAAAAATAAAGTCAGAAGTCATCACGCCCAGGCCGTGACGGTGGTCACGACCGTGAATAGCAAACCAAAGAAGATCAGAAAGGATCACGGCCCAGCCGTGATATCCATCACGGGCGTGATGAGAAGGACCCTGAAGATCAGAATGAATCACGGCCTAGCCGTGATGGAACTCACGGTCGTGACAGGCCAGCTCCTATAGACCAGAATTGATCATGGCCTAGCCGTGATGAGTATCACAGCTGTGACACATTTTCCAGCATCTCTTTGACTGGCATGTGAGCCAGCACCTTCTACCACCTCGGTGAGTTGTTCCATTTTTCTCCTCTCTCCGACTTGATTATTTACATTGGGGACAATGTAAGTTTTTAAGCTTGGGGTAGGGGTATTTTTGTAATTTTTTGTATTTTTGCATTTTTCATGTTGCATTCATATAGGCATAGTTTTGCATGATCACATGATTAGATTGCCCCTTGCTTAGATTATGCATCCAATTATGAGAACTTGGTGCCAAATAAAATGAGATAGTGAATTTTTTAACTCAATTTTTGTATTATTGTGATAAGGCTAAAAATAAAAATGCTTGAGATGATCTTTTGATAGTTAATAATTAGCATGTGGTTCTCTAGATTTGTGTTTCTCATTAATTTTAAACTACTAAATGTGAGATTATTGAGCCAAAAAGGGGTACTCACTAAATCTACCCCATTCTTTGTGATTGAGTGTTTCCTCTTGGATTGTATTCTCTAGAACTTGACTTGAAACCGTTTTGAAACTCAAATTTTTTTTTGAAAACATATTTGAAAATGATTGAGGCACTAGGTATTTTTCTGGCCTTCTGAGCTTTGATTGATTAAATGCTACCCCTTAGTTGCCCAGTTTTGAGCCTAAAAGAATAAAATACTTTTCTTGGTACCTTGATTTATTTTAATGAACGATGCTTGGTATGACACCTTTTAAAGTATTGCAAAAAGGGTAAAAAGGTAATTTGAAAAATAAATGGTGGGATGAAAAAGTTAGAATAATATTTCTCTTAAGTTGAAAATCTCCCCTTCTCCAAATAAAAAAATAGGGAAAAAAAATGGAGAATGGGATGAGAAAAAGAAAGTGAGAAATAAAAGATAAAAAAAGGAAAGAAAGGTGGAAAAGTGAATTAAAGCCCAAAAAGGTATTTTAGAAGGTTGTCATGCTTGCAATGTTTGATATTTTGTTTAGCCTTCTTGAAATTTCCTTTTCTTGATTTCCCCACTTAACAATTAATCCCATGGCCCCATTACAACCAAAATAACAGATCTCTTGATTCTTATGTGTTTTCATTAATAAAGTAGAGATTTGGTTAATAGTCAAGCTTATGGTAGAGTATCTTCCTTGAGGAAATTGAGCGAATTGTCATATGTCCTTAAACACTTGAGTGAGGTGAGAAGAGTGCCCGAATTAGTAACAAATATGAATTTAGGGAACCTAAGCTTCTAATTGGACTTGAAATTGATTGTCTCTTGGGTACTTATTGAATATGCTTGTTACTTGGATTAGTTACTCGGGTTCTTGGTTCACTATCCATACTCGATTGTTTATCTTGGGTGACCTTAGTGATTGCTTGAGGACAAGCAAAGTCTTAAGCTTGGGGTGGTTTGATGAGTGTGATTTCACCTCATATTTCATTGTCATTTTGCATGCATTTTCATATAGCTTAGGCATATTTAATTTGATTTTGGTTAGTTTTTACCTTGGAACGGGTAAGGCGGTTTTGTGGTGTTGTTGTGCAGGAATTAAGGATTAAAATGATCAATATTAACCATGATGGAGCTTGCATGAAGATGGGGCTTGAAAAGTGAAGAAAATGAGCCAAACAGAGCCCATCACGGCCCGGCCGTGACATCCATCACGGCCGTGATCGAGTAGAGCTGAAAAGAAAGAATCGAAAAGTCAGAACTGGTCACGGCCAGCCCATGATGCCCATCACAGTCGTGACATGCCAACTGAACCAGACCCTCACAGGCAGAACTGGTCACGGCCTAGCCGTGATGGTGGTCACGGCCGTGACAGACCACTCAATGAAGCAACGCCCAAGGCAGAATCTGTCACGGTCGTGACGCGCAATCTATGGATCTTCAACAACTGATTTGATTTGGTTTTTGTGTTGGCTTGGGATTCAAGTTACCCCAGATTATAAATAGCCCTCTAGGGCTCGAATCTGGGCACTTTTGGGGACTGCTTACCTTAGGACAAAACAGAATTTCTCTTCTTCTTCTTCTCCTATTCTCTTAGGTTTTTCTCTTTATGTTATTTTTAATCAAGCTTGCTACAATCATGGCAATGCTTGAGTAGTAGTCTTGTTTTTAGGAATTGGGGTTATGCCCAAGATCTGTTTTATGTTATGATTTGATGTTTTCCCTTTGTTAATTTCGATTTTGCTTTCGATTTGGTTTCTATCACATGAATTACTTGTGAATCAATGCGCACTTATTTGCATGTCATAGATACTCTAAAGAGGAACCTAGCGGTGAACTTAGGTATTGTATCTTAGGAATCAAACTTAAGACTTAAATCACGAGAGTTAGAAGCGGTCCTTCGAAGGTTCATGAATTGTCACAAAACTCAAGGGGTTCGATTTAAATTCAATTACCATGAGAGTATGAATTGATTTAATTGGGCACGATTTTTGTAACCCGAGAGGGAGCATTAACTAATTTAGGATAAATTCTCCTTCAAAGCAAATTTTGGTAATTAACAAGGAGAGTAGTCAATTTAGTAACATAGGCAGTTTTGTGGTATCCCAATTCCTGGGAATCCCTTTTGAATTTGAAAATCCCTAATTTTAATTGCTTTCCTGTTTTGTTTAATTGTGATATTAAATTTGATTGTTACTTGATTCCGATTTCAAAAACCAAATCTTATTCTAGTTCAGTGAAATAAATTTAACAACTAATTGTTATTTAAGATCACGGTCTCTGTGGTTTGATCTCTTTTTATTACTTGACGACGAATCTGGTACTCTTACCAGCTGCACTTGGTTAGTCGTAGCTTGGCAAAAATCCAGAACATCATCGGCAAAGAAAAGGTCAGAAATCCCTGGACCCCCACGAGAGACATGAATAGGATTCCACATGCAAGAGTTCACCTTATGCTGAATATTGAGAGCCAATCTCTCCATGCATAAAACAAAGAGGTAAGGTGATAAAGGATCTCCCTGCCTAAGACCACGAGAAGGCTTAAAACTCTCAAGCTTATTCCCATTCCACAAAATGCTAAGACTAGCGGATTTCACACACCACGTGATCAACTTCACAATGCCAACAGGGAAACCAAAATCATTAAGAGTTAACTCAATGAATTCCCAGCTTACCCTATCATAAGCCTTCTCTAAATCAATTTTGTATGCAACTCTACCCTTCTTAGCCTTCGAGTGGTGCATGTAATGAATTATCTCTGGGGCTAAGATAGCATTATCTTTGGTTCCTCTTCCTGGAATAAAGCTACTCTGAAGGGGGCCTACCACCTCATCCAGATACGGACGTAATCTTTGAACCATAACCTTAGTAATTATTTTATAGGCAGCATTACACAAGCTGATGGGGCGTTACTCCTTCATATACCTAGGTTGGTCCACTTTTGGAATAAGCACTTTAAGAATTTCAGATAATTTCTCTTCAGAATACCCTCGCTCAAAATCATTTTTAACCTAAGACCAAACATCATTTCCCACAACATCCCAGAAATGCTTAAAGAACAAAGGTTGAAAACCATTCGGACCCGGAGCCTTATAGGAATTCATACTGAAAATGACTCTTCTAACCTCTTCACGACAAACTGAAGCTGTTAGTGCAAGAACCCCCACATTGCTCAATCTCGGAATCATGGGGACCTGGAAACTAGAAGGAAACACAGGTTTCGCAGTCGAAAAGAGATTTAAGTAAAAACTTAGGGCTTCTGAATTTAGAGTTGAAATCTCGGTGCACCAATCTCCATTATCAAGATAAAGTCCATGGATCCTATTTCGTTTTCTACGGACCACAGTTTGAGTGTGAAAAAATCGGGTGTTTCTGTCACCATACCTGACCCATTTTTCCCGCGACTTTTGGTACCACAACATTTCCTCTTGCTTGAGAACGTCCCCATACTCCTTCTTCAAGTCGGTTTCTAACAAAATAAGTCTCAGAATGTCCTCTTTTTCCAGAGCACTATCAATACCTCTTAGTCGAGCCTCTATAGTCCTCTTGTTTCGGAAAATATTGCCAAAAACATCTTCATTAAAATCTTTTGCATCTTCTTTGACATGATCTAGACTAGAAACAATTCTATGGTTAAAGGAACATTATCATTAAATGTATTTAGCATGTCATTCTTGTAACACTCTGTTTTTACTGTTTTTCATTATCGGTAGAATTTTTAATTCTTTATATTTTTATCTGATATTTAGAAAATGATTTTGGATAAAAAAAATATCACATTTATACTCTACCTTATGGTAGAAGGTTATGATAAAAATTTAGGTTTAAAATTGAAACGAAACCCGGTCTGTGTTTTAAGCGACGCTAGATTTTACTTGATCGAGAAAACCTAATTTTGACTTGAGAACGAAACAATTAAGATTCTTATTTTTTTTTCGAATGATAGTGGTTATTTTGAAAATTTTCTAAATAAATAGGTTATTATACGTAATCGGTCATGTACTCGATGATCGGGGATCGACAGAATCGAGAACGGAGGTGCAAAGACAAAACCCGAGGCCGGGTGGATGAGCACAATGAGTCATCTATGATAACTCATGGGGGTGAGTCGTAGGGGTTAGTCATCTTGCATTAAATGCAAGTAATGATGGTTATATGTAAAAAAACCAAAATGCCCTTGATCTTTAAGTGAAACTCCAAGAGTTTTCCTAAGTGAATTTTGACCAAAATACCCTATAAATCTGCTTAATTTGGTGTAGCCTCTCCACTAACCAAACTCATTTCATTTTGATTTCATTTCATGAACTTTCTCTCAAAAACCGTAATCGGGTAAACAACGGAACCAGACACGAATGTGCAGAGATATACCGGGAGAACAAAACGACGAGTCGTCCATGATGACTCAAGAGGAATGAGTCACCATAATGACTCATCATAGCCATTAATGTGCATTTATGACAAGTAAATATGAAAAGACTAAAATACCCCTAACCTAACCTATGTCTAGTTAACTCCAACCAAGGTTAGCCAACCATGATTTGTAACTAAAAATATCTTCTTCCTTCTTGTGGTCCAAACTCAGCCACACTACCCTAAGAGTACCTCCACCACATATTCATTTCATAGCATAATGATTACTTATATGTGAAAAGTCCAAAATATCCTTAATCTTTCCTTGTAACTCCAAGTTTGCCATGACCACATTTTTGCCCATTTGGATCATGAAGCCCACGACCTCCTCCCTATAAATAACCCTTGTTACTTCATTTTTATTTCTCTTTACAAGTGCTTCATTTTCACTTCATCTCCATTCTTCATTTTCGTACACAAAACTCTTAAGTTCTTCATCAAAATTTTCAAAGGAAGTCTAACATCTTGATCATTTCTTGAAATTCCAAAGGTATGGCCTTATGATCCATGATCGTACCTTCACTTTTCATCACAAGTTTTCTTCTTAAATCCATGTTTTGTTCAAGATCAAATTTCTAGATCTAGAACTTCAAAAATCTCTAGAATATATAAAAATCCTTTTAATGTGAGATTAATTTCTATGATCTCCATATGACTTCTATTTTCATTATCCAAGAGCTTGAAAATTTTAGAGCTCCCCAGCTATTTCTTCTTGACTTGGCCGAACCTATGTTCAAGTGGGCTAGGATTATTTTCTTCAATCTTTAACTTGATTTCTTGTTGATTGATCATGGCTAGGTTTTGGACAAAACCGTGGCCTACCTTGCTTGGTTTAGCTTGTGTTTGTTTGATCTTCAAGTGATCTACAAGAGGTATGGGGGAGATTACCACTATCCTACCTTAAAGTAGATATGTTGATGGTTTATTTAGTGTTATTTAGTGTAAATGGTCTTGTAAATTATAAGTGGTGTAATTTATTGATTTATATGTGTGTGATCCTCTTGGAGGATTTGGTTGATGCTTGATGTTGGTATATATTGATTTTGATTCAATGATTTCTAATTGGATGCTTGATGGTTGTTTATTTGATTTAACATGAAAAATTGCCTGACATGATCATTCTTGGGCCATTCGGCCTTTACTGTTTAAATGGATTGCATGATTATTTAAATTGTTTGAATAATTTTTATGAGGATTGAATGAAAATATAAGAATATAGAAATTAGTTTGGATTGGTTTGGATGTGTATATTGAAAGATATGATTTTATGAGTCATTAGGGACTAAAATGCAATTTCTGAGAATTTCAGTGACTGCACTGAAATTCATGTTCTTGTGTGTTAATATTGTAGTTCTTGATGAGACAAAACCATAGAAATTGGTTTGGTGTTAATTGGATTAATACATGAAAAGTTACAAGTTTTTTTTGTAAAAAATGACCTTTTTGCAAATACTGTAAAATATTTGGGGGCAGAATTGTAATTTATGTAAATATGAGGGTAAATGAAAAATATTTCTAAAGAAGTTGGTTTGGTGTGATTTGAAGTTATAAATAAAAAGTTATAAAGATTAAAGTGAATAAAGATCTTTTTGCAATTAATGAAAGTTTAGGGGTTAAATTGCAATTTTCAAAAATATATTTAACTGGACAGTGAGAGACTGTTTTTCATGCCTATCAAACTGTTTTAAAACTCCAAAATGAGTTTTGGACTATTAGAGTGTAAAATCGTTGAAAAATGATTTACGCGATTTTTAAACTTAACGACATCCGGTCAAATTTTTAGGAATTTCGTATAAATGGAGAGTAAGATGTAAAATCAGTGTTTCAATATTTTCATATGAGTATTATAACCTAGGAGAGTAACATATTTTAGGTGAAGAACCATATTTTCAAAAGTATGGCTTTTGGGCCTAAAACCCGATGTAAAAGGGCAAAACCGTGGTCAAACGTTTTAAAAGATTTTTTAGAAAACAATGATGTAGAGTTTGAAATTAGTATTCTAATACTTTAACATAAGTATGGTAACTTAGGAAAGTGAAGTATTTGAGAAAAATAATTATATTTGTGAAAATATGGAATTTAAGTTGAAATACAATAAAAAAAATGGTAAAACGGTATTTTAAGAGTTTCGATGTTTTTCAAGAAACTGTTTTGAGGAATTTAGTACTTATGTACTTTAATGGAATCTGATTTCAAAATGGTTTGGTTTTAACCCAAGGTTTTAGTTTTAAGACAAAAAGAATTTTAGTCTTTAAAACTAGTATTTCAAGTAAATGGAAAAACCTAAGTCATGAATGACTTCGTGAAAATACGAACGTAATAATTTATGACGTGGGATGGAACACGGCCTTATGTCATAAAGTATGGATAACTCATTATCCATATTCCATAAAATTTAATGGACTAAGAATGATTTATTTTCTTGGAAGCCAAAGAAAAATGCTCAATTAGAAAAGTACAGAGAAATAAATAATTGGACTTATGTTCCAATCTCATAATGCGTTAGGACTATTAATCAATTGTTTTAAGATATCTTTACACAAAGATGAAAGGTTACTTGAGAACTTTCACTTGATGTTAAGAACATCTAGCATCTGAGAAAGCACGTTAAGAGAATTCCGATGGAATCAAGATGTCATCCGATGGAAAGACAAGAAGAACGCATTTTCCGGCAATTTTGCCTAAACACATAGTGAAACTATATTCTGTAAGGCCGTTGTACCTAGGAGATTGAGCTAACACTTTAATGCGGGTGCGAATTCTGTAGGGCCGATCTGGTTGATGCTTGGGGATGTCGGGGTTATGAAATACTCACATACATCAACATACTTGAATAGACGCTACTTGTTTTCTGGTAGTGTAGGATGTTCCCGAAAAAGCCTATGACGTGCACACCCTCTTCTATTGACGCATTCTTTATTACCCAAGGCTGGTACCTCAGGAACAATCCTCCGAACCACTCTCTCCGACTGTTCGTAAAGCCATGGTATAGGAATTCAGAGGTCATTCCTCAAGTCTTAGATGTCTTCTATCTAGGAAAACACGGTGCTGTGGTCATGTTTCTGTGAAACATTATTGTTTTGTTATGAGTGTAAATGTGATTGCTAACTATTAATTGTACGTACCTGAGAGTCGTACCACTGCATGTCTGCCTTATGTGTAAGATAAATGGAAATCTCACCTCCTTATTTTTATATTTCCTATGTCGGCTGGCTATGTGCCTTCTGTACTATTTTTGAGAAGATTGAGACTTCAAGATGTCGCTTGGCTGATGCATCGTAGAGGTCGAGGTTCGATCATGCGGACGATATGTTAAAGTTTTCTAGTGGACGTCTTCCAGACTACCGATGGTTCGTAGACAATGTTTTTCCTCTTGGAAGAAGAAAAGGGCTTAGTTCGAGAGTTGCTATTGTAGTAGCTCTAGTAGTGTCTTTTGTGACGATGTCGGTAGTGGACTCAAATAGAGTTTCCACTAGATCTCGTCAGTTGGGTTTGTCTTTCTCACGATGTATGAGAAAGGATTGTCTTTTCTATTTTAATTTTCTCAGCGGGGTATGTTTGGGAGTTAATGTAACTGTCTATGGAGTTGTGACTCCAAGTATCTTATATTTTAGGAGCCGCGTCTCCACATTTTTATGTTGAGTCTGTACATTCTATGATTTCTGTTTATGAGTCGAGTTAGGTATTATGTAAATGATTTTCGAACTTATGATCCCAATTGTGATAATGGAATATTTTATTGTCAAAAAAGAAAAAATTTACCCCATTCTTTTATAGCCAATTTTAATTAACTTACTTTTCGGTATTAAAATGTCACTTATGATGTAGCGCCCGAGAAGGGTGTTACAATTCTAATTAAAGGAACATTATTAAGCTTGATGAATTTGAACAATTTAATAGAATTTCAGTTGAAAGGATTCTATACTTGGAAGAGGCTTACTATGTGTTTGGTGATTATTATGTGATTATGTGATATCAAAAACCAAAATGGTTGTGTGATATTGCCAACTTGCTGCATGATGGTATTTGTTTAAGAACACTCTTAATCTAGTGATGTGTGGTTTCCTTACTCCAATATTTCCTTACTTTACCTATATAGTAAGTCAGGTCACTAGTGATATATAATATTTCTTTGTTTGTGTTTATGATGGTATTTGGTTAAGGTTGTAGTTTTATATTTTTATTATGGTTGAGGACATTGGTGAAGTAATTGATGGTATGGTACCATCGTTGATTATAATGGTGTAAGGGGATATTAACTTTGTTCATGATTGATCTTTAAATAAATGGTATTGATGTCTATGTGGTTTCCTATACGTATGTCCATGATTCAATATGCCCATGATTAAATATTGGAAAATACTTAGTGGAATGGATTGCCAAGGAATCTTTGGGTAGGCCAACCGGGAAGCGGGAGGTCCCGATATATAAATATCACCGCCGGGAATGAGGGGACCTCGTTAGATACCCCGTGTGTTGAGGAGGCATGTTGATGTTTGTCGGAGGGTGTGGTATCTCCGGGGTACGAAATTAAAACCATCGGGGCTGGGGACCTTGAGTTAATAACCCCAAGTGGGACGAAAGATTCAATGTATATGATATGCATCCCCTTATAAGAGGGACACTAGTTATGAGAAAATAATATTGCGCAAGTCATTCCACAAGTACTCTTTTGAGGGGCAAAATGTCCATGCAGTATTCTATTACTTTATGATATCATTTGCATATGTAAAAGACATTTGTGATGAGTAGATAAAAATTGTTATCTATTGGTATGATCTAGTGCATGCCTGAATGTGTGACTTTATTTCACCATTGACTTTGTGTGATTTCATGTGCTTGGGGGAAACTCCCTCACTGAGTTAGTAGACTCACCTCACGTTTAACTTTTCAGCCGCAGGTATCTCAAAGTCGCCGAGAGTCTTGGATGCCATGTGGAGAGTTTTTTTTTTGGAATGGGTTTGCACTTATAGTTTGAAATAATTTAGTTAATACTGGACTTTGTAATTTATGTTTGTCTTTTTGTTACTCTGATGTATTATATTCATTATTGTTTGAATTAATGAATGTAATTTGTTTACTTTGAATGAGGCGGATTTGTGTAGGTGTGAGAGACTGCGAAAGGGAAATGAGAGACTTTCAAATACTGCCGATCATGGCTACAAAATTCAGGTTATGACAAAATCAGAAGCTACAAGATTTTGCAGGTAATGGTAATGACCCTCAAAATGGAAATGAATTGTACAATCTTTACCATGCATCTTCGAGGAATGTGATCGATAAGATATTTGAGATTTTTTAATCGCGGTTCACAATTTTTAAGTCAGTGCCTCCATTTCTATTTAAGACACAAGCAGATCTTGTGTTAGCATGTGTAGCACTACATAACTTCCTTTGTAAAGAATGTTGTTTTGATGTATTTCCAATTGAACCAACAGACGAATCTTCATCTTCAATATTACCGGCTAATGTAGACAATAATTTTGAACCTATTGTTCAAACCCAAGAGTAGGAACGAGAAGATGTTAATGCTTGGAGGGCTAGCATAGCTTTAGATATATGGAGAAATGAAACTTAGGAAGACATGAAGCTACATCGATTTGTCTATTAATTAAAATATTAGAAAAATTGCATTGGGTTTTAATTTTTTTTATTATATTATTAGTTTCTTTGTTACTTTTTTCATTGGCTCTTGTAACTTTGAATGTTTGTCAAAATTCCACATGTTCCTTTCAAATCTTATAAATTCATATAGTCCATTCAAATCTTATAAAGTCTTATGATATAAATCCTTTAAAATTCACACATGAGAATCTTGACTATAACAATCTTTAAATAAGAAAGTCTTTTAAAATCTTATAAGTCATTACATTCATACATAGTCTTTTGAAATCCGTAAAACTTTTTTAGGGCAAAACAATTTTTTAAAATCTCAATCCAATACACCCCTAAGAAAATTGGATATTGGGTTGGGACATGGGAGGATAGATAACTGGATTTGGCCCAAACAAAAAAAAATGAAAATACAATAACTTTATTTTTATTTTTATTTTTATTTTTATTTTTACATTTATAAGATAAGCTAAAAAAAGGAAGTAAAGTAGCAAAATAAATATATAAACAAATAAATAAAAAGAACATTGGTCGATATTTTTTTTATGATTAAGATAAGCTAGAAATAAAGCAAAAAACCCCCTAAGAAAATTGGATATTGGGTTGGGACTTGGGAGGATATGTGACACCCTCTATCCCGCATGCATTCAAAAGAGATAACACATATATAAAAGAGAGAACATATGCAAATATATATAATTATCAAAACCGGGCAGAGACTGCCGCATTGTAACATAACGCGGAAATAACCAAAACATGTTTATAAAAAAACATAACATAAAACAAAACCATAAACGAACCCAACCCTGATGTCACACTACAGAGCTGGTATAATCAATCCGATAAAACAACTCGGATACAACTGAAAACAACTAAACAACTACTAAAAATGGGAAATCATATCTACGAGTCGCGGCTCCTCAGAGTCACTCCTCAACTGGCTGCACACCGACCTCTGCATAAACAATACATGCCATAAACAAGAAACATAGAGATAAGGAGTAATAAACATATATTAACGGCAAGGAAGCAGTTAGCAAGACGAGCATACATCAAACAAGCATGTTATATCAAACATCAATATCATAACAATCATCATCATATAAAGTGTATGCTATGCAATGCAGTTCTTCTCCACTCCACTACTATGCACTTGGATCCAAACTAACTCAGGATGCCAACTGTGGTGTTACATTTCCACATTGGCCAATAAGCACCAACGCCTGGGCAATCCACCAAACCATAGGTGGACCCCTAGGGCAGCCGACACATCTTATTCACGGATGCGCCACCACGGTGTATATTTGATTCCCTTTCGGACGAATCCCGCGGACGGCCAGATCGTCTTACTCTCGGACAACTTCCCCTATGTTGCACAACCTCCAATCAACATATCCGATGCGTGAATGCATGGTAAACAACACATAACCACAACCACCACCACCGTTAGGCCCATAGGCTACCCAAGTTTTAACACCATCAACACCTTGACCATTAGGCTATCAAGGATTATCGTTTAACGTTCATCGTTAAGTATTTTAAGCATCAACAACACTCTGGCCATTAAGCACCAGAGCTCAACACCTTGACCATCAAGCATCAAGGCCCCCTTGGAGCAAACATTAGGCTACCAAGGTATAACATCTTATCACTTGGAGCGAACATTAGGCTACCAAGGTACAACCTTTTATCACTTGTCTTTGGTCTTCATGTTCCGTTGGTATCTTATTAAGTCTTTTAAGCGTTTGGGGTGAAAACCCCTATTTTAAAATTCTGGTTTCTGTTATGGTCTGGTGAGCACGGGCGTGCTCACCCTCAGCATGGGCATGCTCACCCTCAGCACAGGCGTGCTGGACCTATAGGCAAGCACGACCGTGCTGCCTGCTGAGCACGGGCGTGCTTAAATGCACGCCCTGCTATGGGTTTCAAACTGGAGCACGGCGTGCTCCTGTTAGCACTGATCGTGCTCAATGGAGCCTGGCCGTGCATCGATCGGGGCGAAGCGGTCAAAACCCTTTCCCAAATCCTTGGGGTAGTTCACAGGTTCAACCTATTGGCTTTTACTAAACCATTGAACATCAGCTTCATTAATCTTAACTGTTCTTCATTAATATTCATGTCTTATCATCATGGGGAATTAATCCTTTAATCATAGCTTCGTTATTAATGTCCGTAGAACACTCACTAACCATTCCTAGGGTCTTTAACTAAGCCCTATGAACATAACCTTACCTCTCACACTATATTAATGTATTATGAACAACTGGGGAAAACATCCCTTAATTATCATTATCATTGTTAACGTATTTTAACGTCTTAACATCATTGTTGGCATTAGCATCCTCAACAATCAACACTCATAAAGAGCACAACACAACAACAGTCAATAACATCATACTCATCATAATCATGGCATCACAACATCAACATATTTATAACAAACAACATCAATCAATAATAATAGTCATGCCAGTCATCAACATCATAACAGTTAAGCATCATATAACAAATAGGCATAAGGCATATAGACATGTTATCAAAGGAAAGGGTCATGGGTAACCCTTCGTCTTACGCTACCCTCAAACCTACATACTCATACTATTCCTTCTCCCTATACCTGGTATGTGGTTCGTGTTTCAAAAGAAGAAAGAGGGTCTTCTAGGGTCTCGTCTCACAAGCACTTATCTACGACCTCAAGAACAAAGAAACACCTTAATTAGACTCTTAGGCCAATAAATCAAAAGGGAAAAGAATGAGAGGGACGAGGTGTACGAATCATACCTTGTTTGAAGGTTTAAACAGTGAACACGATGATCACGTCTTCACAGCGATGTTCTCTTATCAAATAATGGTGAAGAACGGTGCAAGAACGGATTACCTTGAGAGAGGTTTCTAGAGACGGTTGATGGAAATTAAGAGAAAAAGAGAAGGGAGGCAGCTTTGAGTGTTGGGACGTGATAGACTAGGGTTTAGGTCGGGTTTTAGGGGTTAAAAACGGGTTGGAACACGATTTGGGCTTAAAAAGAACCTAAAACACGTTTTCTGGTTCTGAAGTATTCGCGAGGCGAACTCGCGTTCGCGGGGCGAGCCACAGAACCAATTTCTGTCAGCTAGATTCGTGGGGCGAACCCGAAAGCGCAAAGCTGAATTTTAGATTTTAGTGGGGTGAGGAAATGCTCGCGGGACGAGGCCGAAACAGTCGAATTTGGCCAAAACACCTGAAATAAGACTTGTAAATAATTCTCTTAGCTTTCCAACTCCATAAGGATCACCTCGATCAGACATTTAGAACTCAAGGTATGGTTAAAACGGTGAAACAGGTTACTTGGACTTTAAAAAGATTGAACCTTTCTAAGGCTAAACTTCCCCCAAACATAAACTTAAACATAAAAAACAAGCATATACAAACATAAATATGACATATATGAAAGTACTAAGCTTATTTACGAAAACGGGGTGTTACAGGATAGATAACTGGATTTGGCCCAAACAAAAAATGAAAATACAATAACTTTTTTTTTTTACACTTATAAGATGAGCTAAAAAAGGAAGTAAAGTAGCAAAATAAATATATAAACAAATAAATAAAAAACATTGGTAGATATTTTTTTTTTATGATTAAGATAAGCTAGAAATAAAGCAAAAAATTAATATACAACAACAAATATAAAGTAAATGATGGACCTTCTTGCTTGCTGTTAACGTTGTTTTTTGGTTGTGTCCAAAAAATTCCTTCGTGACAAATAATTAAAGATCAAACGAGTGTGGGACCTATGAGTTATGCGGTAATCTCGTCAGAATGTATGTATGAATAGTCTGCCAAGTACAAATTTGACAATTAAAGCCAGATTAGGAAATGCTGGCAAAGACTTGGTATCAAACAATTATGTAAATTTGTCAAAGAGGTAAAAAACATTGTCAATAACGCGTTTTGACGATAAATGATTCATGTTTTAAAAGATAAGTTTGAAATTTAAAAAGAGGGACAGTTATTTAATAGAAAATAACTTCCTAATCGTACTGAGTTTATAATGAAAAGAAAACTGAAGTTTGAAAGGAAAGTTAAGTAAAAAAAGATCTAAATGACACTACTTGCAGGAAGTAAAATAAACTTAAAAGACAAACTTGAGAGAAATACTGGAAATCAAAAGGAACAAGTAAAGAACTTGAACAAAAAGGACGAAAATGACATTGAATTTTGCCATAGTATCGAAATAAGAAGGATGGAAGGAATACTTGAATGTAATCCGTCAATCTGCTGTGTGATCGAGATGTGTAGGATGTGTATCAAGTAACCTCTCTATTACATTGTAATAACTAGTATTTATAGGTAAATAAAATAACTACCTAGTAGTAAATTCCTATCTAAATGACTGCCACATGTCCTTGGCAGTTCTCTTAGGCTTTACATTTGAACTGCTTGTCAATACAATTCTAATAACTGCTCAATGTCTTGAACCGCTCCGTGTCAACTGGCTTGTCTTTGACGGGATTAACTGCTTGACAACTTATCTTGACTATATTGTTGATTTTGAGACTTAGACATTTTTTCTCTTTCCATATCTTTGACAATCCTCCCATGAATTTCGTAAAAAAGGCTGCTTGTCAATCTATCTTTTCGTCGACATGTACACTTTCTTATCAGCTAAGTATTTTCGATACTTAGAAAATAACATTCTTTACTTCATTTCCTTCGTCAGCCTGTCGAAATTATTTATGTCAAGAGTTTGAAATTCTTCCACTAACAGAAGCCCCCAAGTTTTGCTTTTCGACGGCCTTGCCCGAAAGAATAGCAAAATTTGAATTTTAAATTGCCAACGAATTCTCTCAATTCCGGATTTTCTTCCGCTAACTAAATCTCATTTTAATTTCATCCCTACTTAATAGGGATAATCATAACGTTGTAGGTTTCTCGGAATTCGAACCAGAGATCTCCACTCTTCTTTAAATAGCAGTCACATCACTGTTGTGACTTTCTTCTTCTTACCGTTCCTCTTCCCTCACGAAAAACCCTTCTTCTTTAAAGGAAAAACCTTTCCTCTTCATCACTTCGCTTAATCTCCATGGCAACATCTTCAAAGATGTCAACTTTAGTACCTCGAGCCACGGTTGCTTGATAAGCCTCTGGCTTATCTAGTTTTATAACTAGATAGACTGTGGTTTTTGTGCAAATTATTCGAGTTCAATCTCGTTTTCGCCCAAATTTGGCCTTGTTTTGTTCCTAAGTAGACTTTGACTCATTTTAGGCATTTTTAGTAGTTTTTAGTCTATTTTGAATAGAATTACGCTTTTTGTTTCTTTTTATTGTTTCAGGATAGAAGTGAAGCTCCAAGAGTCAAGGAAGCACTTCGAGTCAAGGAAACAGTGGAAATTTCCATTCTGGAGATACTCGCCCCGCGAGTATATGCTCGCCTCGCAAGCCTGAAGATCAGCAAAACAGCAACAGTCATCAATTATGTCTCACCTCGCGAGTCACCATCTCGCCTCGCGAACCTGAAGGCCTGACTGTGCCAGAGAAGTCATCCTTTCAGTATCGTCTCGCCAATCATAGTTCGCCCCACGATCATTCAAACTCAGGATGGAGCCAAAACTGAAATTCGCCACGCGAGAGGATTCTCGCCTCGCGAGAGCCTGAAGACCCTGGAAGACAGAGACCATCACGGCCTGGCCGTGATGGACGTCACGGGCGTGTGACAGTTAAGGTTTGAAGACTCGCCCCGCTAACACACTCTCGCCTCGCGAAAATCCAAATTGAAAGCGCACCAAAACTAATGTTCGCCTCGCGAGCGTGTTCGCCCGCGAGCGAGCGAACTCTATATATTCTTTGTTTCGGATCGAAGAAGAAGATCCGAATCCTAGTAGTTTTTCCACTGTATAGAGTAGTGTTAGGCCGATTTCTTGTCTCTTTGGAGCTGCGTCTCCTTTTTCTTTTTCTTATTTTATGATGATGGTTATGTCCGATTGTTTGTCTATGAGCATGAGGAACTAATCCCCTAGTCTGAGGGAACAATGAAGCCACCAATGGCAGTGTAGATTCGATGTGATGTATGTCTTTCTCCCTTTTTCTCAATAAATGTTTTCCAATTCTGATTTGATTGTGTTGATCATATGCTTGCGTGATTGACTTGTTAACGTTGATGAGGGTTAGTCAGCAATTCGCGTTTAGAACTTGAATTGGGATCATCGATCGAATATTGCACGAGAGTGAGTAGGAGATCGATGCAACCTTATAGGGAACAAGAATTAACAGAGTTTGATGATTAGGGTTATGAGACCTAGTAAGTAATTAACTCTATCATTGAATACATCCTAATGAGCATGACAGTGGATTTAGGAGAATTTGGGGGTCCCGGTTGACATTGTAATTGAACTTAGGGAGGAATTCATCATCACTTGGGTATGCATGATTGGGTAGGTGGATTTGTGACCTTGGACGTTTTAATTTCATATTTTAATAGCTTAGTTTTATTAGATTTGTTAATTGAATTTCTATCCTATTTTCTCTCCAATCTCAACCACTTTCTGTTACTTGACCAACGTATCTAATTTCTCGCGAATTGGTTGAATTGGTAGCCCAATCCTTGTGTTCGACCTCGGTAAATTCTTACCGTGTTATTTTATTACTTGCGACGACCCGGTACACTTGCCGGTGACTCGTCAAGTTTTTGGCGCTGTTGCCGGGGATTGGCACAACCAATTTTCCTAATTTTAGGGAAGTTTGATTATTTGGTTAAGTTATTTTTATTTTTATTTTTATTTACTATTATATCTCTATACTTCTTTGATTCCACTTGGTCTTGCCTTGTTTTGTATGCGAGGTACACGAGGGAATGCTTCCGGGTTGCGAATATTGTAATGGAGACCATGACACTTGGAGCTGTCCATTCTACTTCTCTCAAGAATATGTGGACTCATGCCATAATTTCTATGACAGCGTGCCCCAGGACAACTATCAGAGTCAGAATCAGTATTGGGATTATATGAGGGGAGACCATCCGGGTTTCGCTTGGAGTAATGCTGGCGATGGCCTAGCTTGGCAACCACAACCTCAACAGAATTGGCAACAACAACCTCAACAGGCTGGTGGAAGACAACCTTGGGAGTTGGGTTTTGAGAAGACGAATGCGGCAATTGAGAAGTTGGCAATCTATACAGAGAAGGTGAATGCGACAGTTGATAAGTTGGCAATCTATACAGGCACATCATTTGAGAGGGCGCGGCAGTAGAGAAGTTGGGTCAGCTCGTAGAGCAACTAAATGAGCGTCTCCCAGGCACTTTCCCAGGTGATACCAAGAACAACACTAAGGACCAATGCGAAGTCATAACAACTAGAAGCGGTAGGGTGTTGGGATCTGACTGGGATGCAACTAGTTCTTAGGAAGTTGAGGAAGAACTACCACATGTTCAGGAAGAGCAACCTGAGAAAGAGGAATTGACAAGTGACAAGGCCCTGGAACAACCACATGTTGAGGAAGAGCAAACTAAGGAAGAGGAATTGGCAAGGGACAAGGCACCGGAGCAAAGGGGTAGAGATCAAAATGCAGATAAAGTGGTAGAGGATTTCACCATGCTTGCCAAGCAACCTGAAATTACTGCATTAGATAACTATGTTGGCTTGCATGCATGTGTGGACACTGGTAAGTTAGACCCTCCCACTTGTCTGGCACACTTCCTCAAGAAAACACCATTTGACCCGAGAGGAAGTGAGTTCATAATTGAAGAGGTCAATGGAGTTTTCACACTCAGGCTAGGTGGAATTATGGATAGAGTTGTATTGCTTCTGCAAGGGCCACTTCACAAACCATGGGATCCGGGTGGAGGATCTCACATGATTAGCGTCTCTTGGCCCTTGTGCCACAGGCTATGGGATCCAGGTGGATGCTTTTTAATAAGTCAAGCTAGTGACGTTAAACGAGCGCTACTTGGGAGGCAACCCAAGCAAGGTATCCTTTGTTTTTTAGTCTCTGTCATTTTCATTTTTATTATAAAAAAAAAGCTTGATTCGCCACGCGAATCCACAACGGACGCGCGAGACAGAAGCCCTGAATCTCGGAGGCTTGCTCCCGCTTCTTTCTCGCGTCGCGAGGTATACTTTCGCCTCGCGATTCTGGGCATCATCATCTGTTGGAATTCCAGATTCGCCTCGCGAGAGACTACTCGCCTCGCTATTCTGGAAAGTGTGAAAACAATTTTTCCAGATTCGCCTCGCGAGTGATAGCTCGCCTCGTGAATCTGCAATTAAGGTTTTAATTTACAGGAATTCTTCCAGGATGTTGTGCAACATAAGGGAGCCCGTGAGACCAATTGGATGAGGAGGCAACCATGGAAACTTGATCAGGGAGCACCCTCTCCTTTCATCACTTTTGTTTTTGTTTGTTTTGTTTTTGTTTGTCGCTCTTGAATAATTTGAGAAGATCAAGAGTATGTGTATGTGTCGGCAAGCTTGTTGGATTTTAATTAAATTTAGCATAGATTGATTGCATGAATTATTTTGACCATCGATGATTTCCCCCTAGGTTCTGAAATTAGAAAAGTTGATCCCCATGTGAAAAATTGAAAACTGAACTTTGAGAATTTTATTGTGATTACGTGATTTATGATAAGTTTGGGGTGAGGGGGTGCACACACTAGGAATTGTATCTCGGTCAAACAATTTGCAAAAAATGTTCAGGTGAGGATTTGAGCCTCCAACTTTGTTTTTGATTGTGTGAATCACTTTTAAGTTGCACTTTCCCGGATTTGCTTGAATCTCTTCATGGTTTGCATGTCTATGTGTTGCATCAAATGATTTAGGCAATTTTCTCTGAATAGCTACTAGGCCTAAAAAGATCCATCCCTAATACATGTTCCCTAGTTAGCCACATTGAGCTTAATTGGCCTATTGTTTCTTGATGACCCTATATTATAAGCCAAAATCTGGAAAAAAAAAACCATGTTAACCCAATCTTAGGATTAGGAGAGCATGGAAGCTTAGCAAGAGAAGGATTGTGAGAAACTAAGTTTGGGGTGGCTACAAGGTGATATGTCATTTTGGGGTGAGAAAAAGAAAAATAAAGGTTGAACCCCAAGGCAAAAAGAAAAGAAAAAAAAAAGAAAAAAAAATTGCCAAAAGAAAAGGGGCAAAACAAAAAGATTAGCAAGGAGAAGGCTGTAGTCACCCAAGGCAAAAAGAGAAATGGAAAAAGGAATTTGAGTGGAATATGTGTCAAATGCTCATGCTCTCTTAGTTCCTAGGGACTTAAGCCTAGTATCCTTGAATATCCTACCCTCAGCCAGGCCCCATTACAACCTTTATAAGACCTTCTGATGTTGCATACATGTTTTCGTGGGAACTATTTTTGAGATGAACATCAAATTCATGGGAAGTGCTCTTGATATGTGAAATTGAGTGAAAAGTTGATAGCCTAGACGAATTTGAGCGAATGAGTGAAATTTTACATACCCTTGTGAGGAAGGCAATTGTTTGAAATTGGTGATCTTCCTTTTGTGTGACTCTGATCCTCAACTTAGATTAATGATTGCATGAATGATGAAGTTCTCAATTGTTTAAAGTAAATGAATGTGGGGATTACATTGATGCAAGGGGAAATCATTGAGGGAAAAAGCTGTTTTGTTAAGATTGCATGAAATTTGTGCGAAATCGATTGAATCCCTTAAGCTTGCCAAGTCTTGAGTCCTTTTTGAGTTTTAGCTTGCTTGGGGACAAGCAAGGTTTAAGTTTGGGGTGTTTTTATAAGCCTCTGGCTTATCTAGTTTTATAACTAGATAGAGTGTGGTTTTTGTGCAAATTATTCGAGTTCAATCTCGTTTTCTCCCAAATTTGGCCTTGTTTTGTTCCTAAGTAGACTTTGACTCGTTTTAGGCATTTTTAGTAGTTTTTAGTCTATTTTGAATAGAATTACGCTTTTTGTTTCTTTTTATTGTTTCAGGATAGAAGTGAAGCTCCAAGAGTCAAGGAAGCACTTCGAGTCAAGGAAACAGTGAAAATTTCCATTCTGGAGATACTCGCCCCGCGAGTATATGCTCGCCTCGCGAGCCTGAAGATCAGCAAAACAGCAACAGTCATCAATTCTGTCTCGCCTCGCGAGTCACCATCTCGCCTCGCGAACCTTAAGGCCTGACTGTGCCAGAGAAGTCATCCTTTCGGTATCGCCTCGCCAATCACAGTTCGCCCCGCGATCATTCAAACTCAGGATGGAGCCAAAACTGAAATTCGCCACGCGAGAGGATTCTCGCCTCGCGAGAGCCTGAAGACCCTGGAAGACAGAGACCATCACGGCCTAGCCGTGATGAAGGTCACGGCTGTGACAGATTAAGGTTTGAAGACTCGCCCCGCTAACACACTCTCGCCTCGCGAAAATCCAAATTGAAAGCGCACCAAAACTAATGTTCGCCTCGCGAAAGCGTGTTCGCCCCGCGAGCGAGCGAACTCTATATATTGTTGTTTCAGATCAGAAGAGAAGATCCGAATCCTAGTAGTTTTTCCACTGTATAGAGTAGTGTTAGGCCGATTTCTTGTCTCTTTGGAGCTGTGTCTCCTTTTTATTTTTCTTATTTTATGATGATGGTTATGTATGATTGTTTGTCTATGAGCATGAGGAACTAATCCCCTAGTCTGAGGGAACAATGAAGCCACCAATGGCAGTGTAGATTCGATGTGATGTATGTCTTTCTCCCTTTTTCTCAATAAATGTTTTCCAATTCTGATTTGATTGTGTTGATCATATGCTTGCGTGATTGACTTGTTAACGTTGATGAGGGTTAGTCAGCAATTCGCGTTTAGAACTTGAATTGGGATCATCGATCGAATATTGCACGAGAGTGAGTAGGAGATCGGTGCAACCTTATAGGGAACAAGAATTAACAGAGTTTGATGATTAGGGTTATGAGACCTAGTAAGTAATTAACTCAATCATTGAATACGTCCTAATGAGCACGACAGTGGATTTAGGAGAATTTGGGGGTCCCGGTTGACATTGTAATTGAACTTAGGGAGGAATTCATCATCACTTGGGTATGCATGATTGGGTAGGTGGATTTGTGACCTTGGACGTTTTAATTTCAGATTTTAATAGCTTAGTTTTATTAGATTTGTTAATTGAATTTCTATCCTATTTTCTCTCCAATCTCAACCACTTTCTGTTACTTGACCAACGTCTCTAATTTCCCGCGAATTGGTTGAATTGGTAGCCCGATCCTTGTGTTCGACCTCAGTAAATTCTTACCGTGTTATTTTATTACTTGCGACGACCCAGTACACTTGCCGGTGACTCTTCATTGCTCCTCTTAGGGAAGTAGTTCAAGACCCAATTTTGGAAGAATCAGAATAATGGCAGGAATCTAAGGTAATTTACCAAGTTCATGATTCTTCCGTTGCTTTGAGTGCGTGATGAGTGTGATTTCACCTCATAATTCATTAACATTTTGCATGCATTTTCATATAGTTTAGGCTTATTTTATTTGATTATTTGTTAATTTTGCCTTGGAACGAGTAAGGTGGTTTTGTGGTGCTTGTGTGCAGGAATCGAAGATTAAAATGCTCAGGATCAATTGCGTTGGAGCTGGCACGAAGATGGGATCTTGGAAGACAAGAAAATGAGGCAAACAGAGCTGATCACGGCCAGGCCGTGATGACCATCACAACCATGATCAAGTGAAGCTGAAAAGGAAGAATGGAAAAGTCAGCATCCATCACGGCCGTGACATGTCAACTGAGTCAGACCCCTACAAGGCAGAATCTGTCACGGCCAGGCCGTGATATCCATAACGGTCGTGACAGACCACTTAGTGAAGCAACGTTCATGGCAGAAGCTGTCACGGCCAGGTCGTGATGGCCATCACGGTCGTGACGCGCAATCCATGGATCTTCAACAACTGATTTGATCTTGTTTTTGTATTGGTTTAGGATTCAAATTGCCCAACCTTATAAATAGGACCTAGGGGCTCGAACCTGGGCACTTTTTGGGGGACATCTTACCTTAGAAAAATTGAGGATTTCTTCTTCTCCTTCTTCTCCATCTCTTCTCCTCTTCTCTTAGGACTTTTTTTGTTCATGTTATTTTTAACCAAGCTTGCTACAATCATGGCAAGGCTTGAGTAGTAGTTTCATTTCTAGGAATTGGGGCTATTCCCAAGACTTGTTTATGGTGATGTATTGATTTTGATTTCTTGTTAATTCTGATTTGTTTTCGATTTGATCCCTATTGTTTTAATTACTCGCGAATTCGGTGGCCACTTATTTGCGTGTCGTAGATACACTAAGGATGAACTTAGCGGTGAACTTAGGTATCGGATCCATAGGAATCGAACTTAGGACTTCAATCACGAGAGTTATAAGCGGTCCTTCGAGGGTTCACGAATTTTCACAAAACTCAAGGGGTTCGATTTAAATTCAATTACCACGAGAGTAGGAATTGATTTAATTGGGCACGGTTTTTGTAACCCGAGAGGGAGCATCAACTAATTTAGGATAAATTCGCCTTCAAAGAAAATTTTGGTAATTAACAAGGAGAGTAGTCGATTCAGTAACATAAACAGTTTTCTGGTATCCCAATTCCTGGGAATCCCTTTTGAATTTGAAAACCCCCAATTTGAATTGCTTTCCTGTTTTGTTTAATTTCGATATTAAATTTGATTGTTACTTGATTCTTATCTCAAAAATCAAAACCTTTTCAAAATCCCTTTTTTTTTATATATAGTCCAGTTTTATCGATTTAATAATTAGTTGTGGTTTGAGATCACGGTCCCTGTGGGATCGATCTTTTTATTACTTGGCAACGAATGTGGTACACTTGCCGGAATCCAGCACATCAAGTTTTTGGCACCGTTGTCGGGGACTGTGTTTTCTTGAATTTCAATTTAATTTTTAAACTGATTTTTCTGGACATTTTTTTATTTATTTATATTAATTTATTACTTATTTCTTTTTCTTTTTCTAGAGTATCTATCTCGCTACCATAGGTAATTTTCTCTTTTATGCAAAGATCCCTAAGTCTTTAAAACCTTGTTGAAGCCGACCCCGAGATCGAAATGACCTTTCATAGACGTAGGAGACTACAAAGAGAGAGAGAGGTTGGTTCCCATTCCACTCATGGCAAATATATCGGATACCAAACAACTGAAGGACTACGCAGCCCCAAATGCTAGGGGTCTGCGAACTGGGATTGCAAGGCCGGAAATTGAGGCGGAGAACTACATTATACCTCCTCAGTTAATTAGCATGATTAGGCAACATCAGTTTGGAGGATTACCCTCGGAGGACCCGAAGGATCATGTGGAGACATTCTTGGAATTCACCGATGCGATAAGGATTCAAGGTGCCCTGGTCGATGCTATACGCTTGAGTTTATTCCCCTCCTCTCTTACTGGAAAGACAAAAGCTTGGCTGAAGCAAGTGCCCGCTAACACGTTGTCAACTTGGGACCAACTGGAGCAGGCATTCTTGGAGAAATTCTTCCCTCCATCCAAGACTGCTTACCTACGGACTCAGATAACCGGCTTCTTCCAAAAGGACAGAGAATGCTTATCCGAAGCTTGGGATCGTTACAAGGGATTGCTGGAGTCTTGCCCATGTTGGACTAAAATATAGGCAAGTATACCCAGTCATACAAGTAATACGGTGGTGAGACCGATATCGTTCCCACGAGGATTGGATGTCAATTACTAGTTCACAAGTTCAACAACTATCTAGACTATGAAGATAATTCAAAACAAACAAAACAAAAGGAATAAAATCTTTTTGTATTTTTATTGAATACTTGGAATGCGAAAGGGGATAAAAGATGTTGGGATCAGATTTCACTAAACCTTAACCTCATGTACTACCAGGACTAGATACCTCCCATTCATGCTTCAAATATTAAAATCAATCCACTAGATTACTCAAGCCCTAATTCCTCAGATAACAAGAGCCTAAATCCACTGATAGACCCTAATTCCTTAGGTGGCCTAGATTAATGAAATTGCATTAAGATTAGGGATTACGCGATTACTAGTAAACCAAACTCCATTCCTAGACGCAAGGGTTACTAGGTGATTAATTCCAGTTCTGGCTCTAATACGAATTTTCCAATTGCATACCAAAACACTAATCAAGTCATGGGGGTGCTAGCCACAACATGCATTAAGCGAAGGAAATCAATCACTAATAGAGAAACATAAACATAGATTAATCAGTCAAGACAAATACATGAAGTTTAGTTTAGTTACATCTAATCCCAACAAACGGGGATTAGCTACTCATAATTACAGAGAAAGCCAAAACCAGAGAAATAGGAGAAGAGGAGAGAAGAAACTCCATAGGAGCTTTCCACCGTCGTCACAGCAGCCCCTCTCAGCGGCTCCCTTCTAGGGTTGAAACCCTTTTCGCAGCCTCCAAGAATCCTTTAGGTTAAAATTTGTCTGATGGATCTGTGTCAGAGACCCCCCCAGAATCTCCCTTTTTTCTGTCTATTCTGCGCTCTATTTATAGAGAGGCCACGCGTCACGACCGTGATGGCCATCACGGCTAGACCGTGACGTGCTCTGGAGTGGGCGCGCTTTCAAATTTGGAGCATCACGGCCGTGAGCCTCATCACGGGCAGGCCGTGATCGGTTCTTCTTGGCCTGTCACGGCCGTGATGGTTATCACGGCTAGGCCGTGACAGCTTCTGACTTTTGCCTTCAATCTTCTCGGTTTTCTTGATCATGGCCATGATGGTCATCACGGTCAGGCCGTGATGGGCTCTGCTTGGCTCATTTTCTTCACTTTTCAAGCTCTATTTCATCCAAGCTCCATCAAGGCTAATTCTGAGCATTTTTCCTTAAATTCCTGCAAAACAACACCAAGAAACCGCCTCACCCATTCCAAGGTAAAAACTAATAAAAATCAAACTAATCATGCCTAAACTATATGAAAATGCATTAAAAAATTTACAGGAAACATGATGTAAAATCATACTATCAAATCACCCCAAGCTTATTCAATTGCTTGTCCTCAAGCAATCACCAAGGCCAGAAGAGATAAATAATCAAAGCATGGATAGTGAACCAAGAACCAGAGTAAATGATCCAAGTAACAGGCATTTCAAATAATTCAGCAAGAGACAATCAATTCAAGTTCAATTAGAAGCCTAGGTTTCCTGGACTCATATTCTCACTGATTCGGGCACTCTTGCTCACCTGAAGATCACCCCAATCTTATTCATTTGCTTGGCTCTCTTTTTCACCTCACTCAAGTGTTTAGGGATGTATGACAATTCTCTCTATTTTCCTCAAGGAATGAATTCTACCATAGGCTTGACTATCAAACAAATCTCTACTTTATTAATGAAAACAATTAAGAATCAAGAGGTCTTTTGCTTTGGTTGTAACGGGGCCATGGGATTTATCGTTAGGTGGGGTAATCAAGAAAAGGAATTTTCAAAAGGCTACACAAAATATCAAGCATTGCCAAACATGACACCTTCTAAAATACCTTTTTGGGTTTGATTCACTTTTCCACCTTTCTTTCTTTCTTTTCATTTTATTTCTCATTTCTTTTTGTCATCCCCTTCTCTATATATTTTTCTTTTGTTTTTCTTTTGCTTGGAGAAGGGGAGATTTTTCAACTCGAGAAATATTTTTGATTCTTTCATCCCAGACTTTTTTCAACTACCTTTTTACCCTTTTTGTAATACTTTAGAAGGTATCCTACCAAGCATATTTATAAAAATATTTTCGGGTACCAACAAAAGTATTTTATTCTTTCAGGCTCAAAATTGGGCAACTAAGGGGTAGCATTCAGTCATTCAAAGCTCATAAGGCCAGAAAAATACATAGTGCCTCAATCATTTTCAAAAATGTTTTCAAAAATTTTTAAGCTTCAAAATGGTTTCAAGTCAAGTTCTAGAGAATACAATCCAAGAGGAATAACACTCTAACACAAAGAATGGGGTATATTTAGTGAGTACCCCTTTTTGCTCAAAATCTCACATTTTAGTAGTTCAAAAATCACCGAGAAACACAAGTCTACGGAACCACATGCTAATTATCAACTATCACAGATCATCTCAAGAATTTTCATTTGCAGCCTTATCACAAGAATAAAAAAATTGGGTTCAAAAGTTCACTATCTCAATTTATTTGGCACTTAGTTCTCACAATTGGATGCAAAATTTAGGCAAGGGGCAATCTAATCATGTGAACATGCAAAGCTATCATGCAAAACTATATGAATGCAACATGCAAAATGCAAATGCAAAATACCCCTACCCCAAGCTTAAGAATTTACATTGTCCCCAATGTAAACAATCAAGTCAGAGAGAGGATAAAAAATGGAACGACTTACCGAGGCGATAGTGGGTGCTGACTCACATTCCAGTCAGAAACTTGTTGGGAAATGCATCACAGCCGTGAGCCTTATCACGGGCAGGCCGTGATCGATTATGATCCATGGGTGTTGGCCTGTCACGGCCGTGAACTCCATCACGGCTAGGCCGTGATGCTCTCCTGTCTTCAGGGTCCTTCCCATCACGCCCGTGATGGGGATCACGGCTGGACCGTGATACTTTCTGGTCTTCTCATTAAGCTCATCACGGCCGTCACCGGTGTCACGGCCGTCACCAGTGTCACGGCCTGGGCGTGATGGCTGCTGACTTTGCTTTTTCTTGTCTTCTTGCTCTTCCTTCCTTCTTTGCCCTGAAAACACTTAACAAATTTATTAATTTATGATTATTTGCTCTTGATCTTCTCAAATTATTCAAGAGTTAAAAATCAAAAACAAAAGGAAAAGGAAAAGAAAACTTGGGTTGCCTCCCAATAAGCGCTTCTTTAACGTCACTAGCTTGACTCATTAAGAAGCATCCACCTGGATCCCATAGCCTGTGGTATGAGGACTAAGGGGTGCTCAAGATGTGAGATCCTCCTCTTGGATCCCATAGTTTATGGAGTGGCGATTGCAGAAGTAATATGACTATCCACAATCCCACCTATCCAGTGTGTGAAAACTCCATTGACCTCTGTAATTATGAACTCACTTCCGCCCGGGTCAACTGGTGTTTTCACGAGAAAGTTTGTCAGACAAGTGGAAGGGACTAATTTATCAGTGTCCACACATGCATGTAAGCCGACATATTTGTCCAATGCAGTAATTTCAGGCTTCTTAACAAGCATGGTGAAATCCACTACCACTTCATCTGCATTTTGAACTATCCCCAAAACCAGATTTTGCTCAATTTGTGCTGCATGTGACTCTTGTACTAACTGTTTGCAAATTTCCTCAACTTGCGTTTTGAAATTCTGCAACACAGCTTCGATACAGTCACAATTTGCTCTTGCTTTGGCCTCAGAGGTGGATAGTTCTTGGGAATACTGTTCTAGAGCAACTTTCAAAGGTGTTTGCTCATTCCATTCCCATTCCTCCTCACTTGTTCTTTCCCGGGGGTTTGTGGAAGGTAATCCCTCTTCTTGTGGCTCGTCTACCACCACCACTTCATCTTCATTTTGATCCATCCCCACAGCCATATTTTGCTCAAATTCTGCTTAATGTGGCTTTATGGGAATCATACATGGTGATGGAGGTGGTAAATATGAACGAATGGTTTCCCAATCCTCCTAGGAGATATTATATATCAGCCTACCAGTCACACTGTCAATTTGTGTTGGGGTAATATGATCCAGCAATTCTATGAAGTCTCTCAAACTCCAGTTGTCCTCCAAAGTGTGACTTGAGGCTTCCTCATCAGGTGGATAATAATAATTTTCCATGGATTTCGTCCACCTTGCAAAAAAACAGAACTCACAAGAAAAGATCAAATATATACAGAAAAATAAAAAAAAAATTGTCTAAATTAGTTGCCTCCTTTGTTACTAATGATATTGGTAAAACCAATCCCCGGCAACGGCGCCAAAAACTTGTTGGACTAAAATATAGGCAATTATACCCAGTCGTACAAGTAATACGGTGGTGAGACCGATATCGTTCCCACGAGGATTGGATGTCAATTACCAGTTCACAAGTTCAGCAACTATCTAGACTATGAAGAGAATTCAAAACAAACAAAACAAAAGGAATAAAATCTTTTTGTATTTTTATTGAATACTTGGAATGCGACAGGGGATAAAAGATGTTGGGATCAGATTTCACTAAACCTTAACCTCATGTACTACCAGGACTAGATACCTCCCATTCATGCTTCAAATATTAAAATCAATCCACTAGATTACTCAAGCCCTGATTCCTCAGATGACAAGAGCCTAAATCCACTAATAGACCCTAATTCCTTAGGTGGCCAAGATTAATGAAATTGCATTAAGATTAGGGATTACGCAATTACTAGTAAACCAAACTCCATTCCTAGATGCAAGGGTTACTAGGTGATTAATTCCAGTTCTGGTTCTAATACGAATTTTCCAATTGCATACCAAAACACTTATCAAGTCATGGGGGTGCTAGCCACAACAGGTATTAAGCGAAGGAAATCAATCACTAATAGAGAAACATAAACATAGATTAATCAGTCAAGACAAATACATGAAGTTTAGTTTAGTTACATCTAATCCCAACAAACGGGGATTAGCTACTCATAATTACAGAGAAAGCCAAAACCAGAGAAATAGGAGAAGAGGAGAGAAGAAACTCCATGGAAGCTTTCCACCGTCGTCACAGCAGCCCCTCTCAGCGGCTCCCTTCTAGGGTTGGAACCTTTTTCGCAGTCTCCAAGAATCCTTTAGGTTAAAAGTTGTCTGATGGATGGATCGTGTCGAGACACCCCGGAATCTCCCCTTTTTCCTCGTGCATTCTGCGCTCTCTATTTAGAGAGAGGCCACGCGTCACGGCCGTGATGGCCATCACGGCCAGGCCGTGACGTGCTCTGGTGTGGGCGCGCTTTCAAATTTGGAGCATCACGGCCGTGAGCCTCATCACGGGCAGGTCGTGATCGGTTCTGCCTGTCCTGTCACGGCCGTGATGGTTATCACGGCTAGGCCGTGACAGCTTCTGACTTTTGCCTTCAATCTTCTCCGTGTTCTTGATCATGGCCGTGATGGTCATCACGGCCAGGTCGTGATGGGCTCTGCTTGGCTCATTTTCTTCACTTTTCAAGCTCTATTTCATCCAAGCTCCATCAAGGCTAATTCTGAACATTTTTCCTTAAATTCCTGCAAAACAACACCAAGAAACCGCCTCACCCATTCCAAGGTAAAAACTAATAAAAATCAAACTAATCATGCCTAAACTATATGAAAATGCATGCAAAAGTGTACAGGAAACATGATGTAAAATCACACTATCAGCCCACATCATGGACTCGAGAGGTGGTTGTTAGTGCATACCTTCTACAACGGATTGGATTATTCATCAAAGGTGTCACTCGACTCCGCAGCTGGTGGAGCCTTTATGAACAGACCCCTGACTGAAGCATTCAACATCATTGAGAACGTGGCCACTAACTATCACCAATGGGGTTCGGAAAGAGGTAATAACCCGAAAAAGCTTTCAGGGGGTAAGTTCGAAATGAATAGTACCGATCTGATTAGGTCTAAATTCGACTCACTAAACAAACGCTTTGATAAGCTTGAAAAGGCTCATGTGAGTGCAATCGGTGTTACTAATGTTGTTTGTGAGATTTGTGGAATGCAGGGAGATGACATAATGGAGTGTCCACATGGTATCGCTCCTGAGTCCGGTGCTTCAGGGGAACAAGTGAACTCTTGTCACAATTTCTATGACACGAACCCGAAGCTACCAAATTATGCTCCCCCAAATCCCTACAACCAGAGGAAGAATAATCCTTACCTTTCCTGCGGAAACTACAACAACACATTGAACCACGAATTCCAAGAAGGACAAGGTAATAGGAAACCCGCATCGGGGTATCCTCAGGTACAAAAATCTAAACTCGAGTCTCTTATGGAAAACTTTGTTGCTACTCAAACTAAGCAGAACGAAGAATTCAGGCAACAAGGTAGGGCAATTAATGAGGCAATAAAAGAACTAACATATATGGTAGATAACTTGGCCATCCATAAAAAGATGTTAGAAACTCAAATTGCCCAACAAGCTGGAAATTCAATGAGGCAACCGGGCAAGTTTCCTGGACAACCTGAGGTGAACCCAAATAATGAACAATGTAAAGCCGTGAGTCTAAGGAGTGGTAAGAAACTTGAGAATCCCGAGGCTAAAGGGGAGAGCGATAACAAGAGTGTAGATGAGGAGGAGGAACCTATTGAGACACAACCTTTAGGAGAGGAAGAGCCTAGTGAAAAAGTCTAAGTATGTCCCTCCACCACCTTACCAACCTCCGATACCTTTTCCTCAAAGGTTGGCTAAGGCCAAGTTAGATAAGCAATTTGGAAAATTTCTAGAGGTCCTTAAGAAATTGTACATTAATGTACCCTTCACTGAGGCATTATAACAAATGCCGACATATGCTAAATTTCTTAAGGATATCTTGTCAAATAAGAGAAAGCTAGAAGACTATGAAACAGTGGCTTTAACGGAGGAGTGCGGTGCTCTAATTCAAAATAAATTGCCTCCTCAATTGAAAGATCCAGGTAGTTTCTCTATTCCATGCTTAATTGGTAACACTAGTTTTGATAAAGCTCTTTGTGATTTGGGGGCTAGTGTTAGTCTTATGCCACTCTCTGTTTGCAAGAAGTAAACCCACAACAATATCCCTTCAATTGGCGGATCGGTCCGTCAAATTCCCTGTAGGCATCTTGGAGGATGTTCCTATTAGAGTGGGTAAATTTTTCATTCATGCGGATTTTGTGGTACTTGAAATGGAAGAGGATTCCCAAATCCCCATTATTCTTGGTAGGCCTTTCTTGGCTACCGCAGGATCCATTATTGATGTTAAAAATGGGAAATTGACTTAACTGTGGGTGATGATAAAGTTGAATTTGATTTAGCTAAATCTATTAAACACCTTTCTTTTGAAGATTCTTGTTGCAGGATTGACCTAATGCACCAAGTGGTGAAAGAAGAATCCACACAAGCTTGTGTTGATGACCCGTTGGAAATGTGTTTGATTGGTGGAGACTTAAACGCTCATGGAGAAGAAGTAAGGAATTATGCCCGCTTTCTAGAGGCTAGTCCAGAAATTCCTCCCAACAAAACAAAGAAAGAGAAACTTGAGTTGACACCAAAGAGTGAGGATCTGAAAGATGAAGAAGCCCCTAAGGTAGAAATAAAACCTCTTCCCTCTACATTGAGGTATGAATTTCTTGGTCCTAACTCTTCCTATCCGGTAATTGTGAATGCCGGCTTGAACGAGTTGGAAACTGAGAAATTACTTAGGGAGCTTAGAATGCATAGAAACGTGATAGGATATACAATTGATGATATTAAAGGCATAAATCCCTCTTTTTGCATGCATCGCATTCTAATGGAAGAAGAGCATAAACCATCCATTGAGCATCAACGTAGGTTGAACCCTAATATGAAAGAGGTGGTTAAGAAAGAAGTGCTTAAGCTGTTAGATGCGGGGGTTATTTATCCGATCTCCGATAGTGAATGGGTTAGTCCGGTGCATGTGGTTCCTAAGAAAGGGGGAAGACTGTTATTCAAAATGAAAATAATGAACTAATTCCTACTAGGACAGTAACCGGTTGGAGAATGTGCATCGATTATAGGAAGCTAAATAAGGCAACAAGGAAAGATCACTTCCCTCTCCCATTTATTGATCAAATGCTCGAAAGGTTAGCTAGGCATTCATACTTTTGTTACTTGGATGGATATTCCGGTTTTCATCAAATTCCTATACATCCTAGTGATCAAGAAAAGACCACGTTTACTTGTCCCTATGGCACTTTTGCCTATAGAAGAATGCCTTTTGGTCAATGTAATGCACCGGCTACTTTTCAAAGTTGCATGACTGCAATTTTTTCTGAATTTATTGAAAACATCATGGAGGTTTTTATGGATGATTTTTCTGTATATGGAACTACCTTTGATGATTGTTTAACAAATTTGTCTAAGATTTTGTAGCGATGTGAAGAAACCAATCTGGTATTGAATTGGGAGAAATGCCATTTTATGGTAAAACAAGGTATAGTGCTTGGGCATTTGATTTCTGGTAGAGGTATTGAGGTGGACAGGGCCAAAATAGATGTTATAGAAAATTTGCCCCCACCGATAAATGTGAAAGGAGTTAGAAGTTTCTTGGGACACGCCGGGTTTTACCGGCGTTTCATCAAAGATTTTTCATAAATTTCTAAACCCTTATCTAACTTATTAATGAAAGATGTTCCATTTGATTTTAATGAGGAATGTTTGAGTGCATTTTGTAGGTTGAAGGAAGCTTTGACCACCGCTCCCATTTTGTAAACACCAAATTGGAATGAGTCATTCGAAGTAATATGCGATGCTAGTGACTACGCCGTAGGAGCAGTGTTGGGACAGAGGAGAGAAAAGAAGGTCCATGCAATATACTATGCAAGCAAAACTCTAAATGGAGCTCAAGCGAATTATGCCACAACTGAGAAAGAGTTGCTTGCGGTTGTCTTTACATTCGAGAAATTCAAATCATACCTCGTGGGGTCTAAAGTCATAGTGTACACGGACCACTCCGCACTAAAGCACCTCATGACTAAGAAAGAAGCAAAGCCGAGACTCATCCGATGGATTCTCCTTCTGCAAGAATTTGACCTGGAGATTCGGGATGGGAGAGGGACGGAGAACTTGGTTGCGGACCACTTATCCAGGCTCGATTCATTGGAACATGAGAAGAACAACTTGCCGATAGATGATTCTTTCCCCGATGAGCAACTGTTCGCCATTTTCGGAGAGAATGCTCCATGGTATGCGGATTTTGTGAATTATTTTGTATGCGGGATTCTACCACCGGAGCTTAATTATCAACAAAAGAAGAAGTTCTTTTCCAATCTCAAGAACTACGTGTGGGATGAGCCTTACATTTTTCGCAAGTGTGCGGATAGCATTTATAGAAGGTGTATTTCGGAAGTTCCAAGTATCTTGAGTTGTTGTCATTCCTCATCTTACGGAGGACATGCTAGTGCCTCGAAGACAGCAGCAAAGGTGCTTCAAGCTGGTTTCTATTGGCCTCATATTTTCAGAGATGCCCGAATGTTCGTGCTTGCTTGTGATCCGTGTCAGAGAACGGGGAACATATCTAAGAGGCATGAAATGCCGCTCAACACTATGCTAGAAGTGGAGATATTTGATGTTTGGGGAGTCGACTACATGGGACCCTTTCCTTCCTCTTGCAATAATAAGTTCATTCTTGTAGCCGTTGATTACGTCTCTAAATGGGTGGAAGCCATTCCTTCCCCAACAAGTGATGTAAAAACCGTAATCAAACTATTCAAGAAGGTGATTTTTTCAAGGTTTGGAATTTCAAGGGCAGTCATTAGTGATGGAGGATCGCACTTCATTGAAAAACAATTTGAGAAACTCCTACTCAAATATGGAGTCACTCATAGGGTTGCTACACCTTACCACCCTCAGACAAGTGGGCAAGTCGAGGTCTCCAATCGAGAGATAAAGAGCATTCTGGAAAAGACTGTTTCGGGTTCGAGAAAGGATTGGTCCTTAAAGCTTGATGAAGCTCTTTGGGCTTACCGTACAGCTTACAAGACTCCTATCGGGATGACACCCTTTAGACTTATTTACGGTAAGCCATGTCACTTACCAGTCGAGCTTGAGCATAAGGCCTTGTGGGCTACTAAGATGCTAAACTTTGATATAAAAGCCGCTGGGGAAAAGAGAATCCTTCAACTTCAGGAACTTGATGTGCTAAGATTGGATGCCTATGAGTCCGCAAGATCTTACAAGGAGAGAACAAAGAAGTGGCATGATAAGCATATCCTTCGTAGAGAATTCCATGAAGGAGAACTAGTGCTACTCTACAACTCGAGATTGCGGTTATTCCCAGGAAAGCTCAAGTCTAGATGGTCCGGACCATTTAAGGTAATGAAAGTATTTCCGTATGGTGCCGACGAGGTTTGGAACCAGGAACGTGGAACATTCAAGGTAAATGGACAAAGACTGAAACACTACCTTGGAGAACATCCAGTTGAGCAGGAGGTTGCGATTTCCCTCCTCGATCCAACATCGAAAGATTGAAAGGACTATGGTCAAGCTTAGGACCGTAAATAAGTGCTTCTTGGGAGGCAACCCAAGCTTTCTTTCCCTACTTAGTTTGTTTTGAATTTTGTTTTTTTATAATTAAGAAGAGTTAGAGAAGAAATATCGTCAATTATTGGGTTTGTCAAGTGTTTTCAGGTCAGGAAGTGATGAAGAGTGAAGAGGGGATGAAAAAGAAAAGTCAGCAACGATCACTTCCAGGCCGTGATGGTCATCAAGTGTCGGCGGAACCCGATTACAGCAGATTAACCCAAGGGGATTAGTTCTCCATCAAGGGTATAACAAAACCTATAAATATTATGTAAAACTGTGAAAATTGGATGATTTTTTGTGTCTGTTGCGCTCCTGTTTTATAAAGAGGCTGCGCGTCACGACCGTGATGGCCGTCACGGCCAGCCCGTGACCAATTCTGCCAGGGGCGCGCATTCAAATTCTGGTCCGTCACGGCCGTGATGCCTATCACGACCAGGCCGTGATCGCTTCTGTCCATGGGTGTTGATCTGTCACGGCCGTGACCTTCATCACGGCAGGGTCGTGATCAATTCTGACTTCCTGTGTCTTCTCATCACGCCCGTGATGGGTATCACGGCTAGGTCGTGATGCTTTCTGACTTTCATGATCTCCTCATCACGCCTGTGATATGTGTCACGGCTGGGCCGTGATCCTTTCTGTCTTCCATGGGTAGCTCATCACGGCCGTGACCAGTGTCACGGCCTGGGCGTGATGGCCTCTGCTTCAGGTGCTCTTCCCTTCTTGCTTTTCTTATCAACCTGAAAACATGAAATAGCAGTAAGTGCTTTATTTGACTCAAAATCAACTAAAATACCCTAAAACTACTTAAGAGACTCAAAATGTTGCTTGAGGATAATTACATCCAAATTTGGGCAAAATCGAGATTAAACTCGAATAAAACCTATGGTCTTACTAGTTAAAAACTAGTCGAGCCAGAGGCTGATCGAAATACCCCAAACTTAAACTTTGCTTGTCCCCAAGCAAACTAAAACTCAAAAAGACTCAAACTTGGCAAGCTTAAAGGTTTCAATCAAATTCGCACAAATTTCATGCAATTTCAACAAAACAATTTTTCCTCAATGTTTCCCCCCCTTCTGCAACAATGTAACCCCCACATTCATCTACTTTAAAACATTGAGAATTCCATCATTCATGCAATCATTAATCTAAGTTGAGGATCCAAGTTACACACAAAAGGGAGATCACCAAATTCAAACAATCGCCATCCTCACAAGGGCATTTAATGTTTCACTCATTCGCTCAGTTTGTCTAGGCTATGAATTTTTCACTCAATTTCACATTTCAAGAGCACTTCCCGTGAATTTGATTTTCATCTCAAACAAGGTTCCCACGAAAACATGTATGCAACATCAAAAGGTCTTTTAAAGGTTGTAATGGGGCCTGGCTGAGGGTAGGATATTCGAAGGTACTAGGCTTAAGTCCTTAGGAACTAAGAGAGCATGAGCATCTTGACACATTGAACTTCCACTCAAATTCCTTTTTCCATTTTTCTTTTTGCTTTGGGTGACTACAGCCTTTTTCCTTCAATACCCTTTTTTTGACATTTTTGTTCTTTTCCTTATTTTTTTCTCTTTTTCTTTGCCTTTGGCTCCAACCTTTATTTTTTTCTTTTTCTCAACCCAGAATGACATATCACACCTTGTAGCCACCCCAAACTTAGTTTCTTGCAACCCTTCTCTTGCTAAGCTTCCATGCTCTCATAATCCTAAGATTGGGTTAACATGGTTTTTCCAGATTTTCGGCTTATAACATAAGGTCATCAAGAAACAACAGGTTAATTAGGCTCAACGTGGCTAACTAGGGAACATGCATTAGGGATGGTTCTTTTCAGGCCAAGTATTTATTTCAAAGAAAATTGCCTAAATCATTTTATGCAAGCACATAAACATGCAAACCATGAAGAGATTCAAGCAAATTCGGGAAAGTGCAACTCAAAAGTGATTCATACAATTAAAAACATGTTGGAGGCTCAAATCCTCACCTGGACATTTTTGCAAATTGTTTGACCGAGATTCAATCCCTAGTGTGTGCTTCCCTTCACCCCAAACTTATCATAAATCATGCAATCACAATAGAATATATCAAAGTTCAATTTTCAATTTTTCACATGGGGATCAATTTTCAATTTTCAAATCCTAGGGGGAATCATCAACAGTCAACACATGTCATGCAATCCATCTATGCAAAATTTGATTAAAGTCCAACAAGCTCACCGACACAAAACTCAACACATACTCTTGACCTTCTCAAATTATTCAAGAGCTAAAAGAAAACAAAACAAAAACAAAGCAAGGAAAAGATAATTAAAAAGAAGAAGGTTTAGAGAAACTCATGGAGGCGGTTCCACCGGGATCCCACTGTCTGTGATACAGCGGCCAAGGAATGCCCAAAGTACAATATGATCCTCCCGGATCCCATGGCATGCAGCATAAGTATGGAAGTGAGCGCTTGACAATTATGGTGACCTCGCCCAGTGCGACGGACTTCTCATTCCCTCTTGGGTCAAAGTTGACCTCCCGGTCAACAAAGTCGTCCCAATAAAGCGGGGTTCAACCTCCTGGTCTGGCCATAGTGCCTTCCTAGTTAAAGACTCAAAGTCCAATTTCTCAGGCAGAGGCTTGAACTCCATCACTGGTTGTTCCACAATGGGAGGTGAAAAACAGGTGGAGAGGGTTACTGGTGCTGCTTCGACTTCTGCACAATCTTCATTCACTGCATTATCCAATCCATCACCTGCTATACATGCAGTAGTCTCAGCACACACCACACAAAGGTTAGTGTTAGTACAATCAGCACATATAGTACAATAGACAGAATCAGAAAAGGCTTGAATGTCTGGAAATTCAACACACAGTTCATCAGTAATAGTGTTCTTGACATTATTATCAAAATCATGTTCAAAAGAAGCATTGTCAAGAACAGCTATTTGTGAATCTGTATGTTCTTCAAGGGGATGTTGAGTTTGTAGTGTGGTCAAGGCGGAGGCAATGTGACCAATTTGAGCGGCCAAATCCTGAAGACGTGCTTCTGTCCTCCGTTGGTATTCAAGAGTGTGCTCTGTCATTTCCTGAAGACTTGCTGTCATTTGATGCACCAAAGAAGCTAACTCATCCAGGCTGCCTTGATCTCCACCATGTTGGCTAGAATAATCATTCACTCCAAACATGCCAAAATCACTACTGAACTCATAACCTCCAGCAAAGTTAGGATAATATATGCATGGTGGCTCATAATAAACATTAGGCATATAAGTTTGCATATAATTATTCATACTAAGGTTCCCAACCAGACCTAGTAGCCAAAACTAATTCAGCAATGAAAATTTTTATTTTATTTTTATTTATTTATTTTTATTTTCTGTTAATAACAACAAGAGTCCCCGACAATGGCGCCAATTTTTGACACGCTGTCGCACGCGCGTCAAAAAGCGAGTGGTTTGTAAAAACTATAGTCAGGGCGCGACAACTCGAGTATCGTCTCACAAGGACTCTTGGATTGTTATTCGCAGAAAAGTCAGTTTTGGGGGGGGGGGGGGGGGGGTTTAGATTGAGAGATTCAATTAAAAGAACGATGCAACTAAGAAATAAGTGAATATCAATGATCAAAACGATTAATCTACTGTTCTCGGTTTCCCACTATCATCGATTCATATAATTCCCATGCCCTAAGCGGATTCTAATCCCTTTTCGATTGTAGCGATAATTAACAAGCAAAATTAGCACTACACGATATATGTTCCTAATTACCGAATTAAGCAAACGGGTTGAAGCACTCGTGAATTAAGCAAACACGATTGAACACACGCGAATTAAGCAAACGCGATTAGATATAGGAACATAAAATCATCGAAACAAATCAATACCTATTCTATATAATCCTGAATTAAGCCAACAGAACGTACAGGATAGTATTGAAATGAATAAGCAATTTAATCCGGGAATTACAGAATCTCAAGTGTCGGCGGAACCCGATTACAGCAGATTAACCCAAGGGGATTAGTTCTCCATCAAGGGTATAACAAAACCTAGAAATATTATGCAAAACTGTGAAAATTGGATGATTTTTTGTGTCTGTTGCGCTCCTGTTTTATAAAGAGGCCGCGTGTCACGACAGTGATGGCCGTCACGGCCAGGCCGTGACCAATTCTGCCAAGGGCACGCATTCAAATTCTGGTCCGTCACGGCCGTGATGCCTATCACGGCCAGGTCGTGATCGCTTCTGTCCATGGGTGCTGATCTGTCACGGCCGTGACGTTCATCACGGCAGGGCCGTGATCAATTCTGACTTCCTGTGTCTTCTCATCACGCCCGTGATGCTTTCTGACTTTCATGATCTCCTCATCACGCTCGTGATATGTGTCATGGCTGGGCTGTGATCCTTTCTGTCTTCCATGGGTAGCTCATCATGGCCGTGACCAGTGTCACAGCCTGGGCGTGATGGCCTCTGCTTCAGGTGCTCTTCCCTTCTTGCTTTTCTTATCAACCTGAAAACATGAAATAGCAGTAAGTGCTTTATTTGAGTCAAAATCAACTAAAATACCCTAAAACTACTTAAGAGACTCAAAATGTTGCTTGAGGACAATTACATCCAAATTTGGGCGAAATCGAGATTAAACTCGAATAAAACCTATGGTCTTAGTAGTTAAAAACTAGTCGAGCCAGAGGTTGATCGGTAGGGGTATTATTTTTGCATTATTGCATGCTGCATTCATTTAGGGTTAGTTTTACATATATCACATGATTAGACTGCCCCTTGCTTAGGATATGCCTCCAATAGTGAAAAACTTTGTGCCAATTGAATTAAGACAGTGAATTTTTGAACCCAATTTTTGCATTCTTGTGATATGCTAAAAATGAAAAATGCTTGAGATGATCTTTTGATAGTTAATAATTAGCATGTGGTTTCTTAGATTTAGGTTTCTCATTGATTCTAATCCACTAAATGTGAGATTTTGAGCCAAAAATGGGTACTTACTAAATCTACCCAATTCCTTGTGATCGAGTGTTTTATTCCTCTTGGATTGTGTCTTCTAGAACTTGACTTGAAACCGTTTCGAGACTTAAAATTTTTTTTAAACACATTTGAAAATGATTGAGGCACTAGGTATTTTTCTGGCCTTCTGAACTTTGATGATAAATTGCTACCCCTTAGTTGCCCAATTTTGAGCCTAAAAGAATAAAATACTTTTCTTGGTACCATTGATCTATTTTAATGAACAATGCTTGGTATGGCACCTCTTAAAGTGTTGCAAAATGGCAAAAAGGGTAGTTCGAAGAATAAATTGTGGGATAAAAAGTTAGAGAAATTTCTCTAAAGTTGAAAATCTCCCCTTCTTCAAACAAAAAAAAACAAAAAACAAAAATGGAGAAGGGGATGAGAAAAAGAGAATGAGAAATAAAAAGTAAAGGGGAAGAAAGAGAGAAAGGGGGAAAACTAAACTGAAGCCCAAAAAGGAATTTTAGGAGGTGTCATGCTTTGCACTGTTTGATTTTGTTTAGCCTTCTAGAATTTTCCTTTTCTTGATTTCCCCACCTAACAATTAATCACATGGCCCCGTTACAACCATAATAAAAGATCTCTTGATTCTTATGTGCTTTCATTAATAAAGTAGAGATTTGGTTAATAGTCAAGCTTATGGTAGGGTACCTTCCTTGAGGAAATCGAGTGAATTGTCACATATCCTCAAACACATGAGTGAGGTGAGAAGAGTGCCCGAATTGGTGAAAGATGTGAGTCTGGGGAACCTAAGCTCCTAATTCGACTTAAAATCGATTGTCTCTTGGTTTCTTATAGAATTTACCTGTTGCTTGAATTCATTACTCGGGTTCTAGATTCACTGTCCTTGCTTCGATTGATTATCTTTTCTGGCCTTAGTTATTGCTTGAGGACAAGCAAAATCTTAAGCTTGGGGTAGTTTGATGAGTGTGATTTCACCTCATAATTCATTGACATTTTGCATGCATTTTCATATAGTTTAGGCTTGTTTTATTTGATTATTTGTTAATTTTGCCTTGGAACGAGTAAGGTGGTTTTGTGGTGCTTGTGTGCAGGAATCGAAGATTAAAATGCTCAGGATTAGTTAGGTTGGAGCTGGCACGAAGATGGGAGCTTGGAAGACAAGAAAATGAGGCAAACAGAGCTGATCACGGCCAAGCCGTGATGACCATCACAGCCATGATCAAGTGAAGCTGAAAAGGAAGAATGGAAAAGTCAGAATCCATCACGGCCGTGACATGTCAACTGAGCCAGACCCCTACAAGGCAGAATCTGTCATGGCAAGGCCATGATATCCATCGAGGCAAGGCCGTGATATTCATCACGGCCGTGACAGACCACTTAGTGAAGCAACGTTCAAGGCAGAAGCTGTCACGGCCAGGCCGTGATGGCCATCACGGTCGTGACACGCAATCCATGGATCTTCAACAACTAATTTGATCTGGTTTTTGTATTGGTTTAGGATTCAAATTGCCCAACCTTATAAATAAGACCTAGGGGCTCGAATATGGGCACTTTTGGGGGGACATATTACCTTAGAAAAATTGAGGATTTCTTCTTCTCCTTCTTCTCCATCTCTTCTCCTCTTCTCTTAGGACTTTTTTTGTTCATGTTATTTTTAACCAAGCTTGCTACAATCATGGCAAGGCTTGAGTAGTAGTTTCGTTTCTAGGAATTGGGGCTATGCCCAAGACTTGTTTATGGTGATGTATTGATTTTGATTTCTTGTTAATTCCAATTTGTTTTCGATTTGATCCCTATTGTTTTAATTACTCGCGAATTTGGTGGCCACTTATTTGCGTGTCATAGATACACTAAGGACGAACTTAGCGGTGAACTTAGGTATCGGATCTATAGGAATCGAACTTAGGACTTAAATCACGAGAGTTAGAAGCGGTCCTTCGAGGGTTCACGAATTGTCACAAAACTCAAGGGGTTCGATTTAAATTCAATTACCATGAGAGTAGGGATTGATTTAATTGGGCACAGTTTTTGTAACCCGAGAGGGAGCATCAACTAATTTAGGATAAATTCGCCTTCAAAGCAAATTTTGGTAATTAACAAGGAGAGTAGTCGATTCAGTAACATAAACAGTTTTGTGGTATCCCAATTCTTGGGAATCCCTTTTGAATTTGAAAACCCCCAATCTGAATTGCTTTCCTGTTTTGTTTAATTGTGATATTAAATTTGATTGTTACTTGATTCTTATTTCAAAAATCAAAACCTTTTCAAAATCCCTTTTTTATATATAGTCCAGTTTTATCGATTTAATAATTAGTTATGGTTTGAGATCACGGTCCCTGTGGGATCTATCTTTTTATTACTTGGCAACGAATCCGGTACACTTGCCAGAATCCAGCACATCAGTCCGTCTGCTGCATTCTTAGGTCCTCTTGTAGCCCAGAATGAAATTTCTGATGATTTACGTGGTTCTTTTCCTTCTGCTAACTCAAATGAGGTTATCTTATCTTCATTAACTCAATCCCTATTCATGTCTTTAAAAAGAGCAATAAAATTTTTAGAATGCCTCCTACTACTCTGTTTAATGCTTACATTAGTTGGCTTGACCGAGTTCAGGCTGAAAAATGCAACGTGTGGGAAGAAGCTGGAATTTTTGAATTTATTCAGCTTTCTTGCCATGTTAAATTAGTAGATTTTTCTTTAATAAGGGCGTCAGTCTTTTTCTGGAACAGAACCACAAATAATTTCCACTTCCCGTATAGAATGATGGGTCCGACTTTATTCAACATGTCAGCCATTACGGGCCTTCGTCCAGATGGCCCTACCATGAATTCCGATGTCGAAGTTGAGAATCAAATTAATGTCTATGTTCCAAAATGCTTTTTCTCTAAATATATAACAGATTTTAGAGGTGGAGACCAAGAACCCGTGACGGATACTGAACACGTAGCCTTTCTGTTTCTTTGGCTATGCGCTTATGTTTTCTGTAGCAAGTCTGCTACTTTGATTGCTTCATATGTTCCTCTTGCTAATCTTTTGTCAACTGGCAAGAGATTAGCATTGGGCCAATACGTTTTGGCTAATCTTTATGACGGTATGAGTATGTTAGTTGATATTGTCAGATCTAGACAAAAGAAAACCAACATAGGAGGGCCTCTTTGGCTTCTCCAGTTGTGGTTGAATGCTGTCTTAGAGCGTCAATTTTCATACAAAGCTCCTTCGGACTTGTCAATCGATACTTATGGCTCTTATCTCTGTTATGTGTCTACTAAATATTTGTCAAGAGATGAAACTGCCAACTTCAAGTTCTACTTTAAAATCTTTCACTCTCTTTCGTCCACCTCTTCAAAGATCAATTTCACACCTTTTATTAATCGGAAGTACGGTCCGAAGTGGTTTACTAAATTAAGTACCACTATATATAAATCCAACAAGTCAATTTGGACCAAATTTCTTTGCCAAAAAGTCATTTTTGTTGATGGTCCTGGTTTCAAAACCCATAGAATCTATCTTCATTTGCCCAATACCACTGCTTGTCAGCTCGGTTTCTGTCAATCTATTCCTGCTCCTTACTCGTCAAACCCTGATGAAAACTTCATTGGTGCCAAAGCTCCAACATATGAAAATATTGTGGCCATCAGAGATGAGGATAAAGCTTGTAGGGCCTTTTTACAGCCTGTCTCATTCTCTGTCTTCCATGGAGTAGCTCAAAGCTTTCTTGACTGGTGGGATGAGTACTATTCCAACCACCACCTAAGTCTAAATACCTACTTGAGTTGTATTGAAGACATTGTGGGTAATAGTGATGATTCTTCTATGCAGGAACAAGATCCAGCATTGAAAACTCGAGGTGAACTTCAGAAAGAAATTCAAGCCTTTGAAAAATTTTACAAAATCAAGTGGAATCCCTTAAGACCATTTGACATGGTTCGTCATGTTAATAGTGTTTTAGCTGAAGCCAAAAGGAAGCATGACAATAAGGAATCTGAAAGGCTTGCCAAGTATTGGGGCATTCCAAATATGACCAGGGAATTTTTTGATGGTTTAAAGGCTCCTTTTCCTAAACCTGTGCCTATTCCTTGTGCCGCTTTTGGTTTAGCTGATTCACACCCAGGAAAGCCGACGAAAGGAAGTAACTTTTTCTTTTTTGAAAGCGTGAGTGCTTACATTGACCCTTTTGAAAAACCAAATCCAGTTACCTTCGCTCGTCGGTTTTTCCAACCTGGTGACGACTTTGGATTCCATTCGCAAATTCTAACTTGTAATTCAGGTATTTACTCGTCAAATAATTTTTTATTCTTTCACTTTTGCTGACAATCAACTTATTTATGTTGTTATTGACAGTTATTCCTCTTGACAAACTTCTTCCTGGTAAGTCTAAATCTGATGTACTGACTGAAAAAGAGCTTGAAGATGATGATGAAGATGAAGACGTAATTCCTGTGGGGGTCAAAACTGTCAAGAAAAGCTCACGGCCGACCAAAGCTTCTGTTTCTAATCCTCAGACAATTAAAAGGTCTAAGAAAAGAAAAGAGAAAGCTGTTGCTTCTGACCTCCCTTCCAAAAAATCAAAGTCTACTAAAAGCTTTTCCATCTCGGCAGGCTCTGATGTCGCCAAAGCCTCTACTGCATCTAAGGTCCAAGACATCATTGTTAGTTCCTCCAACACTTCTCCCTCCAACCAATCCAAGGTAAAAATTTTAAGTTGATCTATCAAGTTATACCCTTTTGTTCACAAGCTCTTATTCTTATTTTGATAGAAAGAGAAAGTCGTCGAGACTATTCCGATAACTAAAATGGTAAGTGTTGATGTTGACTTAATGTCTTCAGACTCTAACATGGTATTTCCACTGATCTTGTCATCTTCCTTTATATTATTTTTATAATCATATATATCTCATTTTCCTTCATGTCAGGAAAAATCTCTTCAGATTGAAGATTCAATGACTACTCAAGAAATTGTCAACAAGACTATCGAACCAGCGAATCGATCTGATTCAGAGGTACAGGTTGACAGAAATTTAGGAAGCACTATTGTCGACACTAGAGGTCTGACAAATGATCCTCAACATCTCGAATCCAATCCAGAAATGCCCCCCAGCCCTCATCATCACATTTCAATCACTCCAACTTCCATAGCCGACACACCAGTTGAGACTGCCGTCGTGATTGAAATTCCGGATGAGGATATTGACATAGAAGCCTGTTTGGTCGAAACAATTCCTATCGTTCCTTCTCCACCTGCACTCGGACCTCCAATCATGAAGTCTCATGACCCTATACCAGCCCTTCACTTTAACCCTTGGATTAATATCTTTGTCGGAAGTAAGTCGAAAAGAATCAACACTTTCTGGCAACTCTTCATCAACTCAACATGACTTCAGTGATTCTCGAGTCGTCAACCTTATGCATGATCTCCAGGATCTTCTTGATAATTCTTTTAATGCACTTTTATATGATGCTAGCATTCAACAAGAATTGTCACGACTCTTCAAAGAGATCACTCCTCTCCATTCCAATCTCCCCATGTCGAGCCGTACACACTTTCTCTCCATCTATAAATTCTGGGAGCGGCTCTCTGGAAAGTTAGAAAGGATGACTTATGTCATTCCTTCTTATGAGGAGGAAGAAAATATTAAAGATGATCACTTAGCTCGGTTCCGAGATCTGGAAACTTCTAAACAAAAGGAACTTGACCTTATTTCCACCGGAATTCATACCAAAGAGAGTCTCCTAGAGTATCAAAAGAAACTGTTGGCAGAGATTCAATTAACAGATCTGAAATGCGCAAAGTTTGACAAAGCTCTAGAAAAGAGTAGAGACAAAGTCAAAGCTATTGACGACGAATCTATTCAACTTGGCCGGAAAGCTGAAAGTGTAGTTGGCAAACTCCACGCATTACAGCCCGAATATGAAGCTGTTGCTGCTGACAAGACTGACCTTTCCTTTGCATGGGATCAGTTGTCCTTCGATTTCAACTTAGGCCAAAATTGATAGTTGTAGTTCTTTTCTTTGTCAAACTCTAATCTTATAACTTCCGACAATCGTTGATTAATAAAAAGTGTCTCTTTTCTTATCTGCACGTTTATTTACTGTTTGATTTGACTGCATGTTTCCAACCAACTTCGTAACTCATGCTTATCAAATCGTCATAAATTCCATAATAAGTTTCGAAACTTTGGTAAACCAACTCGTATTAAATTCGTTGTCTCTCTGGACCAACTATAAATAATGAGGTTTGCAAATCAAACGATTTCATAGTTGAGTATTTCACATAATATGCTTCCATCTAATAAAGGTTCTCATTCATTCTTCTTTCTTCCCCCATGTGAGTCTGACCTTACCACCTTAAGACCTCATACCACAGTTTGTTTTAATGGTCATATTCTTAGTGAAGGTCAGTAACCAACGTAAAAAAAACGCAGTGGAGGTCAGCAACCAACGTAACATCTAGAGCTGACCTTGTTGCACATCCGGGGAGAAGCCTGATCTTGTAACGGAACGAGTACATCTTGCTCCAGTTCCATCATCTTCATCCTGGAAGGTAGTGGTTCTCTCTTGGTGTCATCTTTATTGTATCATAGCAACTACAACCTTCTAGGTTATACCACTGCATTGTCGAAGGGAGGAAGATAAAATGCTGCCGAACTTAGCATAGTCTTAGACTTTAGGATTAGAGTAACCTTGATTGACAATTTGTATTTTGATAACATATTGTCATATTGCCAATCTCTATATGGCTTAGACTGACAATCTATGCTTTTGACAATATTTCATTGTATTGCCAATTTAGTGAATATTCTCATTTCTTTTCACTTGTTGTCAATTTTTACTTCCAACATTGTCGGTTTATATTCCTTCAATTACTTGCCATTAATTGATTTAATTTTCGAGCCAGTATCAACATTGACAAGTGCATAAGCATTTCCAGAAAACGCTTTATCAACTCTAAATGGTCCTTCCCATTTAGGTGACCATTTGCCATATTCTCGACAACTTTTATCCATGGGCAATATGACTTTCCACACCAGATCATCTACCTTAAATGGTTTGAACTTAACTCGACTATCATAGAACTTTGCAATTCTTTCCTTCTGTCGAATCAAATTTTCTAATGCAATCAATCTTTCATCACTTAACTCATCCAATTCGTCCAGCATTGCATTCCAATATTGGTTGGTAGGCAAGTCATTTTGCCTCTGAATGCAAGTAGACTGAAGATTGATTTCGATAGGCAACACAGGATCGCGTCCATAAGTTAGTCAATATGGTGAAGTTCCTGTCGCCTGCCTGGGTGAATTTCTATATGCCCATACTATTTGATCAAGAGTATTATGTCAATTCTTAGGTTGTCGACCCACATGTTTTTCTATAAGACTAATAATGATCTTATTTATGGCCTCAACTTGGCCATTCGCTTGCGCATAGTATGGTGTAGATGTGAGCATTTTTATATGCCTAGAACCAGTGTATTCCATAACTTTCTTGCTGACGAATCTTAACCCTTGATCTGTTGTCAACGTTTGGGGTATGCCAAATCGACAAATAATGTGATTTGCAATAAAATCAATTGCGTCCTGTTGGGTAACTACTTTAAGGCAAACTGCTTCTACTCATTTGGTAAAATAATCAACTCCAACTAAAATGAATTGATGTCCTTTCGATGAAGAATGATGTATCTGGCCAATTAAATCCAAAGCCCATCCTCGGAATGGCCAAGGCTTGACAATAGAATGTAATTCGCTATCTGGTACATTTTGTATATGGTCATGTTTCTAACATTGTTCACAAGACTTGGCAAACAAAATACAATCTTTAATCATAGTTGGCCAATAATACAAACTTCGTCGAAGAATCCATTTCATGTTATCTCCTGCCAGATGGGCTCCACATATGCCCTCATGGACTTCTGACAGAGCCAAATAAGCATCTTGTTCACTCAGGCACTTGTGTAGAGTCCCGTCTACATACCTTCTATGTAACAGTCCTCCTTGCATTGTGTATTTCAATGCTTTGTATTTCAATTTCCTATCTTCATTCTAACTTGGATTTTCCAAATGTTCAATTATTGGTAACCTCCAGTCATTAGGTAGTATTACATCATTAACCAAAATATCTCTTTCTTCTAATGGATATAATAATTCTCTGATTTCCATTAGTCCTGACAAAGTCTTTTGATATATCTTGTATCCTGAGGCTATTTGAGCCAACTCATTAGCCTCTTGATTGAAATTTCTGGGAATATATTTGACAATTACGTCATCGAATTTTTTCATTAACTTACTAGCTATGATACAATATTTTGTCAAGTTGTAATTGACACACTTGTATTCTTGAGTAAGATATTTGATAACCAATTGAGAATCCCCAAAGATATGCACATTTCGTGCTTTCATTTCTATTAGTATCTCAAATCCGACAATCAAAGCTTCATATTCAGCTTCATTGTTGGAACATGGATACTTAAGTTCAAACATGAACTTAGTAGGAGTTCCTTGTGGAGTCACGATTAAGATTCCTACTCCACTACCTCCTTGATGCCTTCCGTCAAAGTAGAGTTTCCAGGGTTGTAAATTGGCAACATTTATTTCTGGAACGTCCAATCCTGGATGGTCTACCAAGAAGTTAGCTACTACCTGTCCTTTGACAGCTTTAGATGGTACGTATTGTAGAGAATATTATGACAAAGCAATGGTCTATTTACCGATACGTCCATTAAGGACTGGTTTTGACAACATATACTTTATAACATCAGTTTTGGAAATAACAAATACATTACATGGCATCATACAATATTTAAGTTTTGTACAAGAAAAATACAATGATAGACATAACTTCTCTATTGCACTATATCTTCTTTCAGCATCATTGAGGACTCTGCTTAGATAATATAAGGCCCTTTCAACATTATCATCATCATCCTGGGCCAATAGACATCCTATAGTGTCTTCAGATGCTGATATGTACAACTTCAACGGTCGACGTGGCACTGTGGAAATCATTACCGGTGGATTGACTAGGTATTGCTTGATCTGGTCAAAAGCCTCTTGGTGACAAGGCTCCCATATGAAGTTTTGCTCTACTTTCAACTTGACCAGTGGTACAAATATTCTTGTTCTTCCCGACAGATTTGATATAAACCTTCTTAGAAAGTTAACCTTTCCTAGGAAGGATTGTAGTTCCTTTTTATCTGTCGGTGCTGAGGCTTCCATGATCGCTTTGGCTTTATTTTTGTCCACCTCCATTTCTTTTTTTGTGAACTAGGAAGCCTAAGAATTTGGCAGCTGACACTCCGAAGCTACACTTATTTGGGTTCATTTTGAGGTTGTGTCTTCTCATCCTTTCAAACCCTTGCTTCAGGTGCTCCAAGTGGTCATCTTTGGTTTTGGATTTGACAACCACGTCATCAATATATACTTCTATGAGCTGTCCAATCACATCATGGAAAATCGTGTTCATTGCTCGTTGATAGGTGGCTCCTGCATTCTTTAAACCGAAAGGCATGACGACCCATTCATATGTCCCAATTGCTCCTGGACACTTGAAGGCAGTCTTTGACACATCTTCTTCGGCTATAAAGATTTGATTATAACCTGCATGGCCATCCATACAACTCAAAATCTCATTTCCTGATGCTGAGTCGACAAGCATGTCGGCTATTGGCATCGGATACTCATCTTTTGGGTAGCCATATTTAAATTTCTTAAGTCTATGCATACCCCCATTTTGCCATTCTTTTTAATGACAGGAACTACATTAGAAAGCCAATCGACATACCAGGTTGTTCGAATGAACTTTGCTTTAAGCAGTCTTTGCACTTCCTCTTTGATTTTATGCACTACCTCTGGAGCAAACCTTCTACTTGCCTGCTTGACAGGCTTGCAATTCTCCCTAAGTGGCAGTCGGTGTTCAACAAGATCTCTGCTTAAACCAGGCATTTCATCATAGTCCCATGCAAAGCAATCTTTATACTCTGCAATTAATCTGACAAGTTTTTGTTTGTAATCCTCCGACAGAAAAGCACTGACAAAAGTGGGCCTTTTCTTTTCTTCCATTCCTAAATTTATTTCTTCCAGAGGATCTTCTACTTCAACGTTTTGGTTAACTTCAGCTCCTTTCTCAAAACCCAAAGGACCGTCGTCAATGATACAATCTACCAACACACTCTCTGAAGTGTGTACTTCTCTGTTGGCCAGATAGGCCGGCAATCTTCTCAGGTGTGTTTCAAGGCTCATTGTCGGAACTGGGCCGAGACTTGTCGGCCCCTCCCTTTATCTTTACGCCAAACTAACTGAGAAGGCTTGCTTCTAATGCTTCTTGGTCAATAACTCCTTCGTTGGCAGTCACAGGTCTGACGTTTGGCGAGTATACTTTGAAATCCACATGTGACTACTGGGCATAACACGCGCTATCGTCAGCTTCGACGATCTCAACTTGATCTTGCTCATTCCACAAGATTATTTTCTAATGCACTGTCGAAGGAATTGCTCCCACAGTATGAATCCAATCCCTGCCAAGTAATAAGTTGTAGCTTGATTTGGCTGGAATTATCACGAACAATGTCATTCTCTCGACAATACCAACCTGGATATTGAGAAGTACAACACTATCTGATGGAGATGTTTTGCCACTGAAATCAGTGACGACCATGTCTATCAGAATTAAGTCCGACTGATCTTTTCCTAGCTTTTTAAACATTGCCCTAGGCATCAAATTGACAGCAGCTCCTCTATCAATCAAAACTCTATTAGTGGGTCTCCCATCAATTGTAGCCTTTACATGAAATGGCCTTAAATGATTTCTTTGTTCATCAGTGGGCTTTTCTAACTGGGCTATATTGTCGAACACGGTGACCAAATTCTCTTGGACATACATCCAAAAATCATCTGGATTTCTATCGTTGTCGGCCATATCCTCATCATCGGAAAAATCCACTTCAAGATATCCTTCATACTCCACCGGGATAACGGAAATCAATCCTATATTCATCCTCATGCCTGGTTCCGGGATGATTTCATTCTCTGGATCCTCGTCTAAGAATGCACCTCCTACAGTTCTTCCATGATTTCTTTTCAAATCATTGTCATCGTCTGATCCTAACCTTTCTGACAAATGTCGGGCTATCCCTGCAACACAATTATCCAGTGCCTTGATGATATCAGCTAGATCTTCATTTTGGCTATCCATGTCCATGCCTCTGCTGATGTTAATATCATCATTTGGATCGTTTAATGCCTCAATGACAGCATCAAAAGACAATTCCTCCTTGGTCAAATCACATTCAGGTTTGAATGTTGCCAACTGATGATCTGGCATCCTCGCCTCGAACTTCTTCTCAAGCCCTGCTACCTTTTCCATGTCAATTAATCCAACCGGCCATTTGCCTGTGGATTTCGTTGGTGGTGACGACATTTCTAAGGCCTTCTTTTTCTCTGCTACACAGACCTGGGGTATGGACTTATTTGACCTATTTTGAGTAACAGGCACCCTCATGTCAATCTCCATTAGGTGAGCCTCTATCACGCTCTTCATTTTAACATCTCCACTCTTGTCAGCTACGTTGTCAGCCATTGCAACCAAACAACCAATATTCTGTGAAGGCATCTCTTTTATGATGACACCTCCTTGCCTGGCAAGCTTCTTCTTTTGAGCCTGTCGGAGCCTTTGCAACCTCCTCTTTTGGCTCTTAGAGATGGCTGGTTGAGTTGATGGTCCTGACAAGCCAGGTCCTGTCATCTGAGCATTCTAGGCTAGTTGGCCCTTTCGATAATCCTCATTCCAAAAGGGTGGATTGTGGTCATTGAACTTGTTTTTTCTGACCCATTTCTACTTTTGTAACTCTGGATAACGAGTCGTGGCAGAATTCTTTACCCATTGATCCACCATTACATTGGATGAGGGTTTCCTAGTCTTGACAGAATTGAATCTGCAACCGATAAAGTTGTTATTTCCCATTGATCCTCTGATTAGCTCTTTAAGCCAACCTCCGGTGTGGTGCTGTCTAGGTCCTGTCTGATGCATGTGTTGTTGAAGGCTATTTGCCTGCCTATTAACAACAGGTGCAGCACTTCTGTGTACACTGTTGACCCAGTATGGCTGCTCGAGTGTGAAAATCTGCCTTGATTACTACCATTGCGGGACTCAGTTCTGTATTGTGGGCGATAAGATGGCGTTTTCTGCCCCCTGGCCTTCTCGGCAGCCACTTCATCATAAAATGCTTCACATCTTGGGTAAACTTTAAGTATGCCACCAGATTTCTTGTGTGTCATAAAATCGATAAGCGGTTCACCCGGCTTTGGATAAATATTAAATGAATCCGACAGATCCATCTGGATATTTTGCCCAGCCCTGATGTTGACCATGCCTATTCCCATAGGGACTCGGCGGTCAGCCTTGTTAACTTCAGGACCAAACGGTTCTGTATCAACCTTCATGTCTAGTTTCTTGTCTGAAAATTTTAGTCTTCCTACTGCCAAACCTTTCTGAATAATGTCCCTGAAATGCATACAATCATTAGTTACGTGACCGAAAGTGTTACGATACTTACAGTACTTCCGATCCTTAATATCATGGGCCTTCAAAAGCCTATGGTCATCTGACAATTTTAACAGCTTATCTTTGAGTAATATGTCAAATATTTGATCGGTCTTGGTCACATCAAATGTATACACTTTCTTATTAATGAAAGGAATCCTTTCTTTGGCCCTCGCAGGCTTCAAAGCTTGCCATATATAAGGTGGACCATTTTTTAATTCAACGTAATCTACCTCATATTCCTCAAAATCGTTGCCCTCCTCGTCGGATTCATGACATCCGACAAAGTTAATCTTTTCTCTTTTGAGGAATTTCTTCTGCTTGAAAACCTTTTTGGCTTTCAATTGTTCAATTTGTCGGACTTTATCTCCTAACTGGGCAAGATCAATTAGATGTTGGTTGACCAACTTCTTCCTAATATGATAATCTAGACCCCCAACAGCAATCTTTACTATTTCTGCCTTAAGGATAGGGGTGAAGCAACGACTCCTCATTTGAAGGAATCGGGCAAGGTAGTCATCGACAGACTCGTTATTCATCCTCTTAATGCCAAATAAGTATGTCAATCCTATCTTTAGGTCACCCCTAAAGAATTGATCATGAAAACTCCTCTCTAATTGATTCCAGGAATGTATGGAATTAGGCCTTAGAGTTGAAAACCAAGAAAAAACATTCTTAGTCAATGAACTCGGAAAGAACTTCATCTTTAATCCCTCTTCTAGAGCCAAATCTCCCAACTCGATTGTATATCGGGCAATGTGCTCGACTGTCGACTCTCCACTTTCTCCTGAGAATTTTGACAATTTGGGTATTTTGTATCCTCGAGGCATTTCTGCCTGTTGGACCCAGTCAGGAAATGCCGACACAAAAAATGGTTGATTGGCATAACCTATGTTTAAACCAAACCTATTCAATGCTTGCTCGACGACTGGATTGACATTTTGATTTAGAACGTTTTGACGAAATGCTCCAAAAGCACCCTGGTTTATGACAAAATCTTCGTCTTCCTCTGGTTGTAGAATATTTACATTTCCACGTCCCAAAGGAATCCGACGATGGGGCTGTGGCCGTTCGTCATCTTGTTCAGATCCGTCAAGTTGTATAACTTACGGTTGTTCAACCTGTGGTTGATTATTCCTATTAACATTTCTATTGAGATTTCTATTGGTATTTTGGTTATAATCCGGGGCTACAATGCACAACGCTCTATTTAACCTACGTATCTCATTTGCTAATGTCAAGCATGCATTATTCGTGTTTTCCATTAATGGCGTAATCACTGTACTCATTTGTTGAGTAAATGTATTCACCATGTCATGATTACTAGAGTCAATTTGTGGTCGAACATTGGCTAATGTAGCCTCTGACAGACTAACAATATTTTGTGGGGGGTTGTCTCAGTGGGGATATATGCGGCCTTACTACTGGTTGCTCTTGTCGAGAATGTATTACTACCATTGACCCTGTTATCTCATTCGCATGACTGGGAATTTGCCCCCAATCGATGGTCCTGCCTGTCCAGATGCATGGGCAGCCATCGTCATTCTATTTGGATATGGTATGTATGCAAATGGGGTATTTGGATTGACAGCAGTCGAACCATAAGGCATCCCATACAAAAGTTGTGTCAGAGGTTGCGTAGTCCCTCTTGGGTTTGAATTCACAACACTTCGTGGAGACAATCCGGTAGTTGGTGGATTTATTTGTTGTAAAACTGGGGAAGTTGGTGATGGGAGTGTTCCTTGGCCAACTTCGTCAAATCTATTGACAACTTGAGCATAAGAAACGCCTCTTCTCGCACCTAAACTATTAGTGTTATTATTCCCTGCATTAGTAGCGTTAGCCCTGGTTGCAGGAATATTGTCAACTGGTGCAATAGCATCCACCGTTGATGCAGCGGCGTTAGTGCCTACTATGCCTGTATCACTTGCGCTACTCATATTCACAGAGTTTTGGGAAATAGATGATGTTTCAACCACCTTTCCACTCCGTAGACGCATACAATAAATTCGTATGTCAAATTCGTGACACTGTACGAGTTACTCTAAACTCGTCCCACCGAGCGTGCCAATTTGTTAACGTTGTTTTTTGGTTGTGTTCAAAAAATTCCTTCGTCACAAATAATTATAGATCAAACGAGTGTGGGACCTACGAGTTATGCGGTAATCTCGTCAGAATGTATGTATGAATAGTCTGCCAAGTAAAAATTTGACAATTAAAGCCAGGTTAGGAAATGCTGGTAAAGACTTGGTGTCAAACGATTATGTAAATTTGTCAAAGAGGTATAAAGCATTGTCAATAATGAGTTTTGACGATAAATGATTCATGTTTTAAAAGATAAGTTTGAAATTTAAAAAGAGGGACGGTTATTTAATAGAAAATAACTTCTTAATCGTACTGAGTTTATAATGAAAAGAAAACTGAAGTTTGAAAGGAAAGTTAAGTAAAGAAAGATCTAAATGACACTACTTGCAAGAAGTAAAATAAACTTAAAAGACGAACTTGAGAGAAATACTGGAAATTAAAAGGAACAAGTAAAGAACTTGAACAAAAAGGATGAAAATGGCATTGAATTTTGCCATAGTATCGAAATAAGAAGGATGGAGGGAATACTTGAATGTAATCCGTCAATCTACTGTGTGATCGAGATGTGTAGGATGTGTATCAAGTAACCTCCTCTATTACATTGTAATAACTAGTATTTATAGGCAAATAAAATAACTACCTAGTAGTAATTTCCTATCTAAATGACTGCCACATGTCCTTGGCAGTTCTCTTAGGCTTTACATTTGAACTGCTTGTCAATACAATTCCAATAACTGCTCAATGTCTTAAACCGCACTGTGTCAACTGGCTTGTCTTTGACGGGACTATCTGCTTGATAACTTATCTTGACTATATTGTCGATTTTGAGACTTAGTCATTTTTTCTCTTTCCATATCTTTGACAATCCTCCCATGAATTTCGTCAAAAAAAAATGCTTGTCAATCTATCTTTTCATCGACATGTACACTTTCTTATCAGCTAAGTATTTTTGATACTTAGAAAATAACATTCTTTACTTCAATTCTTTCGTCAGCCTGTCAGAATTATTTCTGTCAAGAGTTTGAAATTCTTCCACTAACACTTGCAAAGGACATCATGGACCTTTGGAAATCTCTTTTGTTGATTTTTTTTTTTTTTGACAAAATGTTTTTCCTCTGTTCGGAGCAGCCCTTGGTAGAGATGTGTAGGGGGGACTTGTCCTCCTACTTGATTTTCTTTGCTTTCCCTATGTATATCAAAAAAGAAAATTGGTCAATCATACTATTTATTAACTTTCTTAATATTCTTATGTAATAATTTTAATGATTTGTTTGTTAGAGTAAAAAATGGGAAGAGAGAAAATGAGGAGAAAATACATTTTTCTCTTATTTTGTGGAGGAGAGAAACAGGAAATGGAGAACAAAGTTAGTAGGACCTACCTCAATGATATGTAAATTTGCTTTTTGTTTTTTTTTTTTGGATTTATGTAAATTTGTTTTAAGTTTATGATTAACAACTTTCTATGACACGTAGTTGTTATGTTATAAGAACATGCAATAATTGTTCAATAATATGCAAAAAAAAATTTTGGATTTATGTAAATTTGTTTTAAATTAATGATTAACATCTCTCTATGACACCTAATTGGCATGCTATACACTAGTGGAAAATATACATTAGACGGTAAAGGTTTACGTCAATTAACCAAAAACTAGACGTTAAAAAGGGGGCGGTGGCAGTTTTGTAAATAATTAATTCACTGTTAACGTCAGTTGTTTTAAGGACTGACGTTAAAAGTGAGGCGGTGGCAGTTTTGTAAATATAAAATCACTATTTGCGTCAGTTGTTTAATGAACTGACGTTAAAAGTGTTTTGGAAGAAATTATTAAAACTTTTAACGTCAGTTGTTTAGAAGCCTGACGTTATAAGTGTGATTTTTACTTCAGTTAAATAAATAACTGACGTAAATAATCAACTCCTTCCTATCTTTCTTTCGTTGTCATCTCAGGGTTGTCACTCTTAACGCAGATCATCACTCCATATAGTGCAGTTTATTTCTAATCTTTTTTTTAAAAAAGTTTATTTTTAATCTTAATTAATTAGCTTGAATTAGCTAGTAAATTAACAAATTCTTGTGCAAATTAAAATAAATAAACACTTAACATAAAACAAGTTATATATGTATAATCAAATCGTATCTCATTGAAGCGATTCATAAGTTACAATTACATGTTTAAAAGATAAAAAATTTCCGCAAGATATATAGCACTAAAATTAAAAAAGTTTCTGCTTCAACATCATTTTCTTCTCAGTCCTGTGCTGATCAGAATCTCCAACATTGATTCTTCTCATTGAAGCGATTCATAAGTTACAATTACATGTTTAAAAGATAAAAAATTTCCGCAAGATATATAGCACTAAAATATAAAAAAGTTTCTGCTTCAACATCATTTTCTTCTCGATCCCGTGCTCGAATCTCCAACATTGAATGCATCCCCTCCCTCATTTGAAGTCGATGCTCCATCTGAATCCACAGTCACTTTGGAGCCGTGGCAGAGTGAATGGTGCACTCGATCTGTTTCAGCAATATTCTTGGAACAGCCACTTGGTTCCAAAGCCGAAGTTTTGGAACTGTAGCTGCTGATTCTCCAGAAGGATGATGGTGTGTGCAAATCACATTACATGATTCACCCAACCTTACCATCCATGTTACGTGATTCACACAACCTCAGAAGTTGTTTTGACCATTAAGACAGAGACCTTTAAGTCTAGGTATAGGAAGAAAGAGTAATGAAGTTAATCTCCATGGCAGGGCCATATTGTGAAGCAGAAAAATTAAAGGAAGGAAGGAAGCTATTTATAGGAGTAGGGGATGAAGTTACTAGGCGTCGTAAGTTGCTAAAAAATTAAATTGATCATTAAGAGCATTAGGTTCCAAGGCGCATTGGGAGTTGGCCTGGCAGTCATATATTATAAACGTGCAGAAAAGAAAACGCCAGAAGGAATAGGAAGATACACTTTTAACGTCAGTTGTTGAATAAAACTGACGTAAAAAGCATTTTTAAAATAAAAATATTTATTTTTAACGTCAGTTGTTTATACAACCGACGTTAAAAGTATGATTTTTACTTGATTAAATAAACAGTGGCGTAAATAATCCTATATCCCTATCTGAAATGCCATGTTGTCACACAGGTCTGTTAACGTCAGTTGTTGAATAAAACTGAAGTTAAAAGTGTTTTTAAAATAAAAAATATTTATTTTTAACGTCTGTTGTTTATACAATTGACGTTAAAAGTGTGATTTTTACTTCAGTTAAATAAATAGCTGACGTAAATAATCCTATATCCCTAGCTATCTGAAATGCCCCGTTGTCACTCAATTAACACAGGTCTCGAGCCATTTTGTGAAGGAATAGAAATATAGAGGAAAAGAAGAGGCGTATGCATCATGTTATTCGAAAGAATGTTATTGTATCACGAGACAACACTTTTAACGTCGATTGTATTCAACAAGCGACGTTAAAAGTGTTTTTTAAAAATATTAATATTTAACGTCGATTGTTAATAAAACTGACGTTAAAAATTAATTTTAACGTCGATTGTTTAATACAACCGGCGTTAAATGTTGTTTTATGTTTACAACCGCGCGTCTTCCGCACTTCGCTCTGTACGTGCGTCTCTTTTCTCTTTTCATCACGCTCAACCCTAAATCACTCTCAACCCTCACTCTCACTCTCACCCACCCGGAGAACCCCTAATCGCGAGCTCATCTCCACCGCAACCACCGCGAGGGCTTCTTCGCCACCACCGTGAGGTACACTATTAACCCTAACTCTGTCTTTCCATTCATTCTTTGCAATAACTTGAGGTACATCTCTCTTTCCCCTTCCCGCGCACTAACTCTCCTTGTCCCTCTGCTCTCAGTAACCACATCGAACGTTGGCCACCACTCGAGCTCCCCTCCCCACAACCACGCGAGCACCTATTTCTGGTGAGTATTTAGGGCACATTTTTTTATTTTTGGTTTTGAGTGTATGTTGAAACTGTAGTCTCGGTAGTTGAAACTTGAAACCGTGAGTTTGATTTGTTTGGAATCTACGTCTCTGTTTTTGGTTTTGAGTACATGTTGCTCTGCTGGTTGATCTGTCACGGTCGTGATGCTAATCACGGCTAGGCCGTGATCAGTTCTGCCTGTGATGGCATGGTCTGTTCAGTTGGCACGTTACGGTCGTGATGGACATCACTTTGCCAGGAGTGACCAGTTCTTGGCAATTAATCTTTAAAAACTATAGTTTTCAATCTCCCGTATTGTCCTTATATTGGATATATATATGTTTTGTATATCTACAGGACCTATCTAGTTATGGATCGTAGTTGGATGGTTTGTAAGCGTACTAGTGCTGAGTATTTGAAGGGGGTGGGAGAATTTATAGAATTTGCTCAAAGGAATGTTCCTAATAGTAATGGAATGTTCTGTTGTCCTTGTGTCAAGTGTTTGAATACGAGGAAATGTACGGTGAAGGATATACGTACTCATTTGATTTGTGAAGGGATTTTCTTGAGTTATACAAGATGGATATGGCATGGTGATATGTTGTTGAGTAGTAATACGGCGAGTGTCTCCCAAAGTGAGGACGTTGACGTAGATATGGAAGATGATCGAGTAGAGGACATGATCCGTGATATTGGACAAGAATCTTTTCATCGAGCGCATGTGTATGATAGGTTGTGCGGTGATGCGGATAAGCCTTTATATCCAGGGTGTACTACTCATACACGGTTGTCGGCGGTGCTAAAATTGGTTTGTGTGAAGGCGAGAAATGGTTGGAGCGATAAAAGCTTCATGGAATTGCTTGAAGTGTTGAAAGACTTGCTTCCGGAGGACAACACATTGCCTGACCGTAACTATGAGGCCAAGAAGGTATTGTGTCCTATGGGTATGGAGTATAAGAAGATACACGCATGCCCCAATGATTGCATATTGTACACCGGTGTTCATGAAGACAAACACGATTGCCCCAAATGTGGGTTATCACGATACAAAGTGAAGGGTGGTGATGATGATGATGATGTTGATGATGTGAGAAAAAAGGGTCCTCCTGCGAAGGTGTTGTGGTATCTTCCAATAATTCCAAGGTTCAAGCGATTGTTTGCCAATGCAAAAGATGCGAAGAATCTTAGATGGCATAATGATGAGAGGAAACGTGATGGAAAGGTTCGTCATCCTGCTGATTCTATTCAATGGAAGAATATCGATACTATGTTTCCGGATTTCGCCGATGAGCCAAGAAACCTAAGGCTTGGACTTGCTATGGATGGAATGAATCCTTATGGTAACATGAGTAGTATTCATAGTTCATGGCCTGTTCTGTTGGTGATTTACAACATGCCCCCTTGGTTGTGCATGAAGCGCAAATACATGATGTTGTCTATGATGATTTCGGGCCCAAAGCAACCGGGAAATGACTTAGATGTTTATCTAGGTCCCTTGATTGAAGACTTGAAAACGTTGTGGGTGGAAGGTGTTGATGTAGTTGATGGGTATTCTCATGAGACTTTCAAGCTTCGTGCCATGTTATTTTGCACCATCAACGACTTTCCAGCATACGGTAACTTGTCCGGGTACAGTGTCAAGGGGCATAAAGCAAGCCCTATATGTGAAGAAGGCACATGCTACACTCAGTTGCATCATGGAAAGAAGATGGTTTACCTTGGGCATCGGAGATTTCTTAGACGTGATCACCCATATCGTAAGATGAAAAAAGCTTTTAATGGATGCCAAGAGACAGAAGAAGCGCCGTCGGCCTTAATTGGAGAGCAGGTTTATCAGAGGGTAAAGGACATCGATGTTATATTCGGCAAGTCCCAAAAGAAAGGTAAATCTGTTGAGAAAAACATATGGAAGAAGAGGTCGATATTCTTTGATCTTCCATACTGGCGCAAGCTTGATGTCAGATACTGCATTGATGTGATGCATGTGGAGAAAAATGTGTGTGATAGTGTGATCGGGACGCTTCTCAACATTCAGGGCAAGACAAAGGATGGTGTGAATGCTCGTCTCGACCTCGTTGCTATGGGTATACGAGAGCAGTTAGCTCCAGTTGTTGAGGATGGTAAGCGGACTTATTTGCCGCCAAAGATGTCATACTTTGTCAAAAAAAGAGAGACAAAGTTTCTGGGTGTCTTGGTGGCATCAAAGTTCCACATGGTTACACTTCAAATATGAAGAGGCTTGTCTCTAGTGATCTTAAATTGGTTGGCTTGAAGTCTCATGATTGTCACATCTTGATGCAACAACTTCTGCCCGTTGCTATTCGTGGTATTGCTACAAAAAATGTGAGACATGCCATTACTCGGTTGTGCTCATTCTTCAATTCTATATGTAGCAAAGTCGTTGACCCCGTATGTTGGATGACTTGGAAGTTGAGGCTGCTACAATCTTGTGCCAATTGGAGATGTATTTTCCTCCTTCCTTTTTCGACATAATGGTTCACTTAATTGTTCATTTGGTGAGGGAGATTAGATTATGTGGGCGGTTTTTCTGAGATGGATGTACCCAGTTGAGCGCTACATGAAGATCTTGAAAGTGCGTGAAGAATCATCATCGTCCGGAAGCATCTATTGTTCAAAGATATGTTGCAGAAGAAGCTATTGAGTTTTGTTCGGACTACCTTCATAACACGGATCCTATAGGGGTTCCTAAGCCTCGGCATGATGAGATCAGATGTCAAGGTAAGGGTACACATGGCTTAAGAATTAATAGGAAGGATCGGGAGGAAGTGCTTCAAGCACATTTGTATGTATTGAACAACATCGAATGTGTTCAGCCTTTCTTATTTGAACATAAAAGAAAAGTCAATCAAGAAAACCCTCGAATGAGCGAAAGGTGGTTGTTGAACAAGCATAACAAGACTTTCTTACCATGGTTCAAGGAAGAAATGCTTAAGGATGGTAGTACTACTTCTAATGACGTAAAATGGCTAGCACGTGGGCCTAACTTCAACGTCATATGTTGGAGCGGATACGACATAAATAGCTTTTCCTTTTATACAAAGGAACAAGATAACAAGAGTACCATGCAAAATAATGGGGTTATGATCGTGGCCGAAGCAATGCACTTCTCTAGTGCAAAGGACACAAAACCCGTTCTGAAGACCGACACCTTACTTTGGATATATTGAAGATATTTGGGTGCTCGATTACACTAAGCTTACGGTGCCGGTATTTAAATGTAAGTGGGTTGATAGTAACGGTGGTGTACAAACCGACAAATTGGGGTTCACATTGGTAGACCTCAACAAGTTAGGTCATATAAATGAGCCTTTCATAATGGCTTCACAAGCAAAACAAGTGTTTTACATCACTGATCCTTCTAACAAAAGGTTGTCCGTGGTTCTCCAAGGAAAAAGCATGTATAATGGTAGTGATGAAAATGAAGATTCAAATCTTGATATTCCTAAGACTCCTTCTTTTTCAACAAACATGCCTACTATAATCGAGGAGACACAGGTGGACGATGTACATGCCACTCGTGATGATCATCACGAAGGGATATTGATATAGGTAGTTTAAACTTAGTATACATTTATAACCTATGTTAATAAATTAATATATATTGTTTTGAACAAGCATACATTATATGGATCATTGTTCCATTTTTCCTTTGCAATTCTGTAATGTGTGTGATATTCTGTGTTACTGGGATATTTACTGAATGCAGGGATGGCTTAGGGGAGTGATATTTTAAAACTGAATTTAAAAAAAAATACTATTTACGTCAGTTGTAGCATACAACTGACGTTAAAAGTATTTTATAAAAATATACAGTACACTATTAACGTCAGTTGTTTACTACAACTGACGTTAAAATTAAGACATTTAACGTCAGTTCTTTATAACAAATGACGTTAGTTTTAACAAAATTTACGTCAGTTATGTTAAAGAACTGACGTTAATTTTGACAAAATTAACGTCAGTTGTGTTAAAGAACCGACGTTAATAGTGTTATATTTAACGTCGGTTCTCAACTGACGTTAAAAGCGTAACTTTTAACGTCAGCTGTATTTACGTCAGTCAGTATTCTGACGTAAAAAATCAATTTTAACTGACGTAAAAAGCACTTATTGCACCAGTGATAAGAACATGCAATATTTGTTCTATAACATGTAATTGTTATGCTATAAGAACATGCAACATATTCCCTCACCATATTCATCCAATACTCAAAAATTAAAACGACAAGTCGTAGAAATTAAAACGATAGAGTAGAATAGTGAACATAGTCACAAAAAAATGGTAGAAAATAGATAAATAAAGCAAGTTTAGCAAAATCCAGATAACACTTGTTCATTCAAATAACTATGAATTTCGTCCTTATCCTCATTTTTTCTTGCTCCTTTTCCTCCACTGTCCTTCATCCTCCTCGTGGGGAGTTTTCTCCTTGATCATGCGAGACAAATCCTCACATGTAAGGTTTATTAGGCTTAGGACGTCGATTTCGTCCAAATTGACAAGGCCACACTATGCTATCTCGTGCGAGCGAGTTTTAAATTTTCTCTCATTTTTTTATTTGGTGTTTATGGTTTTTATTTGAGATTTAATCTTTCGCTTTGTCAGAGTGCCAACTACTTGAAGATTGAAAGCCTGCCGCACCTGACATCCCAAACCCTAACACAACGCTTCAGGGATAAAAATCGCAAAAGAAAGTTCCAACCATGGCATTGGCATCAACAGTTGGGATTTGTTTCTGATTAACAACGTGAATGAGTACAAGGAGGTGGAAAAGTGGTGGCCCTTCAAATTAATGGGTATCATTAAGAATAACATCCAAGATAGTTCCGCTTATCATGAATTTCGCATCCCTAAAAACATCCTAGAAAAGGTCATCAAGAAGCATGCTGAGGTCACCACAAAGGATGATGTCAAGGCACAAGGCTTTTGACGCCAAAATCGTCAAGGTTAAGCAAGCCAAGCCATTTGATTATTTTGAGGTTAGTTTTCTCTTACATTTTTTTTATTTGGTGCACTCATTGAATTTATAGGTTAGAGATTTTTTTTTATTTGTGTTAGTTGTTATTTTTATTTATAGTTGTGAACAACTTGCACTACAAAAAAACTGTCAATTTGTAGAGATTATATTGAAGGGTTTCTTTCTTAAACCGCCACAAATTAGCATCAATTTAAATGAATATTGAGTTCCCAACAAAACGTTCAAAATCAGCTGAACAGTGACGATTTAAGATTCAATTTGTGAAAGTTTATAATCCCCTCAAATTAAATATTAAAATATATCCTCCCTTACTATTCATTACCCGCGAACCCAATTCTTAATCGCGCGAACCCAAAAAACCCAAATCGCCTAATTTCGTTGTGCCTCACTCCTTCACATCTTCGTCTTCCTTATCCCTACCTCTACCACAGTCTCTCACTCGCAGCCAAAGACCGCTGCGCTAACTCGTCTCCATCCAAGGCACTTCTGCGTCTCTCACTTCTGCGCTAACACGTCTCCACCCTTACAAGTCGCAACAGCGCCTGAATCGTCCTCCAACCGCAATAAAGACTTCTGCATTTCACTCCCAGGTAAGTTCCCTCTTTGTTTTTCTTTCTTCTGCTTGTCAATGGAGGCATTCTTCTGCGTTTCACTCCTTTCTTTCTGCCACACTCTGTTCGAATTGGGGTTCACTGATTTGGGGGTTGAGGGTTTCGCTCTTAATTTGGGGATTACTGTGATGTTCTGTTTGTCAGTAGAATAATGAACTTGAATTGGAGATTCAGAGGGAATGAAATAGTGATGGTGAATAATTTACACGTGCAAATCTTTTGGGATGTGCATGATTGGTTGTGCAAATCTTTTGGGATGTGCTTGATAGCTTGTTTCCTGAGTGGAGATTTGGTCTCAATTTAAGAATTTTTTTCTTGAAATAGGGAGTGTGTCAATTCCATGTATGGGCTGTAAATTTAAGATTACACTTCGTATGTCTGGAGACATGTCATTTGCCATGTATTTGTGTGATTTCCCTTTATGTGTGGGTGCTATAAACTTTCTGAAGCTTAAGAAAAAATCAGAAAACATACATGATGGTACTTATTGTTACTTTGTAGATATTTTTGAATCCAAATAAATTACTAGGGCATAATTTCTAGTGTATGTGTTTGAAATGGGAAAATTGTTAAACAAGATTTTTTTTTTTTTAAGCAAAAGAGTACTAAAGCATCCATTGGGTGATTAACTCAAGTGAGGTTTATGACTAAGTTTATTTCTGGGCAAGAGCCTGAGTTCAGGTTTGCAGCTCTTAGGGTGTAATGCTAGAGAATGTGGAGCTTATACACTTTAGGATCCAGGTTGTTGCCGGAGTATATATATATATATATATATATATATATATATATATATATATATATATATATATATATATATATAGAGAGAGAGAGAGAGAGAGAGAGAGAGAGAGAGAGAGAGTGAGTGAGTACATGGCGTCCAACTTGGGCAACATATCCTTTTCTTTATGCAGAAGGGGTCAAACATGAAACCGTGGCTAGGTTAAGTATTTAAGAACACTAACTTGAGATGTCCTGCAGTATTGTTTTGGCTTTCAATCTTTTATTCAAGAATGAGTGAATGACTACAATGTGTGATAGAACAGAATCACGGTTCCAAAAATTTGATCATTGATGAATGAATAGTTAACCTTAAAAATTAAAATGGAGCAATTGGCTTGTACAAAGAACAGCATATGGATGTAATACAGCTATGCTAGTCACTGCTTGACTCTCTTCTAGTCTCATCGCTCCATCTCTCTCTTTCCTTCCCCAAAATCCAAATGCAAAGTGAGCATCCCCCCTCTCTCTACTTACTTTTTAGCATTAAGAGAGAAGATAAAAAGAAAAGCAAAAGCATGTCTGTGGCAGTATTTCCGGAGTGTTTTTGTGGTTTTCTCCAATTAGTAGGATTAATTTCTGGTGATGTGTAAAGTAAGTTCAAGCTCTTCTCTTAAGTGCTAGAAATTCAACAAAAAAATGGATGAACTTTGATACATTGGGTGGGTATTTTCAATTTTTGAACTTTGATACTTTGATACATTGGGTGGGTATTTTCTTTTATTGAGTCTTGGCTGTTTTACTTTTACCTTCCCATGATAAAAGCTACAAGCTTACAATTAGTTAACGATGAGAACAAATAGTTGGCAAACTAGAGAGTCTTATCTTAAATTTTGAAGTTGAAGTAAGGAGTGAAGATCTCTCTTTGTTTGCAATTTTGTTTTGTACTACATATACGGTTTAGCTAATCAATAATAAGCATTCAAATTGTGGGATTATTTTCTATGTCCATCCTATGTCCAGTGGTTATCAATTGTGGAATGTTGTTTTGAGAGTTGGAGTAGTTTCTGTTATTGGTAAAGTGGAAGATGGGAGCTTTTGTGTGAAGGTGCCTCCTGGAAGGAAGCTTAGGTGAAGGGGCATGATCAGTTTGGTTTTTCAAATCCCATCCTTTGTTAGTTTCTCTGTGGCTAGTAGTTGGATGCCTTCGGTTTTTGTATGGGTGTTATGAGCGTTGCATATGGGTACTATAACAGCAGGATTACTTTTTCTGGTTCTATGTTGCATATGGCTTGGATTTTGCATTTTAATGGTTGTGCTGCCTTGGTTGGTTTGCTGCTATATCGTGTTTTATAGCAGTTTCCCTTTGTATCTTTTCCTGCCAGCTTTTCAATTGGTACAACTTGTGCTTGTTGGTCTGCTGTGCTGTTTATTAACATAATTTTTGGCTTATAAAAAAAAGATAATGTCATTGCTATAGAATCTCATCTTTAATAACACAGCCATTGTATCACCAATGGTGCAAGAATGCACGCTTGTATTCTTAGCAACAGGGATGAAGCTAATGTCTTTCTTTGTTTACACAAGGATTGGATGCACTTTTGAGCATGTTGCATTCTTTTTCATTTGTGTTTTTGCTGTGTTTGCTATTCTTGAATTGTTTTCTTAATTTTGCTAGTGTTTGTTCTATCAAGAAATTTTTTTTCTCTACAATTTCGCTCTCAAGTCTCATGCGGCTCTTTTTGAATTTTAGATCTGCAACCTTAGCTTCAAGGACGTTGTGCATTGATAGTAGCAAGGAAGAAAGGATGAAGGGTCGCTAATGAAGCTTAGGTTTCTACTTCAGTTCTAGGTGCCGGTTCTTTAGAAGACTTTTATATCCTTATTGACGGCTTTCTTTTAAGTTGTTTTGTGAAAATTACTGCTTAACAACTATGGTGTTTTGCAGCTCTACTCCTGTTTGTGCTTTTCTCAGGCCTTCTATAAGTAATTTATTTTCACTTTTTGACACACCATATGGGGATATCAGAACATTGTTATAGTTGCAATTTATCTTGCTTAACAATATCTATCTTTTGTGATGTATGGTTGAATGAATTTCTTTTCTTTTTAAGTTAAAATTCAAAAAAACCAGTTCTGTAATGATTATGAGCTACAAGAATCATTTAGATTTATATCATTCAATGTGTCTCATTTATATAAGTCATAAGTATCTCTCCTTTCAATTAACATTTATAATCATATAACCGGAGTGATACACACTAAATGGTACAAACCAAGAACTAGAAACTCCTAAGAATTTCTGTTGACTAATCAAAAGCACAAAAAACGCATTATTAATGTCAATGAGAACGTATCTCAGAGTTGATAACCTAAATTCTTCAGCAATATCCTATCCCCATTAGCATTTTCAAACCAATATTAGAATTTTAGGAGACCCCTTGGGCACCACTAACCTGCCCCTGTAGTATAACCTCCCCCTGCGCAACGTATATCCTTTATGTGCATTACTGTCTAACATAAGTCCCTGCACCCTTGTACTCTTTTAATATATTTTTGCTTATCGAAAAAAAAGAAAAAAACATAATCTATTTTCTAATTTATATTCGCCTTTCTCTTTCATTTTCAGAATTATGATTTGCATTGACGGATTGTTTTGTGGCAAGATAGCACAATACTCAAGGAGCAAACTACTTCATCAGTAAATTTTATTATAATATACCATATGCTTTAGTTGGACTAATTCTTATGATTTTCTTTTAGTTAGATTACAATGTTTATAGAGACTTTACTTTTCTTTACTTAGATTATATTACATACAGAGAGGCCTTGCTTCATGTTGGAAATTTATGAAGTTTGGTTTTTATGAACTATTATTGTTAACTTGTTTAGGTATATTTAATAATGGATAAATCTTGGATTGCTAAAGCACGAAATACAATTGAACACTCAGATGGTTTAAGTAAGTTCTTAGATTTTACTTTTGAGAATCGGGCTGTTGGAGATACGATACGATGTCCATGTCCCAAATGTGGGTTTATGAAATGGCAAACTAGAGACATAGTTCATGATCACTTGCTTTGGAAACCATTTCCTGAAAATTACGTAATTTGGAATCTACATGGTGAGAAACAAGTACCAGAGACTTCTAGACATGAAGATCTTGTGCAAGAGACATTTCATTCTGAAAATCCAATGGAAACTATGATCAATGATGCATTTGGGCATTATAGGCGACAACCCACTAATATAGATGAATCACAACCATCGGATACAAATGAAATATTAAATGAGGGGCCAAGGGAGGATCGTGGTGATTTTTATGAGTTCCTCAATGACGGAAATCAAACATTGTATGAAGGGAGCAAGTACGTACACAAAACTAGAATTTTTAATCAAATTATATCATATAAAGGTTTTATGTGGATTAAGCAACAAGGCAATGACTATGATATTGGATTTATTGAGAGATGCATTTGAACAAGTGAAGATACCTCCTTCTTTTTATGAGGCCAAGAAAATCATCAACAAACTTGGTCTTAACTATACCAAGATACATGCATGTCCAAATGATTGTATGTTATATGTGGGAAATGATGACAAAAACTTGCAAACTTGCAAACATTGTGGAACATCCAGATGGAACCCCAAGAAGAAGAAAAAGCAAGCTGCAAAGGTTTTGCGTTACTTCCCATTGAAATCAAGATTGCAAAGATTGTTCATGTCTTGTAAGACTGCGGAACACATGAGATGGCATGCTTTGGAGAATAATAAGGATGGGTTGATAAGGCATCCACGGGATGGTGAGGCATGGAAGACATTTGATTTAATTCATCCTGAATTTGCTTCAGATCCTCGAAATGTTCTCTTGGGCCTTGCGATCATTTGGCCTGTGTTCTTGGTTCCATACAATTTTCCTCCTTGGATATGTATGAAGCACACTTCCTTCATCCTATCGATGATCATTCCGGAGCAAGCGGATGCACGGGAATAATATAGATGTGTACTTACAACCCCTTGTAAAGGAGTTAAATGAGATATGGAATGATGGTGTGGTCACCTTTGACGCATCAATAAATGACACTTTTACAATGCGGGCAGCTATTCTGTGGACAATTAGTGACTTTTCCGGCCTAGCTAATCTATCTGGTTGGAACACACATACAGGTTTGGCTTGCCCAACTTGTAACTTTGACGCAGAACCTTGTCGTCTTCCTTATAGTAAAAAGTGGTGTTTTATGGGTCATCGTCGTTTTTTGAGCAGAAATCATAAATTTAGATTGAATCGTGTTCGCTTTGATGGGAGCACAGAGGAACGAAATCCACCATTAAAATTATCAGGATCTGACATTTTGAGGCAAGTGGAAAATCTTAATGTTACATTCGGGAGAGGAGCAATGCTTGATGGTAGGGGAAAAAGATCCAGACAAGCAACTAAACAATGGAATAAAAGAAGCATATTCTTTGAACTTCCATATTGGGAGTCTAATTTGTTGCGTCATAATCTTGATTTTATGCATATTGAGAAAAATGTATGTGATAATATCGTGTATACTTTGCTCAATGAGAAGCCTAAATCAAAAGATAATCTCAATGTCCGAAAAGATTTGAGAGAAATGGGCATACGACGTGATCTTTGGCCCGATGATAAAGGGGGATATCACCTTGCTTTGTTTTCACTAACACGTGATACCAAAAAGTTGTTTCTTAAAACTTTGAAGAATGTTATTGTACCGGATGGTTACTCAAGTAACATTTCTAGATGTGTTGATGAGGTACAACAAAAGATATTTGGGTTGAAAAGTCATGATTGTCATATTATAATGGAACAATTGCTACCACTAGCAATTCGCAATTTGTTGCCAAACAATGTTATTACTGTCTTGGTGGAGTTCTGTTCATTTTTTAGAGTCCTTTGTGGCAAAAGCTTGAATCTTTCAGACCTTCAAAAGCTCCAAGATCGCATTGTGGTTACACTTTGCCACCTAGAAATATTTTTTCCTCCATCATTCTTCACAGTTATGGTTCATTTAACTGTCCATCTAATAGAGGAAGCAAAACTTGGAGGTCCGGTGCATTACAGATATATGTATCCAATGGAGAGGTAAAAGAATTATACCTTATATTTATGGTATCTTGTTTTATATATCCTATTTGTTCACACTAATCGTCCATTTTTATAAGGAACTGGGTCATTTGAAGTCCTTTGTACGTAATAAGGCACAACCGGAAGGTTCTATAGCTGAGGGTTACCTAGCGGAGGAGTCTCTTACCTTTTGTTCTCGATACCTTGAAGATATAGAGACAAGATTCAATAGACCTAGACGTGTGTGTGATGAGCCAAATGAGAATTATCCTTCTTATGCATCCTCTATCTTCCCTCAACTCGGTAAAACAATAGGAGCTTTCTCAATGTTCACGTTAACTCAAATGCAAAAACTACAGGCTCATCGATATTTGCTTCTAAATTGTGCAGTAGTCGCACCATTTGTTGAGTGAGTAATTGTTTTCAATATACAAGTCATTTAGTTATTTCAAATATACTAGTCATGTGCATTAATTGCAATATATTTAATCGATGTACGGAATTTAGAGGGTTCATAAAAAGAAGTTCAACATCAAGAAGACCTTCATCTACAGAGATAGAAAAGAGGGTAACTAGAGAATTTGTTGATTGGTTTCAAAAGCGAGTAAGTGGTCAACCAGTAGTTTTGTTTCTATTTGCAATGTTTGCCTTCAAATTTGACTAATCATTATTTATTTATTTATTTATTTAGATTATGAATCCAGAAATAATAAATACAATGTCTACTGATCTAAAGTTTCTAGCACGAGGTCCATTGGACAATGCCAGAAGATTTACTGCTTACAACATTAATGGGTTCAAATTTCGAACATTAGCTCGAGAAGAGGGATTGAGAACACAAAACTGTGGTGTTTTTTTATTATCCAAAACTTCTTGTGTTTCAAGTAGTGTTGATGGGAACTTAAGGCAAGCAGACTTGCCTTATTATGGCAAGTTGGAAGATATCATAGAGCTTAATTATTATGGTCTGTTCAAGGTTATTCTTTTCAAATGTAAATGGGCTGATATTACTCGAGACAGGGGGTATAAAAAGGACGATTGGAATTTTAATTGTGTTAATTTTGATAGATTGATTCATATAGGTGATCGTGAAGAACATGATCCCTATATTGAGGCATCTCAAGCACAGATGGTATATTATGTAGATGATGTGGTTAATAAAGGATGGAGTGTTAAAACCTAGAGATTTGTATGAAATGGGAGAAGAAGTAGAAGATGAAGTATATGAAAATGAGCCATACCAAGAACAGAAACTTGAGCAACCTTTTAACATTGATGATGATTATGTGCAATTGGCTACCAACCATTTAAATGATGACACAACTGACTCAAACTTGCCCGTTAACTTAGCAACAAATTCACAAATGTCTGAGTAGAAGTTAGTTAATATTGTACTTTATCTGGAGGTAATAGTTTCATTTATGAAATTTTAAAGGCGTGTTTATAAATATAAAATTATAATATACGTGAATTCTCTAATTATTTCACCTCTTATCTTTTTTATTTTTTCAGGTCTCTATAGTCATGCCAAAGGTTAAACGTTTTCGAAATCCACAAAAGGCAGCCCCTCAACCACAATGTGTTGCATGTCCTCCAACACAACCTCCAACTCATTCTTCACCAATGCCAAATCCTATAGAGTCTTCACCATCATGTGAAGCCCCATCACATGCTTCATTGAACCATTCACCACCACATTCATCATCGGCTCCTGATATGCCTCAAGAATATCAAACATCTACACAACGTGATGGACGTGAGTCTACACAATATCGGAGTGTTGAATCAATAGGTATGTGTTATAATTAATTGTAATTAACATATTGTTTTCATATATTTTTCGGTTAAGTAAGGTTTTTATTGTTTAAGACTCAAGAAGCTATCAAGAAGATTAAGGTCAAAGTTAAGGAGGTCAATAATTTACAAATGGGGAATGCATAATTGTGCACTTTGATGAGCTAGGCGCTGCAATTGGAGAAGCACAAGGCTTGCTTGTTGGATATTGTGGAACATTGGCAATTGATTGCAAATTGTTTCCAATTAATTTTGAAAAGCGATCTGCAAAAATAGGCATGCCTAGTACTTATTTTGAAGAATGCTATGAAACAATCATGAAGGTATAAGCATTATGTGTGCATAACTTTTTATCTACATTAAATTTTATATTTACATATAAATGCCTAATCACTAATTGTGTTTTTCCTTGAAGCCTCGATTTTGTTTTAGGGCAATTGAAGTCATTTGCAAAACGATACTGCAAACTTAGTGTTGGTAAGAAGTGGGCTGGATATAGACAGAAATTGTGGAATGAGTTCTATGATCCAACCAAAACCAAAAATGAAATCATAAGTAATGTGCCAATCGGTATTGAAAGAGACCAATGGGCTCAATTCGTTAATTATCATCTAAAACCAGAAACACTGGTATGATTTTGATTACTTTGTTCAATTTATTATTGGTTTAGCTAATTATTTGATTAATGCATGAAATTGTTGTAATTGTTTTATATCGGAGCTTTGCAGCAGAAATAAAGAAATTCGACGCAAGCAAGTGATTCCACATACCGGTGGTTCTAAAGCTAACTCAAGAAGAAGGCAGCAAATGGTAGTAACATTAATTAACATGATAGATTTTAGTATTTATCTAAGTTCATGGTCTGATTCGATTTTTTTTTTGTTGTTGCTATTTTAGTTGGTTGAAACTGGGAAGCAACCTGGTCGTGGAAAAGTATATATTCAAACTCATAAAAGAAAGGATGGATCATATGTAAATGATGCGGCAAGGGTTGTAGGGGTAAGCTTAACTTGAATATATTGTTTTTCAACATTTTGGATTTAACCACAAGAATTTAATCATAATAATTTTGTATGCTTATAGGAACAAATTGAAATGGGTCTGACTCAAAGCACTGTTGATGAATCGGAAATTTCACCAAATGATATTGTTGGTAAAGTGTTAGGGAAAGAGCACTCTGGGAGAGTGAAAGGCCTGGGTATGGGAGCAGCTCCTACTAATGCATTTAGGAATACTAGATTAAGACTTTCGAATTTAAGTCAGTCTTCATCTAAGGTTGTTGCTTCATCTTCATCTTCTAACCCATGGCAAGAGAAGTGCATCCGATTAGAATCACAAGTTCAAGATACCATGGGTGCACTTAAAGCTTACATGATAATGAAGGAAGGAAGGATCCCTGAAGAATTAGTTGGCTACTTTGGTCCACAAAATGTAAGTGCTTTTATAATGCTTATGTTCAATATTTATGATTTACATTTCTTCATTTTTCTTGGGTAAATCATTGTTGGTGTATGAGACATGTGTAACTTTGGAGCAATTTCAATTTTCAACTATTGTTTGCTGAATTATTAGAAATGTGATTGAGAATTGAAAGACCTAGAATGGCATTGTTTCCTATTTTTCTGGCCTATGATGCATTAATTGTGTATTTTTCAACTATTTTTCTGGTTGCAACATAGGACTGGTTTGTATAGTGGGGACTGGACTGATAAGTTGTGTAGTGTTGGCTTGATTTCGAGGTCTAGCTTAAATGGCATCCTTGTTGTTCTGATTTGCAAATGGATAAATAAATATTTGATACACAGCATGGTTTAATGCACAATATATTTAATACACAATATAGTGTCATTTTCAATTTTGATTATTGTGTATTGCCATTTGATGGACAACGTTGTTGTGCTAGATGGTGGAATGCTTTTTGGTTGTGGCATTTGCTTTTTTTTTTTTTTGTTATACAATAGCCTTTTTAGTTTCTTATTGATGGAGCTTTTTAATGTGGCATCTCCTATTTTTAGTACCTGTTAATGAAGATTATGAGGGGTTTTTTGGTACTTTTGTTCTTTTTCTCACTTTTGCAAATATATCATCTTTAATAGATATTTTTATATTTTGAATATTTCAACTAATTTTTTTTATTTTTATTTTTTTCAGCCAAATGATGCTACAGGTGAGCCAAATTCGCCTTTGGATGCAAGAGGATCATCCGGAGCTAGCACTAGCAATATTTGATGTTATTTTTTTTTCTCATTTAATATAAAACTACTTTTAGGATTTATGAATTCAAGCTATATTCTCTAAATTACAACTGATATTTGAAACATACTTATGTCACAATGGTTATGTTTTTAATGAATTTTTTATGACTATTTCGATAAACTTCTAAAAAAAATATTTCAATTGTCGTAAAATGGGAAGATTCAAAATCATTAGCAAATAAGTAAATTCGAAACAAAAAGCGTATCAAATAGTGAGATATATATTATTGCGGTAGGTGGTGTTGATAACTATATAACGGTCATTAGAGGAGGTTAAAAACACCCACAAAATAAACAATGTAATGACCATTCATAGTCATTCATAGAGGAGGTTAAAAACCCCCCACAAATTAATCAATTTAATGACCATCCATAGGCATTCATAGAAGAGGTTAAACCCCCCACACAAAATAAACAATTGTTGCTACTAGTGGAAGTTAAAAACCTCCGCAATATAACCGCCACACTATAAGAAATATACTAGAGGTTTTCATAAACCGCCACAAATTACTTGTGGCGATCAGAATCGCGGCGGTTTCCAGAACGCCGTAAATTATTTTGCGGAGGTCAAAAATCGCCACAAATTGAGTTTAAAACCATCACAAATTGATAGTTTTTTGTAGTGTTGGGCCTCCAAAGCCTGACGGCCATTACATGTGAGGCTTATCTCCCACGCACACACACGCAAGCACACACGCCCTGCACGCGCGCGCATACAACTTTTATACAATCTCTAGGTGGTTCGTTCATTTGGAGCGTAGGCTAGAGCCATATTGCAGCTGGGTACGTAAAGAAATTGTTCATACAACAAGAGAAAGTTGTGTGGCTACCAATTGCTCTCCTATTGCTGAAAAGGTTGAGAAAAAGAAGGATAAAATTGTTCATGAAAAATTTCTTCTGAGAAGATCCACCTCCTATGTTTCAAACACTGACTATTTTTATGTGGTTGATGCCATTGAAAACCCACTTGTTCCGTCCAAATATCTCAAGTGAGAGATACTCGTCCCAGGAGCTCTTGTGGGAGTGTTTTGGAATAGCTTGACAGAATCGGATCTGCTCCTACGTATCCAAATGGGAATCAAAGCAAACGTAGTTCTAAGTGAGGGTTGGACCCCTATTTATAGAGATGTTTTGGTGTAACAGTTTGAGTGGGATCATTATTGAGATCCTATTTATTAGGATCGGATTGTTATTGTAACTAGATAAAGATAAGGATAAGGCTCCGGGTTTTACGGAGGGATATTTGGACCAATGAGATATTCGGCCCAAATCGATTGTGACTGGAGTGCACGGACCGAGGTGCCTTCACCGTGGTTTATTACGGGTTAGATCCGAGTATTTATGCTCGGTGATAAGTGTATTATCGAGTCCTCCGCCGGAGGAGTTCGAGTTAAGGCCTATTTATAAGAGTACGTTCGGTTGACTCGGTTTATTAACAAGTCCTCGGCAAGTCCTCGGCCTTATATTCTTGGTCGATGACACAAGCCCCCGAGCTCCGAGCTTAAATAAGCGAAAGAGGCGACAAGTATCAAACCGAGCTTAT